>OU975432.1:12323453-12923453 GCA_918857605.2 Philereme vetulata
GAATAAAAAAACCGTCCAAGTGCGAGTCGGACTCGCGTACAAAGGGTTCCGTACCATTATCTATAAAATCGGCAAAAAAAAATCAGGTTTGTTGTATGGGAGACCCCCCTATATTTGTTTTATTTTAATTTAATTATTTATTTTTAAAGTGAATATACAGTGTTTTTTTTAACTGGGACAGTACGGCAGCACCCATAGCATTCCCCAAGCGGAAGTTAGTCAAATTTGATAAAATGCATTCTCGTACAACAGGACAAAGCAAAATTCCTCCAACAAACATTTTATTAGATTCTAATTGCACATTAAAGAAGTATTAATACTGTAGCGATTAAGAAGTTAAGGAACTCCATGCTCTCAACTCCAATTCAAAAACATTTAGTATATCAGAAAAATTTTGAATTTCGAACATAGTTCTTGCATCTGTCGGACTTTTATATCAGTCATAGCATCATCTTATTTGTCCCATCAGGGCATTGTCAAATACGCAAAAAGTAGATTTAATTAAAGCATACTTCCTCAATCGTGGTCTGGGTATCACCACTTCAACGCATTAGTTGGGCTTCGTCGGTTGAGGAAGTATGCTTTAATTAAGTCTACTTTTTGCGTATTTGACAATGTCATGATAGGACAAATAACATGATGCAATGACTGATATAAAAGTCCGACAGATGCAAGAACCATTTTCGAAATTCAAAATTGTTCTGAAATACGAAAGGTTTTTAATTGCTCATGCAAGCATGGAGTTCATAAACTTCTTAATCGCTACAGTATTAATACTTCTTTAATGTGCAATTAGAATCTAAAAAATGTTTGTTGGAGAAATTTAGCTTTGTCCTGTTGTATGAGAATACATTTTATCAAATTTGACTAACTTCCGCGGTCAGATTTTTTTCATTCAATACAATAAAATGATCCTTACAAAGGATTGCATCGATCGGCATCAAAAAAAAATTGCCAACTTGATTCATTTTAAGGCGCTACTCATGAATAACCAAAAAAATTTTAATGGCTAAATGTTTTTCTTCGAAAACGAGCTGATGTTTTTAAAGAACCTGCACCTGTATCTCCTCTAGTTATGGGTGCTGCCGTACTGTCCCAGTTAAAAAAACACTCTGTATAACTAAATATTCTGTGAATATTTCAAGCATGGTGTTGCGGTTATCAATATCGAGCTAAACGAGCACATTTGTTGTATGGGTTTGTTGCATTTGTTGCACCTTTAATATTTATTTTTGCTGTTTTTAGTATTTGTTGATATAGCGGCAACAGAAATACATCATCTGTGAAAATTTCAACTGTATAACTATCACGTTTTATGAGATACAGCCTGGTGACGGACAGACAGACGGATAGACAGATAAACAGACGGACAGACGGCGGAGCCTTAGCCGTAACGGTGGGTGCCGTTTTACCCGTTGGATACGGAACCCTAAAAACATTTCAGTTGATAGGAAATGATAAGAAAAACTTGAACTTTTAGAGTATTTCCCAGTAGGTTTGTCCAGCGTAGCGCTGACAGTAGAGTAACGGGTACACTGTTATTGCACGGTGAATTGCGAATTGCTCGATCTCGTAGAAATTGTCGCTGAATGCGGAAAAATCGTTCTAGTTACTAATTACAAAAAGAAACATACGTTCCCAATCGAGTTTCCGATTTCTCAGACCTAGATAGATGCATACTTTTACAAATTTTATTCCTGTATAATAAATTCTGAAATAGAGGTCATGCGGACGCGACAGTACTTTGACTCGTATCTAGAATTTTTCAAACTTTCGCAACCACTGTACATAATTCTTGATTAAAACGGGTATTTATCGCGTATGTACCTTTTTTATTGGTTATCCCGACGTTTCGGCTGTGTTGCAAAAGTTGTGGTCTCGGGTTAATCAACCCGAGACCACGACTGTTAACAAAAAGGTACATACGCGATACATACCCGTTTTAATCAATAATTTTGTATCTAGAAGTACTAATTTTTTAACTTTCAGAAGTAACATTAACACTACATTCCCTTTTATAGTCAAGAATATAACACGTAAAGCTGGTATACAATGATAAAACTATAATATTTAGCTAAGACATAAAACAATCATCCTGCATCAGATAAAGTAGTCATTCCTGTATTGTGTCTAGATAGGAGTCACTGCTATCTCGACACAACATTAATAAACATTGATTGTTCGTGAGGCTATCGGCCTACCCGCAAGCGCGATCGATTCTCAACGGCAGCTCCACCCGGTATGAACTCGTAAATAGAATATGGGTATCGTGTCAGTGATACATCCTACGATACATCATGAATGAGTGCGCCTCGCTGAATTATGAGAAATTAGATCATCAAATTTTTCAACTTGCAAGAGTTATGATTAGTAATGAGTGATGCCATCTCGTGTTCTAACATGTAGGATGACTGACCGCAAGGAAATCTAAAGCTCACCGTAATGACTGGCGACTTGCACGTGATAGATTCGATTTACAGGTTTGCTTCAATCTTCGCAGCAGTAGGTACGAGTACATGAGGTAAATTGCATTGCGGCTTTACCAGTGTCCGCAGCATCGTAGCAGACTTATACTAAGCTTAGGGAGTAATATATACGAATCAATATAAGTTCGAAGATTTTACCGAAAGGAAGCAAAATAATATTATACGGCGAGGGCGCTATTTTGGATCCAGAGCGGAGGGAAGGATGCTAGAGTAGAATCCCGAGTGCAGCGAAGAATTCTTAAGTAGAATTCTGAGCTCAGCGTGGGATTAAAAGTACGTTTCACGAGGAAAATAATATTTTGCGACGGAGTGGGTACACTACTTGTGGTCTACTTTTCATCTCTATGTGAAAACATTTTTCACGGGAATTAGTGGATAATACTCGTAGGTGTGTATCACATTTTTGCGTCTATTTTAACACTTTCAGGTGAAAATGTTAAAGCTTTCAAGAGAAAAACACATTTTTTTGAAATTGATTGCGTTATCGATGCGTGAACAGAGTTGCCGCCATTTTTTATTCAGGCAGCGTTTGTCGTCGTTCGCCTCCCGCCCCTCTTACCGGCCAGTAACTTTATTCATACAATATTAAAATATTAGGCGTTCTATCTATTTGATTGCTTCGCGCTCGACACATTAGAAAATTCGTGTTCCTAATTTAAACTCATTACTGCCCGCCGTAAAACTCTAATAGAGAAAATACCAATTTTGCTCCCACTTATCTCTATCTCTTGTCGTCAAAACGTCATTTCTCGAATAGATGAAATGAAAAGCTTATTTCGCACCCTGTGTTTCTTACGTCCAAAGCCGTCAATCTGAATTCTATAGAAAGTACTTAAATGGAGGTTCCATTAACTTAGCATTTTGAATGTCATTGAGATGCACAAGCATAATTTGCATATTCAAAATTATTTTCTGCACGGGAAGTCATTTCACTCGTGTTTCGTATCAAACTGAAGTCGCATAGGCAATACATCATTTGTAATAAGGCGTACCTACAGTACTTATAAACATAATCGTTACAGATATTATCTGTTAAATTATGCATAGCTTTCGATTTACCGAACGTTTTCAATTTCCCGCGATCATTGCACAACGACGTCGGAGCCCGCTCCGAATGCATTTATCACTAGCATTTCTCTGTCATATTCAATTTAATAGTTGTTTGGATGACCGTTAAGACCGGCCGCGATCGGTATTAGGGAAGCGGCTCATAATGTATTTTATGTAGATGCAATCTGTTACATGTGTGATGTGCAATGACGAAATCACGTCAGGAACATCTGTACCTACTAATCGGTCGGTGGATGCTACCTGCAAAGTATGCGACCGGTCTCGAGAGTAACGGACCCTGGTAAACTCGTTATGAAACAATTTCATATACGTTTTAATATTTATCGTCAATCAACAAAAACATTCATCATGCATCGAAATTAAATATTCGATGCTCAAAAACTGTTTTTATAATCCCATAATAGATAGTTGGTCAAACTTTTATTAAATTATTTGAACCCGACTTTCCAATGTTATTTTGATAAACAATATTTCAAGTTATTCAAATAGTAATTTATTTAAAATACTAGTTACGCTTGATGTTAGTATGTTTTATCAGCAATAAGTAATATTGTTGGTCTAAAGATCTATACAATGCAATGAATTGTTGGGCTTCACATACGAAACATCGGTATTGAACCAGTGTCGATGGTGGCATCTTTATTGCTCGCCCGTCGTGTTTTATGCACTCGTGGCGCTCTAGCTCTTTCTGCTTTACTAATCTTTAATTTAATTTTAGTAATAGTCAATGTTTAAATGGGAGGGAATAATTTTAAGAACCTATGTATAAAACTTTCAAAAAATGAGTCAATTTTGTGGTTATGGACGACGTTTTCTTGACGGCCTTCGTGGTGCATTGGGCGAATAGCCGGCTGAGACGCAGGAGATAGTAGGTTCGATTCCCGCCGCGGAACAAATGTTTGCATGCTCTTCAGATATTTGTTCCGGGTCTGGTTTTTTCTCTATATATTTTAGGTATGTATTTACAAAAAATGTATCTGGTTCCCACAGTACAAGCTCTGCTTAGTTTACGGCTAGAAAGCGCTGTGTGAAATGTCCAGCAGTATTTATTTATTTTATGGTATGGTAATAAAACTGTTTTAAAGCAAAGGGTTCCGTAGTCAGTAAGGGTTGTATCTTAGTCATTTTAAAATACAAAGTAAGTTTTGTAGTTGATTTTTGTCATTATGTATGAACAATATATGAACTGCTTGCAACCCCAAAATACAGATATAAGTGTTGACTCCTCGTAAACTAGTACTAAGAGTTTACTCAAATTTGATAATTCTTTTTACAATTACGGTATAGTATAGGTGCTACTTCTGCAGTATATACTTTTTAGGTATACAAGAATAGCGGTTTGGTTGGTAGGAAAATGACGAAAATACCAACTTTGATGCTTTATATTTTGTATCAAAAATAGTTGAGGCAACCCTATGGTGTATTTCTCTATAAAGTTTCCCCATTAGTGAACCTGTTCAACGAACGAAACCCCAACGATGCCATCTGGAAGAAAAAAATAAATCACCACTTCCATTTAAGGGAGGTTCCTACCCTGAAAAACCAAATTATAGTTTTTATTTTATAACTTACTAGGTGTCACTAAAACGTATCATCATGAATTTCAGCTTTACAGCACTAATAGTCTACAAATAAAACGACTGTAACTGGTCAGACAGACAGACGGACATGGTGAAACTAAAATGGTTCCTACTTCGATTACGGAACACTAACAATCATTAAAATAAATATGTTTATTTGATTTTTTATACTGTTTCAATTAATGTTATTTTTCTATAATTTTAGATTGAAACAACTATCGTCTATAAACATACCTACAATTTACCGTTTCGCTATCTTTTACCGAAGCATCCTCGATTTGTGCGGAGTTTGGGCACGTTTCGTGGGCGGGCCGCGCCGTGTTGCAGGCGCGATTCAGAAAGGGCGGGCGGGACACTGCCGGCGGCACACACGAGCCGCCTCGCAAGTATATTCGCGCTATTGTTGCAACTCCTACAATTAAAACCTACTTTACGATCCCCCTCCAACTACTAATGAAACGGAAAATCGTATTTCAATAGGCTGTATCGTGATCTTTTGCATGTTGTTTTGATTCTATCTTCAGTTCTGTTTAAGGGGAAATTGATAATCAAAACGTTGTGTTCTATGCGTTTTTCTGGTATATAAATAAATAAATATTGATAGACATTTCACACAGCGCTATCTAGCCCCAAACTAAGCAGAGCTTGTACTATGTGAACCAGATAACTGATAAAATACTTATATACTTTTTTTTGTAAATACATACTTATAATACATAGAAAAACATCCAGACCCGGAACAAATATTTGTAGATCATGCAAACATTTGTTCAGCGGCGGGAGTCGAACCCACTACCCCCCTATTTGTACTGTATGGTTTATCTTCGGATAGATGCGATATCGATAAGCTCTAAGTGGTGTTGCTAGGTCCTTTAAGAGCAATCACAATATGATTGTCTCATGACGTGCCGTTATACTCGGGCGCTGTCACCTTCAGCATGCAAATCCGAGACGCGAACCGTGCTCATCTATGCCGCATTAAGCTAATATGTAATTGATTGGTTCCTGGTGCACGGGAGAGACGATGCACTCCTGTCCCACTCATGGCGGATGCAAAAACGCTAATGTTATAACGGTGAGGCGTGTCTTCCGGCACGCAATGCGCCTTTAGATGCACTGCTCAGTATGCTCACCCCCCACTTTTGGTTCACGATAAATTGAGCGGTCGCTTTCAATGAAGGTGATACCGGTCACGTGGCCCGCTTTCGACCCGATGCATCTACCTTACACATGCGGCTCACACGCGCTCCACACGTTCAAAATGCACGAGAGTAATCTACCTCCGATCTCCTGCCTCTCATTAAACATAAAAAGTAGAGCACTCAATCAAGTTAAAAGGCGCTAAAGTAAACATATAAAGTAGGTCGAGCCCGATTGAATGCAATGCACAAGTTAACCGTTAACTTGTTGTTCATTCATCTTAAACATAACCATACAAAATGAAAAATCAATCAATGATATCTGTTTAAATTACAAACTGTCAGTCATTTGGTTTGAGAGTCTATTTAAATTACAAAAGCGATACGCCCCTCCAGACAAAACGAAATCTCTTGAAAATAATTAACTGCCCATCTAAAAATAGATGTGCTATGTGTATGATATATTGTATGATTAATGTTACTAATAAATAGTAAAATGTGTGTGAGCAAACAGATGGCATCATTTACTAATTAGGTGTTTGTACGACAACGGTATGCAATGTAAAATAATAAACTTTTATTTTGTTTGGTCTGTGCCCATTATTTTTGATGCTCTACAAGTTAATCGGCGGAAGAGGTTCCGTTGCTTGTGGGAGGCTCTCATTGAGGATTACCATTGTTGCACTGTTTCACAAGTCTTTATCGTGACGTTATCTTTTAAAACTCTTTGCGTTTCATTCTCCTAAGTGTCTGCACTATCAGTATGTAGATGAGAGTGATTAATAAAACTGAAATATAATATTAAATTAATGAACGTTTCGCATGTTATCAAACTCTAATACAGTAATCGGTTGACAGTTAGATAGATGTTTACGAGCCTCTTAAAAGTTCATCGTTTCGCTACTTACCGTGTTATTACGCTACATATAAAACCAGATAACTGATTTCCGAGGTCAGCGATATCGTAAACTTTGTCGACTCATCGCCGCGATTAAATTTTTATAGTCTTCTAGGAATTGTACTAGTTCAAAGCTATTTCGTAGTTCTTTATTTAAATGCAGTACAGCGCAGTTTTTATGTCGTAGTGTGTTGGTAGTTTACCGGAACAAGCTCGCACGTAATTTAAGTGGAGCGATATATTGCGGGCGCACGATGAGACTCGAACGATGTCGGCGGCTCGGCGCGTGGATCCCGTTGGGGCGGACGCCATTACCGCCCACTGCACCGCGCACGCGTAGAAAAACCGACCCCGGTATAAAGATGTCGCGCAAAGATAGCATTGGATGGACACTTGACAACGCCGCCTCCTCGCAGTCCGCGACATGTTTATCTTCCGAATCGAGAGTTTACCGCGAATATCCAATTATATTCTCACAGATCCCGACATGCGATCATATTTATATCGCGGTGAATCTAGCTTTGCATGCAGGTGACCCGCTCGCCGACGCGCTTAGACGCAAGTTTCCAAACGACACCACTCTTAAATTACGCTTGAACGTGAAAAACTTTGAGGCGGCTACTTTTGTGAACAATTTTAACGTTATGTTCAGTTTAATGCGACATTTAAACCACCGTTAACTATCACGTCAAGGCAAGTATGATAAAAATCTGTTATAATATGATGGCTTAGTATGGTTGGAACTTTGCCCGAAAAATGCCACTTTTCTCGCTTGTATGTCACAATTTGCGCACGTAGCCGAGACACGTGCTTAATCGTAAATTATAATTGATACCCCAGAATGCAGAACAGATTGTTAGACCTTACGGGATTATGCTACGTAACTTTCAACTTAACACAATTTTCAATCCACAGTAGTTTTTGTTTAACATAGATAAGGGAATAAGAACTTAAACTAAACACCACTATTAAAACATAAAAAGGCAGCTAATTGTAAAGTTGATGATAGGAAAAGGCAACCGGGTGGTCTGGACGCCTTTGTAATAACTTATCCTAATTGCACCTGCGCTAATGTCACTCAGCTTTACTTCCAAACGTCAGTAATCAACATAAATACAACTGCCAACCATAGGTAATGACTAAAAGTAATTTCCTTTGCCTTATAAACCTTAGCTACCCGGAATGTAACCCTATTACATCGAACGTGAACATTTTTAAGATATAGATAATGATGCATCAGTGCAGGCTATGTTCGTCAAGAGTCCAGTATCGAGAGAAGCTCACTATCTTACACCAATGAAAGGGTTAAAGGTAAAGAGCTATCGTTGGGATCTATACAGATCAGTCGTTTTCCATTGTCAATTAAAAGCCTCTGGCTAAGATTCTGACCGCCCTTTGCTTGTCCTATAGTGTAGCCGTCGCTTCCCCATGCATACCATTCGCCTCGGGGTGGATATCGCTCGGACATTTCCTGTATAACTCGCATGCCTCCATTTAGTTGAACTTATTCTCAACGTTCACTAAATTAACATGCGGACCTACTGAGATATGTATCATGTCTTGATTATTATTGTCCAATCAACGACGCGTTTTGAATACGTTGTTTTAGCTTTGTATTCTAATTGCGCTATGAAATGTAATTGTCCGCTTTCATGAGTGCCGACTTCATATGCTGGTTAGATAAAATATATGGGCGATTACTCTATGAAACTTGGAAAACTACATAGTGTAATATATAAAATTATAAAAACATTTGCAACACCCAAAACTATATTCTTAGACATCATTCTGTAAATAGATAGATAATTTCTTTATTGCACACCATTAAATACAAACATATAAAAGAAAATACAATTTTAAATCATAGGTACAATGGGCGGCCTTATCGCTAAAAGCGAAATAAATAGTTGTCTATGTACCGCGACATAGGCCGAGTCTCTTTCTACCTTGGGCTTGCTCTGACAGTATCACAACCGTAAGAATGTTACGTGCCAATGCTTAGCGTCTGAGACCGCGTCGCACCGCTTAGCTGCGAAAATGATTTCGCGATAATTTATCTGTTAGCTGACAACTAGCTATTTAGATAATAATTTTATCTCCTGATAAATATCCATTTAACATTGTTACATCCCATCGTAAACGTCAATTATAAATGAAAGTAATCACTTATAGTTAGCAAGTTAATCTGTAGATTACGGCTAGAATTTGCTCGGCTGTTTTTAAGCTTATAAAATAACAAAATGATATAGAAATATAATAGTTTAATTAAATAGATAGGTAAAGTGTTATCGTAACCCGGATAATGTTATAAACATAGAGCTGACTGTGATTTGAGCAGACTGGAATGTTAATTTTACGATTTAGCCAGTTGTAGCTTCGTTAACATCTCATTATTTGTTGGTATAAGCTCTTTTTATGGCCAGCTTATCCTTTAGGGATAATGTAAAAGTTAAATGGGATAAAATTTATGTAGGTACTTAATTCCTCATAGAAGATTATAAGTGATAAAAGTAAAATGCGTTGTGATAAATTTCCGTACATCGCTTCAGCTTGCACATTTTGTTTTGCTGAATTCCGACGAAGAACTGCCATAGAACCTGCAACACGTTCAAAATTCCTTTTTTCTTGAACGGTAAAAGTAACAGGATAATACAATGCACGAACAGGTCTGCTGTTTCGGAAAACGATTAGCGGGAGGAATTCCCTTAAACTTTTTGTATAAAATTGGCACAGTGTGTGCTCACACGCTTGCGTTGTAAACTGGTTGTTTTGTTATATTTTATGACCGCACTTGAGTTTTATTTAATCAATTAACTATCTGAGCTTGTCCAATAAAGTTTATAATGTAAAACATTCACCATAATTCCTCGTAATAATACCACCGTAAAGATCTTTTATTTTACAAGAAAGGAATATTATATGGCATGCATAAGTAAATATTAGCCACACAGCTCATGCCATTTACCAGAAGGTAACTAAGTAGGCGCCGCTAGTCTCCCAATTATAAGGAATGACTTTTGGTAATGTAAGTTGCATTAATGACGTACGCGCACTCATGTGATGCGACTATTGGTGGGTTTAACTACCACGAAAACTAACTGTATCACTGTTTGCACTTCGTTGATTTTAAGCCTGTTATTTTTCGAGTGATGCTCTGATATAATTTCATATCATCAAAAAGACATTCGAAGTTTTATAAGTGCACCTCCCTCTGGTACTAAAACGCAAATTGATCGTTATTCGTTTAATTCTGCTTTAGAGTGTATATTTATTTTAAACCAATACGTTTAAAATGTAACATTTAATTTAAAAAATTCAATTACGTACCCGTACCTGTATTTAAGGTAGACTAATTTTATAATGGGGGCAATAATGGATATTATAGTAGAACAATTCCCGGTCTGCAATGGAGACGTGTTATTTTCCTTGCATTTGCTCTAAGTGCTTCCTCAACGGCTAATAAGACATAATGACGTGTTATTTCTGAAGATTCACGAATTCCGATCGTAGGAGAGTAAGGTGCGCTGGGTGACTGACCTGTGCGCTTCGTAACCACCGCCGCCCGCAACCGCCACCGCCCGTCCTGTCATCAAAAGAGAAAAAATCTTAATTACACAGTTTATACGTGATTGTAACTCAATTACTACTAACTGAATTATAGGCAGGTGGCTTTTAATGACATGTTTCGTACGAGAACATTGTGGCGACCGAAGCGCACACTCGCGATTCCTCGCCGCGACTCCGGGAACACACTCGACTCACTTCCCCGTATCGACATGTAATTACGAACGAGCACTAAAGAACTTTCTGGAATGCTTATCTTACCGGTAATAATTCTGCAGTGGATTTAAATAAATCAACCTATTAGTGAAGAAGTTTGTGCAAATGCACCTGCACGCGACAAAACACGATTGATGTAGGAGATAAAACCGCGAGTGTGGCATGTTGTGCAACAACGCGTAAGGTATGGCCTCTAACGCACAAATACCCAATTTACGACTGCTTTCCGCACTATTAATGCTTCAACACTTTATCACATAATGCCCCCGGTAACATTACAACTTGTTAGCGAGCCGTACTGTAAATTAGACGCTGGTTCGTATAGAAGCCAATGTGCAAAGTACCTACTAAACTTTGGTACAATATCAAAAAAAGCTGTAACTGACAGGTTTATGAACCCTTAAAAAGTGAATAATGATAAATTCCCCTAATATATATTTTGGAAGTATCTTCATATCTATTTTATGGCATTTAAATTATAATCATTGTTAAATTCATCTCGAAAATTTACCATGATTCTGTCTTAAAACTCGTTAATATTAGACAAATCTAGTACAATGAAGATAATTTTTCCAAGTAATATACTTTTTAACATGGCTACATTTTGAAAAGCACATTTATAGTAACTCTGGCAATTAAAACAGTTTTAAATTTAAGTGTTTTATTTGTGTAACTCGCAATGCTCTATTCTATACTCTATTTTATTTAAATTATTTAATTTGGTATTCTCTTGAGGAATAGAAACTGGAAACTGGACTTAATGCGTTAACAGTACTCATACTGTCGCTCTTGGCACGGCATTAGAATTAAAATTTCTGTGGAATGAGAGTAGACTAACCATGTGAACATTTTGTTTTGTTTCAGGTAATTTACAGCCTTGTTTTTAATTTAATATCAATTTCATTCAAGTAAGTGGCATTTCATTTTATCAACGTTCACGACTTTAGGTGTTATTTGTGTCTGCTTTTTATTCATAGCCATCATCTATTCGATTAAAACTCGAACGATAGAGATCCGTCACGATGAAGTCATATTAATATTTAAAGTCGATCAAAAGTATTCTAATATACTCCACCCACACAAAAACTATTGTCTGACATGTACCACGCATGAAACACTGAAAAAATGGCTTATCTGTTTCCGCTTCAACTCTAATTAAAAGTACAGTAACCCATCAAAACATTGGAAGAAATACTTCACTTCACATGTACCGTACGTCAATTAGATAATACAGTCCACTTATCTTATGCCAACTCAATTTTCTCAATCTGTTCCATTAATCAAAAGACGGCACCTACATGTTACGTCATTGGCCTCATCGCTATCCCACGTTGAACGAGCCGGATTAATCGTATCGTCAGAAAAAGTCACTGATCGGTCAACTGATACAGCTTATAAGAAAAGCTGGCTTATTCGTAGAGCAAGCTCCCGAAATTTCCATACCAAAAATATGAAAGAATCAAGAAGATACGAAGAATAAAATAAGAAAAGTTGTCAATGTTTTCTGGGCCTGTTCATGATTTTTTCTGTCGAACTTTACCCTTTACCTCAAAGTTTTACGTAGTGGAACGTAAACTTCCTCTGCTCTATATTTTCTTGCTAAGACATGCCTAATCAATAGAAGTTACACAGCTGCCCCGAACACATATGCCTCCGTATGGATTGAACTAACTGTTCCTTTACAATCTGTGACTGATACTTGTGATCGTTGAACCTGAAACGGACTGACTCCCATGAATAGTTTTATAGTCGAGCAAACACTTGTGCATTCTCTCTCACCTCGTGTACAATTGCGATTTCACAGTCAAATAACAGACACATATATGTATACGCCAAGATACCGATATGTTTGCACGTTTAATATTCTTAACCCGTAGTGAACTCTACCGATATCGCATACTAAAGACATTATTAGTTGATAATATTATTACGAGTGAGATTTTTATGGCTTTTCATTATTTAATTGTTGAAATTGTGTCAATTCAAGTCATGTCTTCGAACTTCATCGCTAACCTAACTTAACCGTAGCTGTAAGCTAATACATTTAATCATATTGGGTTTAGCAGAATAGATTTTATTTCAATATCAACGCGTAGCTATGTATTTTGCTAGATTGAACATCGTAAAGTAATTAATCTAAGTACTAACACGATTATTTTTTGTTTCGTCTGTCAGTAGCAGTATATCTGTAGTTTACAGTTTTTTGCTCACTCCTGCGGTTATTTGTTTAGACAGAATGGTTTATATGATACGTATCAGTAAGTTTTTGCATGCATAGATGGGATAGTCTGTCTACTCTGACATATATTATGTACAAT
The DNA here is from genome assembly GCA_918857605.2 of Philereme vetulata. Taxonomy (NCBI): domain Eukaryota; kingdom Metazoa; phylum Arthropoda; class Insecta; order Lepidoptera; family Geometridae; genus Philereme; species Philereme vetulata. The sequence continues at coordinate 12,336,726 of OU975432.1, forward strand.
AAGACTTCTTTATCTAGATTATAAGATAAATAACGTGTCCGTCCACAATATTAATTTAAGAAGATTTTAATTTAATAATTGATGAAGGACCAAGAATAGATGGAGGGACGAGCTCACTAACTTCCGAGCAGATTGGAAAGAAAGTGAGGAGGCCTTTGCCCAGCAGTGGGACACAGAGGGCTTAACAATATTAATAATAATTTAAGAGGTACTTATTGGTTTAAATGTTATAATCATCATATCGGTCATAGGACGTCCACGGCTAAACAAAGACCATATTAAGATTAAAAAAATAATTGTTTACGGCAAGTATACAATCAAGAAAAAAAAGAAAACTTATAAGAAATATTTCTAATTTTTTTCATCCAAGATACGATAAGCGAAATATATACATTATTATTCTGGTCTCAGTGACTTAGAGTTTTGAGTCGAGGTGCGAAGACTTGACGAACAAAATTAGCTGATATAAGCTAAGTCTCGATACTGACAGATGTAGTTCACAATACCGTTATCCTCCAGTTAGTACAAAGGGTTCGTAGAACTAAATCTACTGTATTGTCTAGATTAAGCTGACGGTTAAATTACAATACCGTGTTTGAGAATCGGAGGTTCATCGGTGGCTGACGCAGCGTCTGGTCCGGACACCTCGGTCACGCCATCGAGCACAATCCGTCATCGTCACGCCTCTCGGCAAATATTCTCACGTGAGCTATACGATACAAGGAAACCTTTTTATCTCCATTCCGTACGCAAAGAAGCCATTAACCGAAGATGCCTCTCGTAAACCACCAATGTACGCGCTGATTTAAAACAAGTTTAATCTTGAACTGTAAATTTGCATTAGATAACGGCAACTGAACTAAGAACAAGGATACTTGCTTTATTATTCGTGCCCTTCCTTTTATCTGGATGTAATCATGTGAATTCGCTCCGATTCCGCATCTTATTCTGTAAATGAACGTCGATTAACATACAAAATGTAAATTCTTAAACACAACGTTTTCTCTAAAATAATAATAATAACTAACATTGAATGAAACTTCGATTGTTATATCGATTGCCATCTTTCACGGATATCCTTAGACAGAAAGGAAGTCAGGTCGACAACCTGTTAATATTGACTCATCTCGCTAAGGCACGCGCCTAAACACACAGAACGTGCATATGTCATGCATGGCGCTTCTTTTATTTTAGACGAACTTATTTGCTGACACTCACACAACTATTAACATTTCTAATACTCTCGTTCCAGGTATCCTGGACTTTATGATTACAAACAGAATATTACTTGAAGGTTACAATATTTTACATTCACTATTTGTAGGCACCTTACTTTGCGCACTAAAGAAATTATGGATTCGCACTTTGAAGTTAAAGATAGGCACGCACTGATACGGACACTTGACAATATTACGAGGTGTCCAATACCTTGCTAGTGCACCCACGCAGTGCTACCGCCTCGCGCATTCAACCATAAATATCAACGTCCGATCCTGTCACTAAAAAGTCGATAACTCTGTGGCAGGTAAACGGTTCAATCTTGACGCAACATGCTCTTAGGAAACGCATAAAGCACGCTTAGACAATAGAGAAATAAACCATATTCTGTGTTGCACCCCCACTGAATTCGTTTGGATTCTTTCATAGAATCTTCTTATCAAGGTATCAGCGAAGTGTTGTATGACATAAAATGCATTACTTATATTATAAATTCCATCCCCAGCGAAGATGAACGAACTGTACTAGAAACGAAGTCATTGAATCGGATATTTGTTTGGCTGTAAGTTTTGTGTAATTGGATTAAATTTCGTAAGTCGGCCGTGGAGCCGGTTCGGCTCGCGTCTGGCACGACTCTATTTTAGAAGTGCAGCTACGTGATGCCACGCACCTTTTGCAGCCACCGTTCCAGTGGACTGCATTACTATTGGAAGATTTCACACCGATAGGAAACGTGCCTCAAGCCACTTTTCCAATTTCATGGAACGGTTTGTGTGATGGCTGCAGTAAATGTTGATAAATCAATCAATTTATTTGGGGGTTTCCTAAATCATGCTTTGCGCGATCAAAATAGATTGATAACAGCTTAACCACAATCAAAAGTAAGTCGTCCAAAAAAAGATAACGTCCATTAGATTCAAAAGATGCCCCCGCCGAACTTAAAATCAGTGAAAACAATGGAATGCAAGAGTTCGGTTGCAAAAAAATGTAAAAGCAACGAGGACAGCTAGATCTGGTATCCTGCAGACCGTGAAATCCGCTATATTGCTATTGAATTAGCACCGGACGCCGATGTTTTGGTCACTTTATCGTAGACATGACCTTGTTTGATAGTAGAGAAGATTTGTATTTTGTGTAACGAAGCCTACTGCTAGTTATTAGAACTGAATATCGAGCAAGCATTAGATATGAACAAGGGTGTGCGTCCCTAATTGACAGATCACAGCGTCGCCTTGTCAGGCGCGGACACCGTAACCGCCTTATCCAGGCTAACTGTAATGCTACCGTACTACATAGACCACCGCAACGGGAAGTGTCGCCACCAACGTCTCTGACCGCGTCCACCTGTCCATCGATGTCACACCTAATTTCCTGCGTGAATCGCATCTTACACGCCCGGAACTGCACTCCCCAAACCACGTATGAAAGTAAATCTGACGGATCGAAAGAAAATGAGACGGCGACTCGTTCGACTTTCCCGTTTAACACGACCGGACAAGGAGTGGTTTCTGTGTCATTTCTTTTCGAGATATTTGCCGTGTCGGTTGCTATGTGAAACCGTCGTGAGAATCTTTTATTTTGTATAATGCGAACCGTTTCGGCTCTTGTTCGAGATCCTACTGTGACAGCCATTATAATTCCGGTTGAATGTGGAAGTATACAAAGACGGCTTTGTGCTCGCTATAAATATTTATGAGTAAGTGCCTATTTTCTACACACGTGGGTCGGTGCCTAGTGGATACGCACGATACCACCGCGCCGTCCTAATTGGACGTCTGTAGGCGCGAATTTGTTTCACTCTGACGGGTATTCCTTATTTGTATTCCTGAATCGGAAGGCAATTTATAATTGTCGAATTGCACGTACTGTCCCAGATACGGCCACATCATTTTCATTAATAACGTGAGTTTATTGAGGTTACTCTAATTGCAATATTTCGCTCTAAAGTTATATAATAATAAATACATTGAAGATACTAATCCTACTTTCTCTTAACTAGTTTCTTGAGGCCACTACAAGAAAGTAAAACCCCGCTATGTGAGCGCGCGCCCCGTGTCCTGTTGACACACAAATTGCTATGATAAATTATTCTGGGATACTCATTTTCAAGGTGCCATCTTTATAATTCACTAGCTGACCCGCCCAGGCTTTGCACGGCTTCTTATCAAAATAAAATATATACCTAGCTTATAGCAGCCAAGGATAGTGTAGCTTTCTATCAGTGAAATATTTTCAGAATCGGTTCAGTAGTTTATATGATTACCCTCTAGAAACATACAAACTTATAAAAATACCTACTTATAATATTATTATAGATATTTATTGACTTCGTTTTAAAATATAAGCAACAATGTTGGCTTGTTAATTGTATGAAGTATTTCATGATGTTGGAAAGTAATTAAGGATGAATTTAATCGGTTTGCTCTAATTTATCATTTCATGTTATTAATTCCGTAGCTTTTAACCTTAAAAAGGCTGCCATTTAAGGCGACGCCGGCACGGCCCCAATCCTGAGCATGTTCTCGCATGGTCGTCGTATATGTGGAACGCGGGAACGGTAGTTTAACCGTGGACGGTATGGCAACTGCTTGCTCTGTCCTGCCCCTGACACTTGGCCCTTTGCATGTTTGTATATCATAACGCATGCTTCGCCATTTATACCAAATACATTTAGTTTGAAATCTCACGTTACTGTTTCACAATTTACTTGGTTTCCGTAACTATGTTGGCCTATAAACGTACGCTTGGAATTATATTCCCTAATCCCGGCAGTAAGTTGACAGTAATACATTTCCATTGTAAAATGTTAATGTACTGTCCATTGCGGTATACGAAGGCATTGTATTGTCATAGGTTAAACTAAAAATAACAACATAAACGGAATAGAATCAAACAAGCGACCATGTTATGTCTTCAGCCAGTACATGGTTGGCACACTTTCAGGAGGTCTAGCTTACAGCAGCGACGTCACGTTTCCCATGTTAGGGATTGTTTATTGAAGTCATGATGTGACCTTAACATTGTGTTTTACGATTGTCTCGTCACCGGTCCGCACACTGACATTTCAATAGGGAAGGTGAGCCAGGGTCGCGCCGTGAGCCTAGACACGACGAGAGGTATACGCGACACCCGCGCGATATCCCATTAATCCCCATACTCCGCGTTCTTTCATCACCACTTGACATTTTTTATCATATCCGTTACTTGCAAATATTTCCCCGCACCATGGTACTGAACGTCGCGTAAATCATACTGTATCGGACCTCGTGACCTAGACGAACCGAGAGAATACTTCATCGTTTCGATAAAGCCATAAAACATGAACACTTTTCTCAACATCGACGCCCCGGCGGCACATTACGGGACCACGGGACTCATTTCATTTTATTCTAGTGGTGTGTTCGGCATTTCTCGAATTACCGACGGAAGCTTATCGAGCGTCGGTATTGACTTGAATTTGCATGTAGTATTTTCTCGTCGCAGCTTTGATAGTGTGTGCTCACGATTTAACGCTGCTATTAATGCATTATTCAGCGGGGCTTTCATTAGACTGTCGGGTCGGTATCGGCGCGGGTAATCGCGCTCTCGTTAAAATGTCCGGATGGCATGACGGGTGCTCGTATTAGACTACCATGCCATCCGCTGACCATCTCGCTACTCAAACTCAAATCACTCTAACGAAAACACGTTTGCAGATTTGCATTTTCTACTGTTCAGTCTATTTATGTTCTCAAGTGGGCTATTCCGTCTCCAGTAGTGTTGTCCAGTCGATGAATAGGCGCTGATTTCTAACGTTTCATCACCATAAATATAAACTATTGAATTGAGCTGTTAAGTTTTATATGAAATCGAGTCATTCTGAATGTACATTTATATTCTTTGAGCAGAATCAAATCTTTATTTATATTATTTGACATGAAAATGCAAACGTCTTTTTAATTACTTACCCTTGTCCTCATTCGAAATGACGCAGGAATTCCTCGTATGTAATGAAGAGAAGTGTTTAGCAAAGCAAGGAGCCTTATTAAAAGTCTTGTTTGTAGTTTAACCAGTTTAAAGTAAACTGGTGCGGTTAGTATGGACAGGTATAACAACCTCGTATAGACATGATACAAACTCGCGGATGTGGTATACTTCTGATATTATTTGGGACATTCTACTTACTTCGTCCTAATTTGATTCTTTCTAAATTATCTCATCGCCTGAACGGAGAAGACTATCATTTATCAACTAAAACAATAAGCAATTCTATATAAATACAAGCGATATAGAAGTATTACCTTTCTATGGTTTGCTACTGTCAGAAATAGACAAAGACACCTGAACTAGCAAACGACAACATGTTAATTACATTTTATAACAGTACAGAACTAACTTAAACACTGTATTTTGATAAGCAGTCGAAAATAATTCTCAATACTAACTCTACAACATTATATCGCTGTTCACTTGTAAATTGTGAACACAGTAGCTCCGATGCAGGGTTCAATTGTAGAATGTCATTTTAATTAGTAGATAACGCTCGTTGTACTAGAAATAAAAATAAAACTATTAAAAAGGATGTCTCATACAAAAAGATCGTAGCTTCGGTTGCGGAGTAGCATGCAGTGTGCATATTATGCGCTTGAATGACAAATGATTTGTAGCAAAATTACAGCTTTTAGAATAAATTATTCCGCCTAGATGTAGCTTGCGTACATTAATCGTCTTTTCTGAATGAGTCAGTAGGAAACGTTGTCAGGTGACATGAGGTGTGAACGTCCGCTACGATCTCGGACATGGACATCGCGACACTTGTAAACAAAGCGCTACACTGACCGGGTTAACCTTGAATGGCAAATGTGTACGGAGTTTCGTCGGGGGAAAATACGCCATTGATGCAGCGAGCGTGCGTGCCTCGGATAACGGTCAACGCGAGCCGAATAAGTGGTTTAGCATCGTACGTGGAATGATAATGTACGAGCGAGACTTGTCACGCGATTGTGCGGCCCTGTCACTACTGGACGAGGTTCATAGACCCACTTTCTAACCGCGTGTCCTTGAACCAGTGCGTTTATGTTCTTGATTCCGATAGGGCTTTTGCGATATGCATATTTGCTATTAGTATCGACATATGCAGCCGCCGCCGTTAATGTTAATGCGTCTTCTATTTAAATTAGCTGGTCAGTTCAATAAGTAGCAATGATCAAGTGCTAATAAGTTTGATAATTTGTATAGTGGATTAGTGTGAGCGATTGTCAGCGTTTGCGACGGTACAATGAGCCGCTAACGAGATCTCGCTGCGTTCCATCAGCCGACTCGCCACCGTCGCTTGCGGAACACCTCAATCCGTTCTTTGCTCTGGCATCGCTCTCGGCCTCGAAGCCCGATCGCATCCTGAACGCAATAAAGCTTAAAGCTAGCTCACGATTTTGCAATGTCTACCCTTTATCACCCCCTTCGAATGCCTGCGATCTTAAGCGTATTTAAATACCTAACTAAATAAATATCCACCTGGGCCGGTCGTCCCGTAATGGGCTCACCATGCAAATGCCTGCGCTCACGTACCGTTACACCGATATCGCCGGTAAACAGCCCTGCGAAATAAAGAAAGGCAATAATCGCGAGCAGGAAATCCGATCGCGCCGAAGGCATGCGGCGCAATGCGGGTTCCTCTGGGAACTAGTCAGGCTTTAAAAGTACATAACTACAAGCTCATCGAACACATGTTTAATTCTACTTAGCTGTACGTCAAAAAACTTGAACATGTCAAAGAAAGTGGCCACACGAGTTCCTTGGTGCGATCCTGTCTTAGATCGAATGAGGTAAGTTGTTAGTGAAGTTAATGGGCCGAGTGGGGATTCGAAGTTCCCTTTCGTGATATGTCGAGGCGCTTTCCCTGTCGCGACTCTACGCTCTGACATTTGCACTCTTCCTTTCTACATCGCATTCCGCATGCGGTATTTCCATATCTCTCGCTATCTGTTCAAATCCAGTTTAATGTTTAGGAACTTGTAGAACATAACATATCTACAGTATCGAACTTTTTATGATTTAGTTGATTCATGATTGACAAGGTATAACTCGAATACCTACACAAAGCCACGATATATTTTTAATTAAATTTCAATTGAAAAGCCGCTTTATCATCTGCCCCTTGCAAACAACTATTACGAAATAAGATTAACAATTTTCTCACGTCCGCATCGAGATCGAGTTAGGCGACGACAACCTCTGCAAAAAGTAAGTTGGAAATCTAATAGAGTTTGTGGCAAGCCGGTTATTTGTGTTATTTTTAAGTTTAGCTGAGGAGAAATGCTATGTAACGCTCGCGAACGAAGACGAAGTAACCTGACATTACTGTAATAACACCGAACCGCCCTTCTGTCATTACTCCGTACACTTTCCTCGGGTAACTAAACATCAAATGTATTTTATTTTTAAAGGGTATTTCTTCTGAAATGCAATTTGTTGGTTTATTCCGGACGTCGTTGCCGTGTCGTGTCGAGTCGAGTCATCATCATTTGTGTTTACTTCGTACATTCGTAATGAGCTGCGAGATGCACACTGCTAGCGGTTGATTAAGTCACATTCAATTGAGTTTAATTATCGCGTACACTGGTTATGACGGCGGAGTGAGTGCGGGTATTAAGGTCGATGTGGCCTGTAGAGAAGCAGCGACGCGTGAGAGAACAGGTCTAGTATGAGGGCAAGCACAGCGTCTATGCAGCCACTGTGCGTTCTCGACACCTGACGATTACTCCTCGCTAATTGTAGAGATGCTGCCACCATTTCTAAGCTTGAACCTGTTGAGCTCATCTCGGTTAAACTTAATAAGTCGTTTTAGCACGTCGCGTGGCTTGTACTTAAATTGAATAAGCGTGTTCTACTATCTCAGATCTAAAAGGCTTTAAAATAGTGTCATATGCTTTCGCATCAGATAATACTGAGAAAATATTTCATGAAATGTGGATGCAAGCTGTCGCCGGTTATGGGTGGCTGTATCGTCCTAACTGTGCAGGTGCTGCATTTTTTAATATGTAATTGCATCAGGCTCAGTACCTGATTCGTACTTTGAATTGAATAGTAGGTTGGTATGACACCGGTGTCTGCAATCTATCGGATGTCACTCATGAACCAGTCGGACGTGTACGAAGCGATAGAGAAATTCTAATCATATTTGCAGACGGATACTAAAGGAGAATCGCTCACCATTAGTATTCAATGTCAGTCCAGAAATATTAGCTGGCTATCATAATACAATGAGAAGCTTGCGGAAGACGTCTGTAAAGTAATGCTAATATCGATAAAAAATACTTGAGGGGCTACTTTGTGACTAAACATGGATCTTTGCGTTTCTGATTCATCTACTTCTGGAGAAATTATTTCAAAGTCAATATCTTAAAACCGTTACAAAAGTGTAATGCTTGCTGATCTTACTTTGTAATGCACCCATTTTGAGCATATTTATGTAATCTATTTTTCTCTTATGGTATACACACTCGACGACATTATACACCAGACATTTAGTCTATAGAACGAGTGTCGAAGTGCACATAAAGTGTCGCTGTCGCTCAGTATGTATAGACTGAGTGTCTTCGTGTATGCCTGTATTTCGTACCTGTATATGTACGTGCATTTCTTTACAATCATGGAGGGAGCTGCTGTAAAATTCTTTCTCCGTTTCATCCTTTACCTTCGAAGTGATATCATTTTCGTAATTGTAAGCAGAATTATGACCGGAACTAGTAATTCCCGTAGACGCCCTAGGTGTTACGTAATTGGAAGAACGAACGTAGAGATTCTACCTGTAGTCGTTGTTCCTGGCATGTGAACTGTATTTATTGTAATTACGGTCGCTGACTCCATCGGCCATCGCTGAGAACGGGAGCGCGCCCGGCCCTGATGGCGTCGTGACTGACTCCAATTATCCTGGAGTCACTTGCACTTTTGAACGTGTAACTCTATCTACAATTTCCTTATTAGTTGTGGAATCGAACATGATTGCTTAGATTGCGCTTGTAACCATGATAATAGTCATAATTTTTTTATTGCAAGATTCATCAAGTTATGTTAACCCAACACAAATCCCGTACAAATCAAATAGCCAGAATTGTTATTCAAAACGAGTTCCCCGGTTTGCCGCTACAAACTATTAGAGCAATCAACACATTTATCAGACGGCATTAATTGGAGTGGCATTGGCAATAGCCGAGCGATTAATGCACGCGATCGCCTTTAGGTTGGTCCGTTTGCGTTATTCGCCGGTATCGCCCGCGGAATCGTAACCTCTTCCCACATAATTGGCGTGTGGGCGCGGCGGCGGTGGCGGTATCCCGATCGCCGCCCACCGGCGACGAGGCGACGCCCGATTAGATAGCTCACAACACCCGCGACCCGGGAGCCTCTGGATCGTACGATCTCTGACCCGATCTCCTACATCCACGCTTACAACATGACAGGTGCTGAATGGCCTACTGAAATAATTTCTTAAATGGTGCTCTACACTTTTTCGTTATGCGTAATATTAGTTTGTACAATCGATAGTTTGTTGGTAAGCTTTACCATAGTTGTGCCAAGTCTATATTCAGCTCTGCATTTGATCAGAATTAGAATGTCATTTACTTGGTTTGCTTTGCACAAGTTTTTGCTTTCATTTCGTTGCTTTGATCGCCACTATAAACCGAATTATCGTCGATTCATCATCGATTTGTCCATTTCTTGTGAAATAAAAAGAAGAATGCACCTGGCTGTAGCTTCACGCACATGTTGTCCGCTTCCGAGTGGAGCGTAGATAACGCGGGCGGGCGCTGGCCCCGATGGCCCGCGCGGATCGAGCACGCTCGCCACAATCTGCGAACGCGGCTCTCATTAGCGATAAGATGTGGCACTCGGTGGCTCGTTACGCAAGACGAGACGGTTCATTAATTGCGTATTGTCTAAGCTCGAGCGGTCATCCCGCAGATCGTCCGGCCGATCTCACGACGTTCCCATTTCCGCCCAGTATGCGACCGGCCCCAGCCCGACAATGCGGACCTCTCATATATGGACATCGTTAATAATAGATACTACATTGTGAGAATTAATCGGAAGCATCGATGATAGGCGTGCACGTTTATGCCGCCAGGATAAACACAGATAATCGGGAACACCGTTATTGTGATTTAGGGCGTCGGTTCCGCCCAAGCCCAAGCCACGAGTTCGCAAATCGGACGCGGCTAATTGAATATTTTATATCAAACAATAAAGTAAAACTCATAAAGTAATAATCGTAAACGACAAACTGCATCCTGCGCTCACTAAGAAGTATATTCCATTCATAAAATATGTTAGAAATGATAATCATTAAGCCAGGCTGGTTGAGTGCGGACGCGGTTCTTTCTGAGAACGTCTCTGTAATTTTAGCCTTTGCTGCAAGCACTCTGGATAATTATTCCATCCTTATAATCCACTTTCTAGTTAGCGTGGCGAATAATACACTACGGCAACACTTTACTTTACTAGTGCTTTTGTTACTTTTACTCGTTGGTGTAGTGTAGAGCTTTGCTTTTAATAAAGGAGCAAGGCGAGGTGTATATCTTGGTAGAGCCGTGAATAAATCAAGGAATGCGACGCATACTTTATCGCGTACAATATGGTGGACGTTAATTGACGAAATAGTGGTGGTGTGCTGCCTAGTGGTCAGCTGATTTATGCGCGCGCAAATCGCAGCTCAATTTGCATTGGATCTATGTAAAGCGCCCACTCGGCCACTCGTTAAAGTGATCGCAACTGTCCCAACACACTCCATCCGTCTCCCAATCGTCACGACTAAGCGCAGGAATGTTTACTTTATCTCATTCATTCCTACTTAATGTGTAAGTTTTTGCCACTATTTCCTCTTGGTTGTTACGGTATATATTGGTGCGAAATAGTACATTTTTATACAAAGACTGTAAGCTATCTATTTTATATCTGAGATATTTTGGCCTACGAGCGAGCAAATGCGAGCGAGTACGCTAATCAAGGGTGTTATTGATCGCTTACACCCTCGGGTGTAAGTTTATACTCGTATAACGCATAACGTTTTATCACGAATGCGAGAAAATAAAAAAGTCCTTTAGAACAGTATGTTACTAAAAAACAATGGATGCGTTCCCGGTATCCACTCTTTTTTTCACTATTAAACTATTGCCTTTTTCATTTATAAATAGAAATAAGGATGTGTAATAAATAAACAAATGTAACCTAGACTCTGTTATCTTTAAATAGAAATAATTATATGTAATGAGATTGTATTTCATTTTAACTTATTATGAATGCAAGTAGCCTTTCAAATTTACTGAAGTAAATTGCATTTGCAGAGCCGATATCGAGTTTACAATGACTAACTTTCAGAGCTTATGTGATGAAAAAGCTCTTTGTTTAATCAAAGTTGACAGTTGTTTGCGTTGTAAAAGGTAACCTAAATCTACTGCGAACCCTCTAATTTAAACAAACGAAGGTCGTGCAAATGGCACTTAGTAGCCTCTGAGCCTTATTGGGGTTGATAAAGTGATAAGATTAATTACTTCATGTGGTTATAATAGAAGGATATCCCATTTAAATACGAACCGGTTGAACCCTCATAAAATTGGCACGTTGTTATACCACATTGGTTTAATCCATGGTTACGGTTTGTAATTTAATGTATTGATAAAGCGATCGCTCGGTGGCGGCGGCGGTTAACACGTTTCCTCAGAGGGCCAACGGTGCGCGTGTCGGTAATACGACAGCACGATACGATCGTACCATTGTCTACGCATGCGCGGATCATTTACTGTTACTAGTTCAAAACGCAAATAAAATCAACGAAAGACAGCCGTATACAACCGCATAGGTGTTTACTTGCGGTGCGAAATAGCGGCTCGCAAATGACATTCTACATTCGTAGCACGCCAAATAAGTGCGCACGAAACGTATTTGGGTCACACACTGATTCTCGGTAATAGAACTTCCATTGCGGAGTGTTAAGCCGTAGAGTTTCACCACAAGTAATTTGACGGACGGGAGACGTGTGAAAAGTTTCTTGCTAATATACGGACCGTGCGTTTCTGACTGCGGTTACGCGCGTGGCGACCGCAACCGAATTCCGCTACTGAATCGTGCCACTTTCACGAGCCAATAGGCGTTAGTCAATTCTTTTAATGAAAACGATGACAAAAGACACTAATTGAAAACTCTTTGGAACCTACGCGGAAAGGTGCATTAAATAAAATTTTAATTTATTATGTAATATTTATGGGTGTAGGTTTTTCAATATTAATAATATGCTGTATGATGACCGCAAAAAAAATGATTTATTATGTTTATTTACAACTCGGCACAATGATTCGTCTATAATAACAACATCTGTCTTGTACAATTTACCCGTGTTTCGTGCAAATAAATCTTGAATCTTGTAACATGCAAGTTTGTGCAACGTAATGTGAAAATAAATGGAATATACCTTTTATGTACAGTGGCGGAATGAAAAGGTTCGTCACCTTAGAGTCGCTTTTCGCTTGCACCAATAATGCAAGAATCAATTAATTCTTTTTGACAAGATAAATAGTCAAACAACTTTGATCTGAATATTTTTGAACTTTATTACCGAACAGTTAATCATTATTTTCTCTAACTCAGTCTATTCTGTAATAAAGTTACAAAAGGTAATATATACTCGCGATACGTTGAACGAATCAATTTGAAAATTGACGAACCTTTTCATTCCGTCACTGTTCATATTTACGTGTAGTAAAAATAATATATTACGTACGAGTACAGGTTATTCTCTACCATTTAGTTTAGATGTATGTACGTGTCTAGGATGATGCTATGAATTAATGATAATTTTCTATGGCCGTTTGTCGATGTCGTGAGTGCGGGAACCATTCCTATCATTACAGGACATAATCAATAGACGTTGAAAATATGCCTTCGTTTCTAAGGATCATTAGTTCCACCGGTTAATAATTTTACTCTTATCCGCACATTGAATTTCCGTAATTAATAGTATCTTCATAATCTAGTTAGTCATCACTCAGTATGAACATTTTTATTTTGCATCATTCATAATCTAATGAAAAATTTAATTGCTTTGGTATTTTTATCATTTGAAGTAAAAAATTAAAATGCCATGAGTTGTACGTGCTGAGTGCTAGCGGTATGTTCATGTGCCAGAAGTAACTTATGCGATAAAATTGTAAATGTATGGTATAAAAAGTGCTAGATTTATGCTAGAGTTCTCATGTCTCAGATCCTGAGCATGCACTGCATGGTATCCTATCAGCAGTGATGAACCGGCCTGCAATTGGATAGTGACATATGAAGTGTCACATGCATCTGGTTTCACTTACGGTGGTTAGAGTTTTTAGCAGGGGAATGCGATCGCGACCGCAATCAATGTTCGCTCGCATTGTGCTTGCTGACGCCCGCGCAGGTTGCATAATGTGTCAGCCGTGGGAGCGAGCTGAGAGTTCCCCCGTTATGCGATGCACGCCACCGGTACCGTTCCATTAGCGATTTTATTAGACGATTCGCGTGTATCAATTTGAGCACAACTCCGAGCGCTTTAACTCGCCCGCTTTAAATCTATTATGACGTATAAAGCTCTTTGCAGACACGTTCTCCGTTTTAGCTCACACGCTGTTCCATTCTGGGCTAATGTAAAGCTCGGCGAATATAATTTTGTCGGCGATATCTGGGACGCCGCTGTGTATCACGAATTTTATGGGTAATTCCCGCGACTATTAGCCATTTATGCAGACAATGCATTTGTGGCACCACATTAAGTGTTGCTTATATTGAAATACATTTGATAACCTGTAGTACTACATTTCGACCAGCAACTAGTAAGTTTTTTTTTATAAATTATATGCCAGCGTTTGACCACGAAGTTGTTAACAATTTGTGATTTTTTTTTTCAGCTGTCTTCTTTTGACTACATATTGGCATGACTAACGAGGGTTGCTCTTCGCTCGTATGTATGTTTGTATTTTATATCTTCTTGGATCTTTGTAGCACCCAAACAATGTTGAAACCTCGATAACGACCGTACAACATTTTTAACCACCACTAAGGTTTAAGTTTAAATCTTGACGATCTTGAGGAAGTAACACACATCTTACTTATTTTATTAAAAATAACTAAGCAATTCAAACCCATAAGATACCGTTTCATAAAATAAACAGCTTACTTATGTAAATAAACTCCATTTCCAATGGGTTTAGCCAAACGAGTCGTGAAATGATCTTAGATTTGGATGTCAACAAAAACAGTAAGGTCAGGAACCAGTTTCCAAATATCGGTTTATTATTGTCGCGCTGATATTTGGGCATGGCACGGAATCTGTGTCGGCGGTGACTCACGAGAACACCCACGGTTATATTGTCTCCGAATCATCGCAGGTTCTCCTCATTTGCATACTCATCTCATGATACTATCGCTATTTTTACAGTTTTTGCGATGACTAACGAAGTGTATACCACTTCGTTAGCCCGTCAAAGACGTAGTGATAATATATCTTAATATACTAAACCATAATATATATTATAGCGAGCTATCACACACGGTGAAAGATGCTAAAATATTTGTTTTGCTTCGCTGACGGTCGTCCTAGCAAGATATATTGTAAAACTATATATTTGTATACCGTAATATATCTTACTATTAAATTTCAGTATAGATTGGTGATGTAATCTTTGATATATAAAACAAAGTCGGGTTTGTTCGAACACTTATAACTCGAGAACGGCTGGACCGATTTTGATGATTTTTGATTTGTTGTATTTGTCTCCGCCCCGAATGGCAGAATAACTATTAAAATATCTGAATAAATCACGCAAAAAGATATTATAAAGAAAATCATTTTCTCATACATTGATGCAGATAATGGTGGCCGACGTATATTGACATCTCGCGTCATATCATGTCAAGGCGGTACGAAGTTCACCGGGTCAATTAGTAGAAATATTTAATAATTATAGCAACAAGTGTGATGAGTGTAAACTGTTTATAGGAAATATATCAGGCATGTATACCAATATTGCTTGCTATAATATATATAAATATAAATTTAATTTACGTCTGTGACGGGCTTTAAACTATACATTTACAATGCCATATTTAAAAATAATATACGACCATTTTGTTGTTCTGAATTTCTGGTATCGTCCATGATATAGAGCGCCTTAAAAGTTTCTAAACGTTAGCAAATACTCGTACAATGGTAGGTAATTGTGGTTAATGATATTTATTCTCAAAGAACAGGGTTCAATTACAGAGAACATCTAATTACATTATTGTACTGGATTATGTCCAGTGATATAACAGTAACATTGCTTCACTTAATATATATTACTATATACCTATTACTTAATATTATTAATTAGCCGTAGTATCATTTAAAATTCATTCTCATTCATTGTTGTTTTAATTCTGCACTCTTACATATTCATGAAAATATTTACTATTATTTATGGTAGAATTAATGAGCATCTGCTACGAGTATAGCCATCTCTAGTTTAGTACATGTAGCTTATCCGGCGCGCAGTAGGTCGGTAGGCATTCAAACAAAACATGCACCCAACAAATAATTACATGCTAAAGCTGATAAAAATAAAGAATCAGCAAACCGACAAGGACACCTGTTAGGAAGAGCTGTCAAATGTAGGCGCTCGCGCAACCGCACCTCGCTTGATAGAGGTCGTTCAACTCGCGCCGCGACGTAATTAAAATCCTTCATGGAAAGCACGCCTGATGGAATTCATCCTGACCCCGAGCACGACCGCACAGTACCGCCCTTTAAACGTTACTTTATAAATAGGAGCAGCCTCGCTTCGCGGCCACCACAACTAGCGCACGATGCGATGCCGTCGTGCGATGCCGAACGAAAAATAATCCAAATTAATGACCAAATGTACACATCTATATCCGCTGTAGGTATATTTTCAGAGTAAATTAAACCATCAAAATGCTGATTTAATTTTCGCGAGGGCTTGCTATTTCATCTGCAATATCGCAGCGTTCAATTCCCTTCCGAAGTGGAACTGCTAATTAGTGAACGGTACATTCGACTACCGATTTCAAAGAATCATGTAGGTATTCTCACTGTCCGTTATCCGTGTGCAAAATGTCAATTATTGGTATGATCAGGAAATGAGAACGCGGTATCGCCTTGTGCCAGATAACTCGGAGTGGCGTGGCGTATCATCGAAGGATAGAAGCGCGGTCACGAAACATCGCACCACAGATCTCTTGCATTTCTCACGTGAAGTGAAAACTTGGCACCAATACTAGTAGCTGTAATCTGTAATCTTACGGTAAAAGACACCAATCAAATAAACCGTGCATTTTGGCAATCGATGGAATGATTTTTATCTGAAGCTATTACTTTATATGAATTTGGTGGGTGGTCCACGTTATTTGGGTTAAGATTTACGAAGAAAAGTAAAATTATTCATTTTATAACGTTTCTCGACTTTATTTAAAAGCGTTGCTATTAATCAATGCCTATAAAATTTTAACAAAGTTTGCGTCATGTCATATCCTACTATAATATTATAAACTCGAAAGTTTGTATGTATGTACATATGTTTGTTACTCTTTCACGCCGGAACGGCTTAACCGATTGCGATGAAATATGGTATGTACGTAGATCATAACCTGGATTAACACATAGGCTACTTTTTATTGGCAAACCACGCGTGCGAAGCCGCGGGCAACAGCTAGTTATAAATAATTGTGAGAATATTTTAGAATATGAACTATTTTGTACGTGCTTATTATTGAAGTTCAAACTATAACGTTGAGCCTAAAAGAATATTTTTGAAAAATACATGTGACGAATCACAGCTTAGGTTCAGAATGTCCTCGGAGTTATTCCTCTTAGTAACAGCGGCGGCCGTGCACTCCAGTTTGTTGCATTTGCGAACGCTACTAGTTATTCCGTGTGCAATTGCAGCCCTAGATATCGAGAGTACTCGAGGACCGCAGACGTTAATACTCCCTCGCTGTCTCGTGGGAATACTAACAAAACATTTTTCCTATCTTTTTCTATTTCTATTCTACGTAGACCATTAATTTAGTCCGTTCTAAGATAAACTCATTTAAAATTCCGTAGAGGCACTTAAAGTGATATTGAAAATGGCTCGGGCTATTTAAGTATATTTTATGCAACATAATATTTTGTAAAATTATCTTAATTTGTACTTGGACGCTCTGAAAATAAATTTGCAAGAAAATTGCGTTAAAATTATTGTACGTTGTAGTTTTATATCGATGATAGAATGAAACTCGTTTCAGATAGTGTTTTAGAAGGTATTACAGTTTAAGTGCGAGTATTAAAACACAGCAATGATGTGAAGTTGATGCTATTGCAGTTTATATTGTCAGTAGGTGTAGGTTATTTATTATCAATTTCAACGCGCATTTTGTGTTGGAGTGAACGAGGTTTAATATCTGGGCCCTAAGAATATATTTGTAGGTTAACTGTTCCCCTTTTTGTCACATGGAAAGCTGCCTTTATTAAAAAAAGTTTGTGAATTTACTAGTATTATCTTAGTAAAATGTATTTTCAAGTAATATGTATATTGTGATAGCCTCTACGATACGACGAGAACATATTTCAGCAAAAGTTTTGAAATGTTACTATTTAAATCATAAATTAATTGCGATACGCTGATAATTCAAATGACTATCTTGAACTAACGTTTTTGATTGCGTTCATAATTTCATTAAAAGAGATAACGGTGTCAATGACCACCGCATTCAGAAAATATGTTTAATTTTATTATGTAATCAGAAACTTCAGTTTTAACAACATGAAACTGAATTTCTGACTCCAGAGCCCGATGATGACCAGCTAGCTTAACTTCTTTAAAAGCAGCTAATAAATACAGCACGTGATTTTAAGTTGAAGAACTACAATTACTTAGTATATTATTAACACTATTTCAAATATAAGATAAGATAACAACTCTTTATTGTACACCAAAGTAAAATACAGAACATAATTCTTACAAATAGATTTATTACAATGGGCGGTCTTATCGCTAAAAGCGATCTATTCCAGACAACCTTTGTATGGGCAGGATCAAAATGTAACACATGACGGCGGTGCATCTATATAAATTTAAAAACATATCTACATACTATAAACCTAAATTACCAATAATGACACAAATTTAATTTAAATAACCAACTCTAAAAGTGGTTATGGTGAATTAACAAGCAGCTACAACTTCTACACAAGGACAGATAATGGGTGTGCACTTTTGTTTTAAAATTACTAATAGACTTGGATGTTCTTATAGAGAGAGGGGCACAGCGTTTCACAATCGTACGGCTGTTACAGTGAAGGATCGACTATAAAACTCTGTCGTATGGACAGGAGTTTTAAGTTGGAGGGAATCTGAAGAACGCAAATTGCGATCATTAGCCTGGTGGAGAAACTCAAAACGCTCCAAATATACTAACCTCGTAGCTCCCGGAGCGCGTTGAAGTCTTTTGTACTGGCAAAGTGCTGCTATGACGACTCAATTATTACCATTCATGTTTGTTGTCGTAACATTATTTATTTATTTCTTTTTATGTAGACGATTATATTTAGTGCGTGTTGGAACAGAGTACAAAACAATATATTGACAATTATTACAATCGTTACGATATTATATTCTTCGACGAAATTCACAGAAAAAGTTACAGCACCTAAGTACCTAAGTAGGAATACATCATTGTTTTTTAATATTAATTCAGTATTTTTTTGTTAGTATTATATTTTAAGTAAATATTTACATATGCACTGTATGTAGCTGAGAAGCTCGCGTTGAAGTCTTTTGTACTGGGCAACGGTGCTACGACATGTCAATGTTTATAACTTTATGTTACATATTTGTTATAATTGTTTTTTTTATATATATGGTGGTTGCATAAGACAGATTCTAAGGAAAAATATAATTTTATTCAATTAAAAAAAAATTGGGTCGTAATTATTTTTGAAGTCTGTCTCGGAACGGGAATTTTTAGTTTTTATCACGTTACATATATATTATTTGTCGTTGCTTCATATTTGATTATGTTATTAGGTAATAGATATATGAAGTTAAAAAAAGGAAATAATTTCCATGTACGCCTAATTACAAAAGTAAAAAAATAAATATAATTTTTTCAAGGTTTTATATTTTTAAATTGCGTTAATTTTCAACATATTTTGACAGTAGTTTTTAAATTTGTGAATAGAATGGTACGGGAATATGTAGCATTCCATTCTTAAAAATCTTTTTTTGCCGTATAGAGCGCGTTCAAGTCTTTTAAACTACGCAACGCAATCTTATGTTACGTCTATTTATTTGTTTTTATTTGTGTATAAAAAACTTCATAATAAATATTAATTGTCATAATTCATATTAAATTTTTATATTATAAGTATAACTGGCTATTTATTTCATTTGCTTAAATGCTTACATTTTACAATAATTATTTTGACTTAATAAACTTTGTTTAAATTATTATTAATTTTTCTACTAGATCCTACATCTACTATTTTTTCTTAATTTAAAGAAAACATAAAGAAATGTTAAGGTATTAGTTATTCTCTCATTATATCGGTTTCTGTAAATCATAATTGCCACTTAACTTAGTTAATACTTTATCAAAAAAAAACCTTAGTCTTTATGGCCTGTAACGAAAGGAGAATCAAAGCGATTTAATAATACGATTAAAATTCCCGCAAAGGAACCAAACGAAGCGACTCTAAATATAGACTAGCATTATTGCTATATGCGCATCGAAGCTTATCGTTCCATACACGATTGAAGACAAGAGCGCGTGGATGTAAAAACCTTCGTCTCTACATACGGTAACGGTACGCAGCATTCATCAGTTTACCACTCCATCATATAATATCTGTTCTTGCAACTTATCATCATTATCATCATCAACTCAATCACAGGAAACTCTTGACTCGTACGTACGACCTGACTCCATATAGGAAATGTTTTACAGAAATACAATTAGGGCTTGGCTTATCAGGTCCTTTCAGATATCTTTAAACGCATTATTTGATTACTAGATAAATAATAAAAGTTTAGATTACTGTATACTATTAAAGTTTCAATAATGTTTTCTTGATTTACCTTAAATCTAACTGATAAAGTCGCTACTTTTGCAATTATAATATCGCTCTGCAGATAGAATCGAGTATGTTATTGCCAAACCATTGAATGTTTCATAAACCTGTATCTATAGCCCTTAAGCTGTTCATGGGCTTTTTAAATAAAAGTGCATCGTGGATTTCTCAAAGTTTATCAAAAAAAAATACATACCTTCGAAGGGTTATTTTTTCAGCTGCAATAGGATCGAGCGTCACGTGAGATCAAACAAATTTTGTACACGTAGTTCATGAACTTGTCACTGTTCGTATGTCACAGGCGCACAGTCCTAAGTTGACGCGAACGCTGCGATGGTCAGGGACCAAGTGTCGCGGCCACTCTCGACGAGACACTGAACTTGCCGGAGTGCGCCCCAACGGTTATAACATAACACGTCTGACGTAACCTTAACCTTGCAAGAAGAAGAGGAACGAGCCGCCGAAGGACGGAGAGAGAGCGCGATAGGCCCGAGAGAAAGGGAGAGATTGCAGTTGGCGGACAATTGCGCGGACACCGAGCAATCGGACCGCGCGCCGGCTGCGCTTGAATCTCGCGCGCCGCCGTGCACTGTCAATGCCAACCCTTCAATCGCCTGATAGCCAGCTTCCCATACATACGACATTCATCATTGCACATTAGCTTTATTTTTCAATAACTCACTTCACCATACTAACAATACATTTAACAAACGCAAGGAACAACTAGACTGAAACTTACTGAAATCTCCAATAATAGACATGAAATCTCTGTAAATTACCATGACTAATTTTGTCTCGTTCCAAACTGAATGACATGAATTTGCCCATAGTTGTATAGTTTTTTTTACTAAACAGTTCAAAGCATTAGTCTTTCAAAACAAGAGTCACGATCGTTTCATTCATTGTTAAAATTATGATGCTATTATAGGGAAGTATTGTATGGGCTGGTGACATTCTGCCCGGCGATATATTTCAACAGAGAATCGATGATGCCGGTGACCCCGGCTTTCTACGGGGTCACCAGGACTTGGTCTTTGCTATTCCGCCGTCTAATCTTTCATCAAACAATACTTTCACTTGGGGTTTAAGAATTAGGTCATGTCTTTGCCGACTACATAGTAGGCTTAGCTTATTACTATTTATCGGATAATATCACGAATATTGAGGTGTATCATTGTGCTCGTGCTAATACACCTTAATAAAGCTATTGATATTTACCTTGCAAGTTAGCATATATGTACATTAGCAGTAGCTGTGAGCTTATACAGTAGAATTTAAATAGGTAATTAAGTATTGCATTTACTGCGTATTCTTATAAGCAAAATATCAAATTCTTTGGCGGGTCAATAATGTATTGGTATGTCAATACCTCCCATGATAACATGTGTGCGTCTCTATACATTATATACGCGAGCTTGCACGATCGCATCGCATTCGTAACTTATAATCTTCATTAGAGCATTCGATTCATCTGTTTTTCACATCTATTCTTCAAGTTTCCTGGCGTCAATTATATAATAAAAGAAGAATGTTCCCAAGATCGTCAAGTAGGGCGTATTCTGATTATACTTCCCATAATATTTCCCGTAAGTGCCCATTATGCCTCAGGATATGATGCTTCTCATTCATTTATTGGATGGCGATACGTATCTCATTGTTTATTATCGTTTGCGATTTACTTCCATGATAAGTCCAATAGGAAGAAAACTAATAAGTATTCGTCACTTGGCAATACTAAACATGGAATTACAAATCATAAAAACGTATGTTAACTATATAACCGTAGCGCTACTGATGTATGAAATTATTTATTACAACTAATTGGTATTTTCAAATTAAAGTTAATTCAAAATCTTATGAACCATCGCTAGTTTTGATTTACTTGATGGACAGTCAGACAATGCTTCCGTGGAAACTATTATGATGATTATAATTTCCAATAACTGATTTTCAGCTTGCTCTAGAAACAAACTTAAACATAAGTTAAATGAGACCTATGAGCATTGCACTTATGTTCTTAAAGTTATGAAACTCTTTTTAACTTTACGACATGATGCTTTTTGGTAAACGGTTAATTTTTCCGGGTTAAAACAATCGGATTATTACCACTAGTTTCTACAAGTTCTTTGTTGTAGATAACTTCGAAAATATAATCAAGTGGTAATCCATAAGTATGACCTATTGTGCTCTGATTTGTACTTAATAAATAATTTAATTATCTATATATTTATCTATTCTACTACCGTCCTGATGGTACAAAAGTATGTTACCTAATCCATTTCAAAATAATATAAAAATGACTGTGTCTTAGCTTTCATTGATTGTTAAATTCTTATATCGTGTTAGAGCCGTCTATAGCCGCAGTTAATGTGAATGTTCACACTCGGCACGATTTTATTGTGTTACTATATCTCTGCAGGTGCCGCGAGTGGCGTTAAACGCTGAGTCTACACATATTAAACTATTGCCTCGGCTTCTAACTGCTTAGAATTAACTATCAAACTAGCCGACCCGCCCGCGGCTTCGCACGCGTGGTTTGTCAATAAAAGCATTACTCTCCTGCGCAATCGGGTAAAAAGTAGCCTATGACCCAATTCCGGTCATAATCTATTCAAATTTCATCGAAATCTGCCGTTTCATCGTAAAAAAGTTAAAAACTGACAGTGAGATAAAGGGACAGAGCTACTTTCGAATTTATAATATTAGTATGGAGGTTCAGCGCTTCAAATAATTTACTTAAACTTGGAGGATAGAATAGAAAATACCTTATTGCACACCTTATAACAAAGAACAATGCATATCTATGTGATACAATTGGCGGTCTTCTCGCTATAATAGCGATCTCTACCAGATAACCCTTGGATGAAATGGACTATTTGAATATTACTAGGGTGTTGGATGGATTATAGTGATTTAGTGTTTGGAGTAAGTGGAATTGGATCATCCACAGACCACAATTATCCAATAAGTGTAGGCCTCCCTTTGTAAACGCCACTTATAAAACAAATAACACAAAGTAACTAGGTACTACGGGTACTTTATCGTATACTTATTTAAATTAGTCATAATAAAATATGTTTTTGATAATGTACCAAGGTTACATTTTTATTATCCAACCCAAACCCGAAATACTTACACTTTACGAATTCCTTACTTTCATTATAATTGAGTACTTTACTCTAGTGTCAAACTTGTAAAATTAAAAATGATTTGAGCGAAAACTACAATTGGTTTCTTCTCTTATACGCAAAATAAGCGTTCCCAACTAATAATCCTTAGGGTAAAATGGATATCTATCACATCAGCAAAATGCTTCCTTTGTGAAATAAAATTAGAATGTGTATGCTAAACCCCCCCCCCCCCCCCCCCCCCCCCGTGAATAGACATATTGCTTCTACATATTAATGTTATTATTTTGCAAAACCCCAGGAATATTGTAAAACATTTTGTCGAATAAACACTGTTGGTTTATAATATTAAAGCACTCTGGAAGTTCCTCGTAAAATAATCGAAGGCTTTAGTGAAAATAGCTTCATATACGTTTCAAACTCTTTCTTAAAGGGTAGCAGTTTTGCTAGTTTGCCGGAATAAAAAAACCTATATGCCTTCCGGGTTCTACGCAAGATTTTATCTGCTGTGTCATTTTCAAATTTCCAGACTGTAGTGTTATTATTTTTAGTTTGTTAGTTTATACGTTATATGCATTTGTGTACTTTTCCGATTAAGCTTAAGTCTCTCTCATGCGCAATGGCATTTTCTTTGATGACGTCTCCTTTCACACGCTCAAGATGTTAATCAACTCATGCGGACTTTTTGTAGTATCTTCATGAACCAGGAAATATTCAAAGTAATGGAAATATAGAACATTTATTTTTTCATACCAACAATAATCATTATGTGAGCAAATCATTTGGAACCAGATTATATGTTTGGAGAGTAAGGCTATCTCCTAGAGTCAGCGAGTAATCTATTATCAAGCTTTTTGTTTTACATTTGAGTATGTAAAATTAATATTTGAACTCATCAATCATTGAATGTTCGGTTCAGTCAAAAGTAATTATTTGTTTGTACAGCTGAAATTGATATTTGAAGGATGAATTAGTTCTCTAATTTGAGAGCAATGGGGAAAAAACTTGACCCGAGTCTGACCAATTTAATCGAAGTAAAAAAATATTAAGTGAATGTGAGTGAGATTCGCCTGTTGAGGATTCCGTACCTGCCTAAATTCATGATAATTTAACAGTTCCTTCTACTTAAGAGGGTGGTAAAACCAGAACACCTTTAAGGCAGATTTCTCAAAAACTGTTCCGGTTAAAGAGACTTTGTTTTATTACTCCTCTAATATTTTCTTATATTATGTTATCAACTCTAATTACTAGATGAGATAGAGGGGGAAGATGGTACTGTTTAAAATTTCATAATTAAAAAACTTTCGAAATAAAACTCAACAAAAACTGTTTTAGAATGTTCAGATTAAGCTCTTTTATATGATAATACAATATTGAAATTAGTTACCCTAATTTGTTTCTGAAGTGAAAACTTCTTTAGGCGCGTTGGGCATTTTTGAGATGGGGGAAAAACCATTCAACTCACGACACTCGTATATATCGACACCTCCGTATATAATTTGATTTTAATTTAATTTGTGACAACTTTCTTAGTAAATTTTCATGTTTATGCGACATCCATTATGATCATTTTGCAACATCCAAATATTTTATTTTAATTTTAAGACAACTTTCTTAGTAAATTTTCATGTTTATGCGACATCCATTATGCTCATTTTGCAACATCCAAATATTTTATTTTAATTTTAAGACAACTTTCTTAGTAAATTTTCATGTTTATGCGACATCCATTATGCTCATTTTGCAACATCCAAATATTTTATTTTAATTTTAAGACAACTTTCTTAGTAAATTTTCATGTTTATGCGACATCCATTATGCTCATTTTGCAACATCCAAATATTTTATTTTAATTTTAAGACAACTTTCTTAGTAAATTTTCATGTTTATGCGACATCCATTATGATCATTTTGCAACATCCAAATATTTAATTTTAATTTTAAGACAACTTTCTTAGTAAATTTTCATGTTTATGCGACATCCATTATGATCATTTTGCAACATCCAAATATTTAATTTTAATTTTAAGACAACTTTCTTAGTAAATTTTCATGTTTATGCGACATCCATTATGATCATTTTGCAACATCCAAATATTTTATTTTAATTTTAAGACAACTTTCTTAGTAAATTTTCATGTTTATGCGACATCCATTATGATCATTTTGCAACATCCAAATATTTTATTTTAATTTTAAGACAACTTTCTTAGTAAATTTTCATGTTTATGCGACATCCATTATGATCATTTTGCAACATCCAAATATTTTATTTTAATTTTAAGACAACTTTCTTAGTAAATTTTCATGTTTATGCGACATCCATTATGATCATTTTGCAACATCCAAATATTTTATTTTAATTTTAAGACAACTTTCTTAGTAAATTTTCATGTTTATGCGACATTAGTGACATGATCATTTTGAAACATGTAATTTTTTTTATTTTTAGTTTGTGGAGGGACATAAGACAACTTTCTTAGTAAATTTTCATGTTTATGCGACATCCATCATGATCATTTTGCAACATCCAAATTTTTTTTAGTTGGTGGAGGGGGCCTTAAGACAACATTCTTAGTAAATTTTCATGTTTATGCGACATAAGTGACATGGTCATTTTGAAACATGCAATTTTTTTTTTATTTTTCGCTTTTGGAGGGGCATAAGACAACTTTCTTAGTAATTTTTTTTTGTTTACGCGACATCCATAATGATTATTTTGCAACATCCAAATTTTTTTGAAGTAAAAACTTCTATAGGCGCGTTGAGCATTTTTTGAGATGGGAAAAAACCATTGAACTTGCGACACTTTTACCGTTACCGACACCTCTGTATATAAGTATCTCTTAACCAAATTTTCACTTCCACTTTTTTTCGATTTGGCTCCTTTGACAGTCAAAATGTTTTTTCTCCTACTTTATTAAAGGTGGGCGCATATTATTTAAAGTTCTTCCAAAAATTTCACATAATAATCTATAACAGATGCATGGGCAGACGGACAATACCTCACCATAAGCGTTCTTTTTAACTTTTTTGGTCCGGAACCCTAAACCGGAACAAAAACAATTATTAGTGACTGAAAAAATATAAAGACCATTTTTCTCATATGTTAGCTAGCTAGTTAATGTACTATTTTTCGCTTAAGAGAAGTTTGAAATAATGATCTCTCGTTTAGACATGATACGAGTGGTGGTTGCGAACATTACCAGCGGAATTCACAATTAATACAACCTCATATCCAGAGGAAGTGAAATGTAGGAATAACAAGTTTAAATACTTATGTATCACAATATTATGCGGCACTTTAGTGAAATATTCGCATGATGCTCTTTCTTATGATTACAATTTTATAAAACCTTATATTCGGCATTTTTTATCTTTGCACTTTGAAATTATAATCTAGATTCTGGATTAACACATAGGCTACTTTTTATACCATCGATCAGGTCCCATGGAATAATAACGGAATGTTCAGTCAAGTTGCAACATCGTGTTTAGCTTTATTTCTAGGTTACCTACACATTTAGTAGTGTAACGCGTACGAAGTCGCGGGCAACAGCTAGTTACAAATATTTATTATAAACAGATGAATGAAAATTCTTTATTATTCCTTACAAGTTAGACACAACAAAAGTTTAAAAAGCATAACGGGTGGTCTTATCGCTTAACAAATATATTATGTCTTCCATTAAAAACTAGCTAAGGCTTAGTTATTTAAAAACCTGGCACGTATGTATACATTAAAAATCCTTTCTGGTAATAAATAAATATGTTATTATTATTAAGATCAGGTTATGGGGACATTATGGAAGTGAAACACGATACCACTTCTACTTTTCTTCTCGGCTCCGCGATTACACCTAATTGGAACGTAATTATCGGCCATTGGTAGCGGTATGCGGTGGCAGGCATCGTGCTTACACATCCCTTTGTTGGTCTTACACAATAATGAAATCATTTTAAATAGCTCGGTTTTCTGTTCGCAATTGCACGTTATTCTTGCTGGTGCAGTTGGTAGATAAACTTCACAAATATTTGCCATAAGTACCATGAGTAGTTATTATATCATATACTGGTTTTAGATGGTGAAAAGGAACAGTTATATTGGTTATTTATACATAATAGGTTGGGGGAAAAGTCTTTTCGCATTATAGTATGTATGAACTTGTAATAAAATCTCTTTGGCTATACTATTTGTATCTGACTGGTTTTGGTATCATTCAAAGTTTAAATTTTAAAGACGATAATTCCAAATTCAAATGAGGAAAATGTGTGATTTTTATTTATTTTTCGTACTGTAAAGATGAGTGATTCTAATGAAGAAATTCGATAAATTTTTAAATTTTACTACTAAAAAGGTAAAAATGCAACGCAAGCCGCGGAAAAAATTTGCGATGTTTATGGACCTAGTGCAGTGTCTGTGAGAGTAGCACAAACTTGGTTTAAGCGTTTTCAATCCGGAAATTTTTATGTCAAAGATGCACGTCGCTCTGGTCGCCCTATTTCGGATAAAATTGATGCCATTTTTGAAAAAGTGGAGCAAGATCGGCATATCAGTAGTTACGACGTATCTGAAGAACTGGGAATTGATCACAAAACAGTTTTGGCGCATTTGAAAAAAACTGGGTACACAAAAAAGCTCGATATTTGGGTACCCCACGAACTACTGAAAATACTGAAAGAAACCTAATGAACCGTGTACTCATTTGTGATTCTTTATTACGACGTAATAAAACCGAACCATTTCTGAAGAAGCTGATAACTGGTGATGAAAAATGGATCACGTACGACAAGAACGTGCGAAAAAGGTCGTGGTCAAAGGCCGGTCAGGCTTCACAAACTGTGGCGAAACCCGGGTTAACTCGCAACAAGGTGATGCTGTGTGTGTGGTAGGATTGGAAAGGCATTATTCATTATGAGCTGTTACCACCAGGCAGGACCATCGATTCTGAACTCTACTGCGAACAACTGATGAGATTAAAGCAAGAAGTTGAGAGAAAGCGGCCGGAATTAATCAACAGAAAAGGTGTGGTTTTTCATCATGATAACGCTAGACCTCACACATCTTTAGCCACTCAGCAAAAATTAAGAGAGTTTGGTTTGGAGGTATTAATGCATTCGCCGTATAGTCCTGACCTTACACCTTCAGATTTCCACCTGTTTCGGTCTCTTCAGAATTCTATAGGCAGTATCAGGTTAACATCACTAGAGAACTGCCAAAACTACTGTGGCGGTATTTTGATCAGAAGCCCCAAAATTTATATATATTAATCCCGACAAAAATTACATCTGGCTTGTCTTCTTTTCGGTGTAATGAAGCGTGAAGCACCTTTTTATCTTTATGGGAAGCTCACGTGGGTTTCCAGCTTTAGAACCTGCTCTTTGCGTGTGTGTTCTAAACAGTTGTCCGTGCAGCGGCATCGTACGGCAGCGTTTAGAGGCAGCTTCCGGTATGCTGCAACTAAGTGCTGGAACAACATCCCTCCGCCTAGTCGTGATCAACAAACTTTATACGGGTTCAGAAAAAGGCTTAAAATGTTCCACAGTAAACGGCAAAAGGAGAGCAAACACCTCAAAAATTAAGTTTCATTCATTTAAACGTGTCTACACTTTATTGGTAAATGCTAGGAGTAGGTTCGTATGAGTGGGTGGCCAGCTAGTGCGTTGTTATGGGGCTAGCTTGTCGTGTGTTCTATTTTAGTTCTTGTTGACTCTCTCCGGCTTCACAGTAAATAGGTAGCCGTTATTATTACTTATTATATTTTATTATGTTATTTATTTTTATGCATAGTATATTTAGTTGTTCAATGCTTAGTTAGTGGGCGGATATCCGTGGTCTACTCAAAAAGGCTCTAACGGAAGACCAGCGCTGGGTAGCCAGTGCAAGCCAGCACATGCTGAGTTAAAGCCTTTTTGTGACACATGCAGTGAGTACGATGAGACACACACACTGCAATATTTTGCATTTTTTTTTTAATTTTAATCTTTTAGTTATTGTTTCTTTGTTCTTTTTGTTATGTCTCCTGTGTGTGTTTGTTCTGTTGTACTATTGGTGTTATTCACAAATAAATGTTTTTGATTTGATTTTTGATTTAAATAAACTATATTAAAAAATGTTTTGAATTTTCTTAAAAAATGCGTGAAACTTTTTCCCCAACCTAATATATAAACGCGATTGACGCATTTATACAGTAAGGTCTTTTTAGGGTCCCGTACCCAAAGGGTCAAAGGTCCCGCCCTATTACTAAGACTCCGCTGTCTGTCCGTCTGTCACCAGGCTGTCACTCATGAACCTTGATAGTTAGACAGTTAAAATTTTCACAGATGTTGTATTTCTGTTGCCGCTATAACAACAAATACTAAAAACAAATTAAAATAAATATTTAAAGGGGCCCCCATACAACAAACGTGATTTTTTGCTCGTTTTTGTTCGATATTGATATAGGCAACAGGTAGACGCTCGAAATATTGAGTTATTATATTTTAGAGTTAGATATATTAAATGAGTTATATTATTCACCTTAAAATAAATAAGTAAATTAAAAATATATATATATGTACGGGGTGAGGTTTGTTGTACTACCATACAACAAACGTGATTTTTTTGTCGTTTTTAGGGTTCCGTAGCCAAATTGCAAAAAACGGAACCCTTATGGATTCGTCATGTCTGTCTGTCTGTCCGTCTATCTGTCCGTCCGTATGTCACAGCCACTTTTTTCCGAAACTATAAGAACTATAAAGTTGAAACTTGGTAAGGAGATGTATTCTGTGAACTGCATTAAGATTTTCACACAAAAATAGAAAAAAAAACAATAAGTTTTGGGGGTTCCCCTTACTTAGAACTGAAACTCAATTTTTTTTTATCAAACCCATGCGTGTGGAGTAGTTTTTTTTAATACGTCATAAATCGTAAACCGCAATTTACCTATCATTCAATCAACTCAAATATAAAAAAAGAGTCCGACTCGCACTTGGCCGCTTTTATTGTAGATAATGGTACCGAACCCTTCGTGCGCGAGTCCGACTCGCACTTGGCCAGTTTTTTAAAGATTGAGCTTACTTTGGGAAAAGACCGCCCTACCATTTCTTATTTCTCATTTTGTTGTATCTATTCATTTCATTCATTAAATCATTCAATGATGATGATGAGTGATAAATAACCTCGTTTACCTAATAAAACGTCCAAATAAATTAAGTATTTTAATAATGTTTTATTAGTTTTACTATTTGGGCGTGTGCTGATACCTAATTGGAAAACATAGCAACGAAATTGACTATCAATCTTAAATCTGGGTAGGTAGGAAAATATATTGATTAAAACGTTTATAGTTATTATCACGTCAGATTTATTGATAAAATTATGGTATTTTACAACAGCGGCTCTAGTTTGTAACCCTACGTAGATAGCTAATTCTAATCACGCACGAGCGATGCAGTTCCATCACCATTCACATTATAATAGGGGTTAAAGTATGAAATTGCCGTTTTGTACTGAAAACTTTAAACAACTTTTTTTTCTAAAGTTTTTCTAATATTTATTTAATCAAAGTATTTAGCCTCACTCTATACATTTCTGTCATCGCATGGGAAGGTCATTTATGGCTTTGTGGTAGAACTCTGGGGATCTGGACTCAACAAACTGTCTGAAGGCATTTTGTACTGCTTCCTGGGATGAAATTGTTTAACCATGTAAAAATTTGTCCAAATCACGGAAAAAATGGTAGTCGGTTGGGGCCAGGTCCGCCGACAAAACCATCCGTGAACCTCCGTAGGTTGACAGATGGTTTCTAACTGCAGGTCCTCTAGTGCTAAAACGCAGTGTGTCTTGCGTTATCATGGAGCAATAGTGGTGAAGATCGGTAGACGAGTCAGGGCTGTCTCGCTGCGAGTTTCACCATCATTGTTCGAAGTTCTAAACTTTAGACATCTGCTGTTATTGATTGACCGGATCTAAGAAAGTTGTAGTGAATTACATCATGAAGTGACCACCAAATAATTACCATCACATATCTACGGGTAATCTTCGCTTTAGGGCATTGTTGCGGCGTTTGACCTGGAGTCAGCCATTGCATTCTTCGCTTACGAATATCGTAAAGAATCTACTTTTCATCACACGTCACAATTCGGTCCAAAATCCCTTCAGTTCTGTACCGGTTCAACAAGGTAATGCAAGCTTCAACTCGCGCTTGTTTCTCCAGATCAGTTAAATAATAGAGCACCCATTTTTCAAGTTTTTATCTTACCTATTTGATGTAAATGGATCAATATTGTGGGTATGCTAACATCAAACCACACCGCTAATTCCTTGGTAGTTTGATACGGATCGGCTTCCACCATCAGTTTCATTTCATCGTTGTTTACCTTAATGGCTGATCTTCCTCGGAGTTCATTCTTCAAATTGAAGTTTCCAATACGAAAGCGATTAAACTAAAAACGCACAGTGCGTTCCTTTGCCGTATCCTCTCCAACCACACCATTGATATTGCGAGCTGTTTATGCTACGTTAGTTCCACGTCGGAACTCGTATTCAAAAATTCCTCTTATTTTCGATGTATCAATCAATCTTTACTATAAAATTTGAATGATAAAACAATAGAAAGTCAAACAATCAAATGTTGTACTTTTTTACAAACTAAGAATGTTATAGTTATCATGTGAAAAAGTTTCACTTTGGGATCTCACACCATGCCGGTTTAATTTTAATTCAAAGTGCCCACTATGTTAAAACGGCAATTTCATATTTAAACCTGTAATATCAAAAGACAAGTCCAGTGTCCTACAGTTATTTAATAATATTAATATTACGATAGGTTAGTTAGACTATAACTCTAAATAATACGGCCTGTCCACTTAAAATTTATTCACCTAGGAAATGGTGAGTTTCGAAATAATTTCACTAGATATTTTTATATTCCGTGACTAACGCATTTGACTTATCCAGTTTTGGACAGAAACCGCTAGTTCATCCGCAGACGAATAACAAAATACCTACATGAGACCATTTCACTTGTAACTGAATATTTAACAGGCCCGAGTTACGTGACTTAGAGTTACGCCATTAGATCCACTCGATAATTAGAAGACCTGCTCTAAATGTTCGAACCTATATCTAGAACATGCGAAAACGCAGTAAACTTGCACGCTCGCGAGATAGCACTTTGATCTCATGGCGTTCACAGCTTATCTATACTGTTGTCCAATGTTTTACGTACAGGGAAAAATTTAGTTTTAAGTATAAACATTATATAATAAACGAAGGGGATGTTCCTGAAGACTTCATCATTTAGATATTTCCCTAGTGGCGTTAATTAGATCTAATGTGGTGTAGCATTCAGCTGGACACCTAAGCACAGTTCACTTAAAATATCTTTGCCCCGAGGCTCATGTCTGTCTATATTTATTCTGACATTCCTCTCATTCATAGAGAGACATTAGACACGGAAAATAAACGATGACAACCCTGTAGTTAAACCAGATCTCAGCTACGACAAGTATTTATAATGAGCTCTTCCTTCTTGCAGAAAGCGCCTTATCCGTAAATAGAGCACAAAATCATTCCCTGATTTCTTTTTGACGGTTATTGTTCTAAAGGTTTAACTAGTTTATAATGTAAATATATTCTTAGATGACAATGGCCGTTCTAGAGTCAATTTTCTCGGTCTTTCTTTGGACACCCTCATTGAACGAAAACAGTTGCGTGAACACAAATACAGTCGTATCTTTTACATAGATTATATTCTCAATGACCACAAAAGTTAGTATATTTTGTCTAAATTGTCCACTCTAAAAGTCAATTGTTCGCATGAGTTCTCATAATTAATTTAATTCTCTTGATCTAAATTTCAGGACCCGTTACTATCACCTTCATCAA
This sequence comes from Philereme vetulata, assembly GCA_918857605.2. Classification (NCBI taxonomy): domain Eukaryota; kingdom Metazoa; phylum Arthropoda; class Insecta; order Lepidoptera; family Geometridae; genus Philereme; species Philereme vetulata. Next base: position 12,370,048 of record OU975432.1, read on the forward strand.
GTTTTTGACAATCGAAGGAAGTAGTAATAACCATAAACTTGGTCCAATTTGCGGTAATTGAAAACAATATCGTTTTGTTGTGTTCACTTGTGACTCATGGAATCCTGTTGAAAGTATCTAATTGTTACAAGTGCAGCAAATAACAGTTTCACTTTCTCTCATCTACAAATGGCAATATTCGTATCACGATCGAGGTCGCGCGTGCTAAGTATCTCGACATGTGCGTTTGATTTTCCTTCATTGTCACTGCACAGGATAACGTAATCATTGCGGTCAACAACAACAACCATTTTCTAAAAAGAAGCATCTGCGCATGTTAGCTAAAACAATAACTGTTTGACGCTTATGCTATAAATAAGTTGTTCACCGTATAATGATCACCGTCAGGACATATATTAAAAACTATTTACCAAACATGACAACATCCTCTTAAAGACGTTAAACGTAAGATAACTCTTTATTGTACACCAAAGTAAAATACAGAACATAATTCTTACAAATAGATATAGTACAATGGGCGGTCTTATTGCTAAAAGTAATCTCTTCCATACAACGCAGTTCTTCGTAAACGTGTATTTGAGGCATGTATTACAACCAACCTGAATAATGTAGAACGCACTGCGTCTCCCACTCTATGCTAGGAGCAGTCCTATAGCGAAGCGATGCAAGTCGTTATAAAGATAATTAACGTTATCACCCTATGGCCGTTCCATTCAGCGCTGCTTAGACAGAAGGAACTGCATAATAAACGACGGGAAGATGAACTAAGCTTTACGAGCTAAGATGTGTGTCCAATTGGCAGTTAAAGTATTTTAACAGCATATTGCTTTAGAGTTGAAAATTAAAGCGGCGGATGTTGACCACCACTGCATACACTCAGCTTACAATTAATCAGTTGAAGGATAATTCCTCACGCACCAGAGACTTGCGGCATTTTCATGCTTTGTTCTGGATCTAAATCACTATAATAGCAGGCGTACATCACGGACTTGCGCGAGTGAGCTTCCAAATTGAACGTTTATCGCGAAAGGTAATCGGTTTTTATTTGTAAATATTCGGTCACAATTTGTTTTACCGATACTTAAAGCCTATAACTCTACGGTATGTGCTTTTGCAATGCGTTGCAATTAAGAGAATCACCTTGAAAATCATTAACACTATTTTATGGTATCTACTTTCGCGCCGTTACTTTCAATCGGTATAATATCCGAAAGCAATCGTTAATTCTAATTATTTTGATACTATATCACCTACATTCCTAAATTAGTAGAAGCAATATTTTCAAATCAGTAGCTATTTAAATGTAGTGAATGAAACAAACATGACAAATATTGTTTTCAATTAAATATATTATGTTCGCTTCACATTATGGAACAGCCGTTTCATACGATTTAACATAATCCTTATCAGCCATAAAATGGTCTTTTTATGGTTTCTAACGTGCATCTTAAACAGTAACCGAGTCATTTATGTTTCCTTTCTTTTCAGGTGAGTAAAATAAGGCAGAAGAAGGCAGTTTCCATCCTGATACGAGTATTATGGTTCATTTAATGACTTGGTGTTCCTTCTCTTTATACTTTTTGAATAGCCATTCTATAATTTAAGTCCACCGAGTGAGTGAGCATGAATTTAGTACTTATGACGTATTTTTTTTAAATATGTACACGTATGTAATAAATATTAGAAATTAAATGAATGTTAGTCAAAATGTATCATCCATTTTGTTGCGTTGTAAGATACGTATCTTTAAATGAACGACGTCTCATTTAGAGAGTGTAATAATAGCACCTGCACTCAGCAGCGCGGTTAATAGATTGTCACGATCATAACGAGCCTGATATAACCCGCCATGCGATTCAACCACCACTTGCCATTCTCACGATTTTACACCATATTCTCTAATATTTCTTTATAGTGACACACTCGACGTTACAACTCGGACACTAACACACTGCACTAGACAAATTTACTCCACTTTCCATTTTTCACAGGCCATTTTGTTCGTCACAGACGTTGTGAGTGCAGGTGTTTCGCGGAACATAATGTGGATCTAAAGGGTGTCTCCGCCGTCACCCACTTTTAACTCGTTATAAACCGTGTTGATGCAAAATACGTGGCTGTTACTGTGTAACAACAGAACGTTGCTCAGCTCTTGACATAGGTGCCTACTTTCAGGCGCCATTACCGGTTCGCAGTTAACCGCCGCGACCTGTAATGGAACACCAAAACAAATAATTGGTGTTTAAATGCGTAATGGGACATCCGTGGGGTGTTGTTATTTATTAGCGGAATCCACTCATCCAGCCAGTTTATCACGTCTTCACGTACAGATGCGAATAACTTTTTTATTGCCTTTATTAAATTCGTTCGCACATTCCTTGCCGGCTGTGTTCGGTGTACTTGAGCTTGAAATGCTGCATCGTCAGTACAACTCCGACAATGGACAAGTGTCAAGGTGTCGACACTAATCCGGAATCTCTTGGATCTGCGCTACAAACAAAATAAGAGAAGTCATCCTGCGCCGACAGTTTTTAATCAAATATACATATCATTCTGATCGCGTTCTACCATTTTAAAGCTCTTTATACGTTGAAAGACTACAGAAAGTGAAAATGTACGTGTTAGTACGTATAACATAAAATGGTTTTGAAAATTCTGCAAAGCTTTCTAATTTTAGAGATTATTTAGTCTTAATAATAAATATATAATCCGCTTCATTCCGCTGAATGAGTAAAAATTTGAGAGTCAAAAATAGATCTAGTGGACCGGATATATAATTATAATGAATATTGATTGTAAATACTATAATTTTACCATAAAGCGCATCACCAACGATGAAGTTAGTTAACAACTCCGAGTTTAATAACTTGGACCGATTAAAACGGTTTAAAATGTTACTGTTGATAAAATGCTCTTTTTCACGTCGTATTTGCAGTAAGTACTTAACTTACACTAAAGCAAACTATTAATGGTAAAAAGTATTGTGTAATATTCACACTTACGCATCACATACGTTGAAGATGCTATGGTATTTTATGTTAAGATAAATATCGCTCACCATACAATCCAATGGAAGATGAAAATATGTATTACCTTCGTCGTGTGTGATGGCCCATTGCATTAAATGACTAGCGATATTTTATCTTAGCATGAAATATTATAACATCTTCACCGTGTGTGACGCCCTTAACGAGTATAATAACTGGGACCGATAAAAACTGATTCAAATGTTATTGTTTTTAAAATGTTCTGTTTCACGTCGTATTTGCAGTAAGTACTTTACCTTCAAATAAAGCAAACTATTAATGGCAAAGTTTATTGTGTGTGCACATCGTAAATCTCATTGCAGTAAAAGATTTTATCCGTTATACCAATATGGGACAGAGACTAGGTCGTTATTTGCTTTTTAAATTAAACTCGAACATGAAACAAGCAGGTGAGTATTCCCACAATTTCCCACCGTTCGATCACGTATGCTTCTATTTATAAAGGTTTCGATTGCAATGTTTAAATTAATATGTAATTTTATCTCTCTATGCGTAACTCTATCGTGAATGGAAACTCATTTTGATTGAACAAGTTTGATTGCACGTATGTATGTATGTATGTTTGTATATGAATATATATCATACTGTTGTGACTAAATAGGTAGGTGTATCATTTTATATAGTATCTTCTGAAAGCCACTGTATGTTATTTAACGAACCATCTAAATGTCTCCCAGGTTTCGTTGTATTTATCATAACTCGTGTGAACTATCATTATAACTAACATTTTAATGATTTTGATAACAATTCTCAATGAGATACTAGACAGTATAATATTATGCTTGTTTATAACTAAGGAAACACTTCATAGTTATTGGTTATTCTCTAACTTTAATATTCGTAGCTAACCATACTTGTAATACTCACAAATCACAGGCATATAGGCTCACTGGCAACAGCCGACGGCTTTGCTCATACCATGCTGAAATGTTGTCTAGGATTATGTTGAAACATGTCATAATATATCACTTTAATCAATTTCATCTGAGCTGATTTAATTAATAAACTAAAAAGCAAACTATCGCAAAGGTTGTCTGAAAGAGATCGTTTTTAGCGAGAAAACCACCCGTTGTACCGTTATTTATTGTATATTTCCTTTGTTTCGTGTATATTTTTATATGGTGTGCAATAAAGAGTATCTATCTATCGCGTTTTTAGTATTGGTAGACTCTTCTGACAGCATTCTCGAATTGCCTGTACGAAAAGCATTGTATTGTAGCCACGTAAACCACTCGTAAGTACTATACTAAGCTCGAGATAGTTCCTAAAGCACCTCTCAGCTTCTAGTATGTTTATTTGTTGGTTATTATTATATAATAGTTTAGCTGATTTACAGTTTGTTATCGAATAGTTTATTGATTTTGCTCATAAAGATTTTGATTGCATTTTCTTCTTTAAGATAATGATATATTTTTATGGATGATATAGAAACTAAAAAAACAAAACGATTCATTAAATTTGTACTGGTTCTTTTTTGTTTCGATTATTGATAATATTAGGGCGTGTGTTTGTTTTATATAATCAAGTAAGGTACCTACCTAGTAAAGGGCCCACCTGATGTTAAGTTGTAACCATCGAATATAACAAAGTATCAACCTCGTAGGTCATGCACCTTAGGAACGTCTTGTGTCCATCAACTTGAGGCATATTGGTGTAAAGCCACACGAGCCTGTAATTTCTCCGGCACCTATCATAATTCTTAACCAAAGGTGGTAAATATTTCCCCGGTTGTGTCTCTATAAACAACATTGCGTGCACTGAAAAACCGAATAGGTTGTTTTAACCTTTTCTCAACCTTTATTTTAGGTTAATATAGCACCTACATGATGATGATGACGACATCATTTGTTGAATTAACAAAATAAAATAGTTCAACTATAAAAGTAAATTTGGGCTGATTATATATATTTAACTTAGTTATTTTGTTGACTCTACTTCGTTAACGTGTTGGCTTTACTAAATTAACAGTTAGACTTACTTAGATTCGAATATACCAAAAATGTTGTGATGTAATAACCTCTTTTAGTGGGTGGTTTAATCTATTAATTTTTAACAATTTTATTTATGTACAAATAAATGTACTATAATAGTTGTTTTAACATAATATTAAGTTAACGCAACTTAAATGGAATCAGCATTATGAAGTTCAACCTATTCGGTTTTTCAGTGTGGGCACAGCTCCACAAACAGAACAGAAAAAACCGTGTATGCACTAATTCACTTATTTAGTATTCCTACCAGTTATAAAATTTACGCCCAACAACTAATAAAATTACGGTGTAGGCAAAGAAAACATTGTATAAAAACCGCTAACCGAACAACTAGTGGCAAAGCAACTCATTTATTATTGAGACACTGTGGTTTGGAAACTATCGATAATATTTGCAAGTAAATGTAAATGTGATGTTTATCATTATTTACCTCTAACAAGAAACCACCGAACGTGTGCTAAAACTTATGACTTCATTACAGAGCGGTAAACAGGATCGGTTATTTTTAGTCTCACAGTGAGACACTAGGAACGACTTACTAAAGTGCTTGTTGTACAACCTAAATAAGTAAAAGCGAAGTAGGTAAGACTCCAGAAAACTAGGGCTTAAATATGATTAAACTAAATGTGTTCGAGTGGGTCGAGTACCATGTTTGAGATGCCTATGCGGCGCCTTCTATTGGATACATATGATAATGTTACCCTTATTAGGAAACAAGTTCCAATCCTGTTATCCCATATCAATTAAAATCAATAAATATAATAATAGGTACATCTTTTATCACATTCACATCTTTTATCTACAGGTAAATATATTTTTTTAAATAGTTTTTAAATTCTCACATGCGTAAACATACATATATCAATTAGGAAAATAAAAGCTTTATATGGCAACATTTGCAGAAGAGATAGTAACGATAGCGTCACGTCAGACTGGAGGTTGTGGTCAGCACGACGATTGAGTGGCTCGGCGGCTGACGAATGTCAATGGCATCCGGCACCGTTACTCGATCTCGCGTCCGCCGAATTCATTTGCCAATAGAAATCCACACTATCGATCCCTGCATTGATCGACTTAATGAGTAATGTGTTGATTTCGGTGCCTCGGCCCGTTATCGGTCATCTCACCCGTGCCCTCTATGGTATCCAATATCACAAATGCAAATAAGCTTGTCATTCATCGTGTAAAAACGTATTAATCGAATTGTTGAGATCATCACGGTCAAAGACTTGTTCTACGCCTTAGATGTTTTTAATCGGTTTTGTGAATAGGGTATTATATGTGCTACAAAGCCGAAAGCTGTCAGTAATGAGTGCTTTCAATTCGTGTGCACTTTTATTGGAAGCTTGTTAATATATCGGAGTGTCGGGGCCTCACGCTGTTTCAAGTTAATTACCATTTGCATGGCTCGATGGGGCGTGTCGAAAAAAAGTCCTTTCTACCAGTCAGCTTATGTTTATAAATAGAAACTATAGATGGCTGTCGATCGGGCGCCACACTTTTACTTGCATCTATCTCGATGCCTTGTCTTCATTCTGATGTATATCTTGCACACGTTTGTTTTCGTTTTATGGTTAATAGTTTCTTTATTTATGTAGATGACTAGCATTCTGATACCCTTCTTTTTTCTACAGCAAAGTATAAGCAAATTTAACAGTGACTTTAAATAAAAAATGTACGATTCTTAGCCCGGCTTGTACAACTATCCCTTAACGTATTTAGCGACAAAATATGTTTAAATTTGACGTATTTGAATGATTTAACAACTCTTTAAATCATATTTAGCCACTAAATACGTTTAGGTATTGTTCAATTATTGCGCTAGCCGCCTTAAATTTTATACCTAAAGTAGACTCGCCAACATAGATAGATAGATAGAAAACGCTTTATTGTAAATCACACTTAAATAAAAAAAAACAATTTAAAAAAACAAATAACAATACAAGTAGAAATACAAGTGGCGGTCTTATCGCTAAAAGCGATCTCTTCCAGACAACCTTTGGATGGACTGGATTTCACGAGAACGTTATAGACGGTAGCTATTAATAAAAAATAATTGAATATTGAATAAACAGTGTATTTACATAAGCAAAATAAATAAGTACAAACAAATATATAAATAAATAAATAAGGTGCATAATATTTTATATAAATATTCCATACTAATAATAAAAAGGTATATTATATAAAATACTATAAGTAGGTACATAAAGGTGTACAATAGAAGGATGAAATAACAAACCAGGAGTAGCGTAACGATAGATGAGAAAATGGGAAATCAACATTGTAGTGCAGACAGATGTTTAAATAGAACTGTTTTAAAGATGGGAAGGGATTTGGCAGTTCTAATGTGTGGAGGAAGAGAGTTCCATAGACGGATAGCTTGTACAGTGAAGGATTTATCATAAAAGTTAGAAGAGTGTACAGGAGTTTTAAGTTGCAAGGTCTCAGAGGAGCCCAAGTCTCGAGGATTTGACTGATGAAGATACTCAAAGCGCTCTCTGAGATAAGAAGGACTAGAAGGGTTAAACATTATACTGTACAAGAGAAAGAGAATATGCGTATTCCTGCGGCAGCGAATGGGTAACCACTTGAGCTTGTTGCGAAAATCAGAGACGTGGTCATATTTTCGCAGGCCAAAAATAAATCTAATACAGACATTCTGAAGGCGCTCTAGTTTATCGAGGTGTTTCTCGGTAAGATCCGGATAGCAGGCGTCAGCATAATCCAGAATAGGAAGCAGGAGGGATTGAGCTAGCGTAACCTTGGTGGATGTCGGCAGAAAATTTCGTAGCCTTCCCAACGAGGGGGCTGAAGCAAATATCTTCCGGCTTAATTCGGCGAGATGGGGTCCTCATGACAAGTTCTTATCTATAAGCACGCCCAAGTTCTTGACACAGTCGCTTATGGGTATACACACACCATCAAACTGAATCGGAGGTAGACTGGGCCAGTTGATCCTAGCGGTCATCTTGGAGCTACCAACAACAATGACCTGCGTTTTAGTTGGATTAACTTTGAGACCGTATGCTTTACTCCACGCGAGGATCTGAGTTAAATCATTGTTAATAGCTTGGAAACCTACGTGTAGATTGTGGACCGGTGCCTGCGTATAAATCTGTAGGTCATCTGCATAAAGGTGGTAGAAAGAAGAGATTGCTTGCGAGATTGAATTTATAAAAATAGCAAAGAGAAGAGGAGAAAGAACGCCGCCCTGAGGCACACCGGCAGTCAAATGACACCACGACGAATAATTGTCATCAACACGGATACGCTGCCGGCGCCCAAACAGGTAACTTTGAAACCAATCAATAGCCATTGGAGAGATGTTAAGTGATCGGAGAACAGCTAGAAGAATGTCAAAATCAACATTATTGAAGGCGTTGCTAAAGTCTAGCAACGACAGCACAGTCACTAGTCCGTTGTCCATACCCTGACGAATGTCATCAGTGATTTTGGTCAAGGCCGTCGTAGTGCTATGACCACGGCGAAACCCGGATTGGACAGGATTCATGAGGGAGTTTCTAGTAAGGAAAGTACTCAGTTGATGGTGGACTAAACGTTCTAGTACTTTGGAGAGAAATGGAAGGATAGATATTGGGCGAAATTCGGAGAGCAAGGTGGGATTGGACTTTTTGGGCAAAGGAATTATCTGGGCATCCTTCCAGATTCATGGAAATTTCCCACTAGATATAGAGGAGTTAAGGATGTGGGTAAGGACGTAGATGACTTCATCGAGTATGGGCACCAACATATTGCGACTAATATTGTCATTGCCGACTGCATTGGATGTTATGGATGTTATGTTTCTCTTAACATCAGAATCCGAGAATTCATAAAAAATTAAAGGAATGGGACTAGATGGAAGCGAAGAGAGGTTTTTTATAGTGACGGACTTTGTTGTTCCATCAATATTGGAAGAAGTTGAGAAATGTTTATTTAATTTGTCTATATTTAAATCTTTAGGTAAGTTGTCGAGACGTGATTTACCAATCCCTAAAGTTCGCAGAAACTTCCAAACCTTGGATGGGTCATCATTATCAACAGATTTGTGAATGAAACGGCGTTGTGCATCCATACACATCTTATTGCAGAGATTTCGACGCTCTACGTATTTGTTGTAGTTATCCTCGGTAGGACGACACTTATATTTAAACTTTGCAACGTTTTTCCGATGCATAAAGGATTTTATTTCAGTCGTAAGCCATGGCGCTGGTAAGTGTTTTATTTTTACGGATCTTAGAGGGGCATGCTTTTCATACAGTTTGACAAGGGAATCGTTAAATAAATTAATCTTGTCATCAACATTACTTGCACTAATCACATCAGCCCAGTCGATCTGCGAAGCATCTTCACGAAGACTCTCCAGATCCATGCCACCAAAGTTACGCTGTAGAATGATTTTGGGTTTTGCTTTTGGCGGACGAATTTTATAAGAGAGGAAAATCAAATCATGGTAAGAAAAGGCGTCCGCCGAGCATTGACCATGTTTATGAACATTGTTATTGGAAGATACTAGTATCAAATCCAGGAGAGAAGGAGAACAGTTGGGATAATGATGGGTTGCACTTAGTGGCAGAAAGACCAGATTACTGGCCTTTACAAGAGATTCAAAACAAGCGGTACGATGATTACCTTTAAGAAGACACGTATTAAAATCACCCATTATAATAGTGTGGTTACAAGTGGGAGTAAGATGAGAAGAAGTTGATATCAGAGGAAGGACAGTAATATACTCCAAGCAGAACCTTAGTGTGCAAGAGCGTGACTTCCACGAACAAGTGTTCACCTTCACTAGTCGGAGGAGGCTGGGGGGACATGCTTATCACAGAGTGAGGAATGTGAGCACGGAGGTAGATAGCAACGCCTCCACCAACCCTTCCGGTGCGGTCGTTACGAATTAATACGAAACCTGGCAAGGAATATGACGTAGAAGGTAAACAGGGTTGTAGCCAGGACTCAGAGACTAATATTGCGTGAATATTACTATTATTAAAAGACGCCAGCATATCCGGGAAGTGAGCAGGAATAATCTGGGCATTTATGTGGACAATATTGAAATTTTTAGGTAAATTAAAGAACTGGGTCTCTAGAGACTCGGAGAGTGTGGGAATACTACAAAAGCTACTCATGCTGCTAGATTCATTGGAAGAAGAAAAGGATTGAAATAATTCATCATCACTATCGCTACCACTATTGTTAAACATAATAATATACTTCATCATCATCATCATCATATCAGCCGTAGGACGTCCACTGCTGGACAAATGCCTCCCTCATTGATCTATATAATATACTTACGTACTTACAAATAAAATACTAAATAAATAAGCTATTAATAATTCTAATACCTACGTATAGGCATTCAAGGTACTCAATTTAGTACCTAAACGAACAGTCCACCTGCCAATTGTGCTGGGTAAGAGTAAAATAATACGTAAAGCCAAACAAATTACAAATAAAAACAACCCGTCCGATGCTAAATAAATGACTAATGGAAATGGAACAAAATACTAATAATGAACGATACTACCTATTATTTCCTCAAAGGACAGTGTCAATCCTTGTTTGGGATTTGGACCAAGTGCTGCCCAGAATGACCATAGAGTTCATTATGTTCCTTAGGCTAACACTAGTTTGTAAACCAAAGCGCTTCAGAATCTATATTGCGGAGACCTGAGAAAAAAGGACTTTTATGAAAGCTATTTTTTGCTAAAAAAATGTAACTAAAAAGACCTTCTCTCGTGCCTTTGATGTTTGTTTTTGTAAAATAATTAATTTATAATCAAAATTATATTTAAAAGATATCCTCTTTGTATTAGCTAAGCACAGTGACTTGCTACCAGCTCCGGGTGCGGTCGTTAATGTAGAACATCGTATTGATATTCCCTCTAGCGGTAATTTTGATAGTCTTGGATGTATTGTGTTCATTATTTCTGTTATCTATATCCACGTCAAAAGCTACTCTAAGCTTAATGTGGACCTTTCAATGTTGAAAACAAACACAGAAATTATTTAGATTATTTGTATTTATTTAATCATCGTTATTCAAAATAAATTGTATCAAGGAATAAGGCAGGCGCCTAACTACACTCACCGGCAGGGAAACTTGGCCACTGACTATTTTCGCGAAAAAGTTAGATTTTTGTTTTTTTCTTTTCTACCCATTAAAGTCAGAGCTTCAAAAATAATTTACGGTATTCTTTATTGACTTTAGAACTGTTTTAAGGCCTTCCGATAACAAATAAAGCATACCATATGAGAAAACCAAGAAAAATTAAACAAAAATTAAGAAATTTTAACAAAAATAGAATTTGATTCAAGAAAGAAAGAAAGTTCTTTTTCACTTGTTTATGTGAGAATTAATAGCGGGTGTTTCCTCCTCTAGCCCTGATGACTGCCTGCATCCGATCAGGCATGCTCTGAATTATGTTTTTGACGTCTTCTTGCGGTATCGTTTCCCAAGCGACCAGCGCTGCAACGCGGAGCTCATTTAGTGACTGTGGCGGATTGGAACCCGACTTGATCTTTCTTTTTAGCATGTCCGAGATGTGTTCTATCGTGTTCAAGTCCGGGCTACGAGCTGGCCACTGTATTTTCTGGATCCCAACCTTTTGAAGATACTCCTCGACGCAGCGAGCGACGTGGGGGCGAGCATTATCGTGCATTAACAAAAAATCGTCGTACCCAATGAACCCCGAATAGGGTACAACATGATCCTGGAAAATTTCTTCGATGTATCGAGTAGCGTTTAACCGGTTGTCGACGACCACTAACTCGGTACGAGCCTCGGAACTCACTCCTCCCCAGACCATTATAGAGCTACCATGATGACTCACTATTTGTGTAGTGGTAATGGGTAGGTACCTTTCTTCTCTTCTTCTCCACACCCTTTCACGACCGTCTGGAGATCTTAAGGCAATATGGCACTCATCTGTGAAGAGAACTCTGGCCCATTGCTAGTGTGTCCAGTTTACATGTTCTTGGGAGAAATGAAGACGAGCCACTCGGTGCTGTCTAAGGAGTTCAGGGCCACGCCCTGGTCTACGAGCTTTTAAATTGACTTCCTCCATTCGTATTCTTACCGTGCGCTCGCTCACATTAATGCCTCTGACGTTTTGGAGCCGCTGTCGTATCTCAACGGCTGTAAGGTAGCGGTTTCCAAGACAATAAACCTGTCGTCCCGAGCTGCTGTGCATCTTTTACCACCACTACCTGGTCGCCGGGTGTAGTTCCCTGTCGCTTGATATCGTTTCAAGGCATACTGCATGGAGGAACGTGATACGTTTAACACAATAGCCACTTCACGCTGTGTCAGTCCCTGGTTGATCAATGCGACGGCTTTTTTTTTGTGATACAGGTCGTTAAGATACCCAATAACACACTCAAAATCCAAAAAATTATATCTTTTATCTAAAGATTTTTTAAACACACAAAATTGAAAAATCATCTCACTCGTTGAAATGACCTGTTTCGACTAAATCTCAAAAAGTGGTGTCAAATTCAACTAAAACTTAACAAATTACCCTCTTAAACGTTAACTGATATTTTTTTACCTACCTTCATAGTAACATTCATCAGAAACACTGGAATAGTTTGTTATCGCAAGTTTCGAGCTTGGCCAAGATTCCGTGCCGCTGAGTGTACATTCTGATGCCTAGCCCACCTTAAGGTGCCTTTCAACTAGATATGTGCAATGTATCTAAACAGAGAGCTAAGTTGAAGCTAAGCTACGAAACTAGGTCTATTTTGACCAGCGACTCCACCTAAGTTAGCTCGCAATCTCTAGCTTCAGCGAGTATGGCTACGTTGAACCCCTTTCCAACAGAGCTAAGCTAAGCTATGAATATCAAGAGATCCTATTGGTGGGCTTGACACATCCCTATCTTAGCACATCTCTAGTGGAAAGACACCCTAAGAACCAAACTAGACACATACATACATACATACGTGCGCACAACATCCACTTGGCGTGGTACGGAGACAATGTAATGAGATGGAATAGACGTAAGTGACATATTAATGCACGAAAGCATTAAATAAAAATAATAGAATAAATAATTATGACTAATAATTTCCATAACAATCGTAAAAACTAAAAAACTTAACTTATAAAAATAGTACTCTGGAGCCGATTAATAAAAACATATTTAATTTTTCATAGAAGAATGCAAGGAATTGCAGTTAACACCACTTTTGGTCCAATCACAAGGTGTTCTACTTTCGATCACGATAAAACCTACTTCTCTAAGCTCTTCTCTAAGCGCCATCTAATCATCTAACATATCAATTTAGACAAACTTAATTCGATCATCGATCATCTGCCATCCACCTCTATCTGGGGTCAATATCTTTCTCAAACTCGATCATTCCACATCTAGATATCTACTTGGTCGTTTGAATTTTAATCAAACTGGTTCGGCAAATATTATTGCATCTAAACGGTAGACTTGCAATACTATACTTTGTTTTAGTATTTTGCTTCGTTGTAAATTAGAGCTATCTTTTTCCTCTTTGCTCTATTAAACGCTTGAGGATTTAGATATTAAAACAACAAGAATACGACCGATCGACGAGAGCTCGTCTACGACAAATAACGTGCATGAAGTCAACCAGCCAATTAAATAGCTAAATGACACGAATTTATAAATCAAGAATGTTCGATAAAGACCACTTGTTAATGTCTTATTGGAATATGAATGACTCATATCGTAAGCTTTACTCGTTGCTAACTCTAGAGTTAGCTTTAGTCTTTAGATAGTTTCTTTTTATTTTTTGAAAAACATATATATATGTATATATATATCTAAATAGTCTACTTTATAATAATACTATCCACATACAATATTAATTTTATGTTTAACTCACTCTCAAGGGCTTGGCTCTAATCCTCTCAATTGCCAGGGACTTTTAAGACAGCGTCGTTCAATTTAAGTGCAAATGCATTTTATAATGTTCAGTTAACGTATCAATAAACCGCTTAACTTCGAGATGCAAAAATAATTAATTTCATGTCAAGGTGCAAGATAGCCGTGTTGCCATATTTACGAATCCTACTTGATTGTATGGCCAGCGACAAATATCCGATCAGTAAGATTTTCTAGCAGCTTCCCCAACACATTGAATATATCAACGCATTGATTGACTCTAGTTGCTGGCTGTACTTTGATCACATTCTTCATTTACGAGCTTATTTATTATATCTCCGCTATTCCACGGTGACCAAAATTAAACTGGGAATAGATTTTAAGCGATAAGATAGCGAGACGCACTGCAGCCCAAACTAGGCGAGCTTAGGTAAGATAGTGTACTGAAATGCAGCGTCTCGTCGCCCGGTAGTGAACTAGTGCGAATACAATCTTGTTGCTTTATAATTGAGCCAATTTATATTAGGCGGCGATAGATACTTCTAGTTCAAAAACTCATAATATTTGAAATAAACTGGTACCCTGCATTTGATATATTTAGAATTGGCAAAGGCTGATGCCGCAGTGAAGCACTGCGTCGATGAACACACTCAGATTCTTGTTTAGAGGTGTGCATCGACTGTTTTATTGTTAACGGCACATTTATTACGCCAATACCATTATAACTGGAGGGCTTTGGCTACTACTAGGGCCTATGAAATGTATTGAAAATTAGTGCATTTATAACTCTGGTTTATTTGATTCGTCAATGGCTTTATTTATGAAAGGCATGACATGAACTTAGATTCATTTCCACAAAATGATCAGCAACAAATCGTTTTGCATGACTAGTAATATATTTTCTATGTGTATTTATATAAGGTTTTTGTAAATAAAATAAATAATATCAAAACAACCAAAAGTTGTCAGTAATTGATTCAAACCAGTTACTGGAACTAAATTCTTCGTCGTAATAAGTTGATATCTGCGTATTTTTCTTATGGTTATTAAAGCAAAGTTGAATGGAATTCCTTTTGACTGCAAGTTGAAACGAAATCTTCATAAAAATATTCATAAGCTTATTAACTATTAGAAGTTAAAATTATCTGGCGGTATGCGTTTTGCGATAATCTTGTATATGTTTTTGTGTTGAGATTGCAAAGTCTTCGTAGAGAGATAGGTGCGCGGCGCGTCTCATCACGTTTACAGATCTTTTAATTAATTTTATAATACAAAAATAAATTGCCAACTTTATAGTCGCGCGGACCTATGACAAATGGGCGAGAAAGAACCAAAACATTCCCCGCCCACTTTGCGCTGGACAGCATGGTAACGTTGCAATTTTATAAATAAACAAATATTCAAAAATATTTGATCTAGCAACTTGTTAAACTCGTGATTATGCCCATTAATGAATACACGCAAGAAAATATACTTAGACGAGTAGCACTGAACTTACAACTCGTGAGTGGCCTTGCGTGGCGTCCTTGCCATGCGTCCTTTGTACCCTCAAATTGCATCTCTATCACACCTATGGGCAAATCTCGCTGCATCTCAACTCGCTGTAGAGCCTCCCCAAGCTCGTCCTGGGTTATAAATCGCAACCTGTGACAGCCCCTTGCATCGTATTCCTGCGAGACGGCTTTAATCGCGTTAGTTTATAGGGTTACGCACGACAAAAGCTAAATACAATTTTATTATTCAAAGCGAAACTTTTTAGTTAAGTATATTTGATACAATAAGCACGAAATTTTGAGAATATGTTCATGACTTCTTATTACCATAACTGAGATCTTGTCGGGCTGTAAGGACTTTGAAGATCTAGAACAGCGATAACTTGTTAGGAAATCAGTTAAGATTCCTTGTTTCTAAGCTGAAATCGTTTTACTTTTTTAATCTCTACTAGGAAGTATGTACGGAACCATCGGTGTTGCATTCACATTTGACCGTCTGCTTTATAGCTGAATGGAAACGGTTGGTGTTCGTTTAATTAATTAATGTATTTAAAAGTAACATAAACCTTTTTAGATGGAGTGCTTTCAATTCCACAAAAAAAAGACACTGCACTCCTTTTTATACTTCTTATTTTTCATTTACAAAGTTACAGTTAGGATGTGCAAGGCCGACCGGATCGATTTAATTACATTGTTACGGGATGTGCTCAATAAATTTTAACTGTTTTAATATTAAAACGTGGTATAATAGCGATTCTTTACAAATTGCTAGCTGTTGAATATTTAGTAGGGCGGGCTTGTAGGGCGCTGGACGGCGAGTCAGCATCGGCCGGTCCGTGTTCCCGCCTAATGAGGAAGATCCATATAGAGAGCGCTCGTGTTAGAAAATCCCTAATTGTACGAAACTATGTCGTTGATATTCGATACGCGAACGTCTATCCAATTAACCGAGGATCGCATCCATGCGTAGTTTAAGGTAAACGTTACCGATAACAGCTGTATTAATCCTGAGATATTTCCCCCGTACGTTTATGGACAAAATACCAATAAATTCTTTAACCTTCTAGCAGAGTAAACAGTAGGTTGTTAAACTTCTAAGAAGTTTGCAAATGGCGAACCGTTTTAACAATTTTGTGTCCATAAAAATGCTCCACTGACAATATAAAAATAACTTTTCAGTATTTTATTTTCCAGTAACGACTGTGGCGAAGAAACATCTATCCGCGGGCATTAGCATACCATTATCTCTTAAAGCCGTGTAAAGTCGTACGCTAAAGAATGTAGAGTAATCCAGTATGATAAAATGTAAAATAAATCGAAAGATCGCGTTTTTTCAAAAGCTATTTACATAAATAGGTTACACGTCCTACAATGATTGAATTATGTGGCCGAGTTTTAGATTTTATCTTAAGCCCACAACCAGCTCGGCGTTGAAAACACCATTTTAGGTACCATCATAAAGTGTAAACTGTACAATAATGTTGTGACGTTTCTCACGGTTATTAAATTTAATAACAAACTGCCTACAAGCTATTTATCGTTTATTATTTAAGATTGTTTATTTTATGAGTCATTTTTAGAAACGATAGAATTTGCATGAATTTTTATATGAATATTAAGAGATATCCTCGGGTGCTTTGCGTTTTGAGACAAGCTGGCCAATGGTCGGAACTCACAGCTCACAGAGATCAGTTAGCTCATTGCACGCTTGCGAGAATGCTTGATCCCAACCTGAGATAGCATTTTCAATAAGAGCATGAAGTCAGTCAAACTATAATTATCTGAAAAAGCCCATTAATGGAGATCACGACGAAAGGTATTGAACCTATTCCATCAGCCATCCTTCCACAATGTGGCAGAGTTTTATTTAACCCATTGGAAGACGTTGTTTTCCTTTTGAACTGTATGAAAGTTGTGTTGCTGACGCAATGTTGCTAACCACCCTCTTTTTGTACGCTACCACCCGCAGGTGTGGGACGCCTGATTATTATTGCCTCACTGAATAATTAATCGATATTCGGCAATAATTCCACAAATGGTGCCTTCATTTTTCCACCCTGCACCTATTTTATTTTTTGTGTTATTATGATATGGACGGTTGTCACAAATAAAATATTCTGATATATATTTTATTTATTTAAGATTATCTTTTTTTTTTGTTTTATTTCAAATTTCTAAAATGATCTTAGCAATCGCTTGTGGAATAGTGATGCGGTAGATATTTTATCTTAGCTGTATGGAGACTGTCTCGCTAATGCATCTATTTACGAGTGTGGATGGCGCGCGGCGCTCCAGCCCGGCGCCCGTCCGAGACCTGATTATTGGCGCCTCGTTGAATAGTGATATATATCATAAGCTTGATCCATGACATATAAAAAATAAAAAAAAATGAATCACCAATCAGGGCTATTCAACGCATGATTTTACTAACTATTTGCGTTGCCATCTTTAGACAATATTTATTTCTTAAAAAAATTCCTTAAAAGAATAAAAATTAAACTTCTTTGAAAATATTTCAAAATAAGCGACGAATGGGCAGACGACTTGGTATAATAACCGCAGGTCGGCGTTGGATGCAGGCCGCTTCCAACCGCAGTTCCTGGAGATCAATGAGGGAGGCCTTTGTCCAGCAGTGGACGTCCTACGGCTGATATGATGATGATGATGATGAAGCGACGAAATGTTGTATTTATTATCAGAGCAGAAACTTTAACTATGAATTATATTTTAATGATGACAATCTATTTCTACCGCTGACAACAAATACAACAAAAACCCAACGAACAAATTGCAGGACAATATTACGCAATAACACTTTTTAAAGTAAAATGTTAGTATGAAGCCAGAACCATGTAATTGGACATCTATCTATCCCTAACAAGCTGTATTTTATGAGATTAGTTCAGTGTAAAAACTGCATCTATTACATCTTACGGATAGGGAATTTGTGTATTAAAATATACATAAGAGAACAAACACGCGCCATCATTAATATATGGGAAAAGTACATCAGCAGTCTACATAGATCGATCACTTTAAAACTATTAGCTACCGTATGCATTGTTCAATTAAGTGGTACGTGTGTAGCAAGCATTACTCGTCTTGGAGGCGCCAATTGATTTATAACTTCGCCAAACAATCGTTCCATAGACGTGGTAAAAATAATACTTTTCTGGTCGCCTATTTAAGCGATGATTAGTCATGATAATTCGCACAACACAGCAATCTATGAGGCGACGATTTAACGAATCGGCAAACCACACTAATTTATATTTTTTTTTATGTTACCATACAGCAGTTTCGCAAAAACGATCAACAGTTTACAAATTCAAAATGTAACATAGATAAACCAAGAAATTGTTTGCTGCAAAGTAAAGTACTTTGAAAAGAATAAAATTCGAAGGAATTCTTCGATCGTGGCGCGGTGTTTGGCATTAATAGGCGACCATAACGATATTTTTCATATGTCAAGAATTACAACATAGAACTAGGCAACCACTTCAATAATACCACAGCATATTATAATAGTTAGGGTACTTATGTATTGTTATTAAGCCTGCACGCACGAGACTCCGTAACTACGACATACCACATACCTGTATGTCATGCCTAGTTTCTAATAAGCTTATGGCACGCTTAATTGCTTGTACGATAAATTATTATATCATTGCTGACACCGGCTATAAAAGAGTAACCGTTTCTGGCAGGTTCTTTGTACTCTTAAATTCACTACCTCGAGGCCTGAGTCAGTCCAGCCGAACTAGTGCAATATTATCACCGCATGAGTGTACCACAATAAATGCACCTTACGGCATCAATATTCTGTATGAACTATACAGCCGGGCAATAAATCGTCCCAAACAGCTAGAAACCGTCGGTGTAAATCTATACTCAAATATCGTCCAGATTCCATTGTGTTGATGGCATGTAGAATAATGGCCAGTGTACATCATGCTAGCATCGTCATAACTTCTCAGCTAAGTGACAGTGCTCCTAACTAATTGTGTAATGAGCTCGGTGATGAAGTGCGACGGCCCAGCCTGTCTGTACAACCCTTACTTTAAATCAGCTAATATATTACCACGTTTCTTTTTATTGCCTTTATTGTTCCACACACAGCACTACATTCTGCTCGCACTTAACTGACTATTTGTGTTTTGCCAGACAGTTTTAATAGTTTTTATTCCATATTCTCGACATACACTGTAACTATCGACTAAAGTGTTGCACTAAACGTGCTCTTATTATTTCAGTTTGTATACGACTCTGTGTCGAGATGCTTGTTCTGAAATTACATACATTTAACGGCTATCGAATTGGATAATTATAAGTGGAATAATGACATGCCAGTTGAGATCTAGCAATTTAAACTTTAGCTTTGTTTTTACGCTCGATTTAATGTGTCCACACTCGAAGGCATACTAATGATGATAAATTATCGCTTATATTGAATATTTTTAACTCGGGCTGAGTTATTAATTTAAACTGTATTTAAAAATCATTGTGGTGCATTTGTTCATATTACAATGTCGTTCTGGTGTATATTTTCTTCATCATCCAGCATATGGGTGGTAAAACGATCACTAAATATATAATTCATAAGTCGGCGGAACATTTTCTATTCTTGTGTCTATTTGCATATGAATAAAAGTAATGATAGGATTAAATTCATTCCAAATTGATCTTTACAAGTAAAGTCAAATTGAAGGCTTATTTGTTATTCTAAACCTCTGTTGAGCCAGTTGAAAGGTGCATTTTGTTGACACCGGTCGGTGCAGAGTGTAGTCACGGTGCTTTTATAACCTAGTCCCCTTAAAACTAGTGTTTTATTGCACTCACCAAGCGATGTACAATTATGATACGCCTAAACACAACATAAAAATGTAATAACAGATGATGATGATATCACAACTATGCAAGAGGTTAATTTATCCGTAGTTTCCGTTACTATGAGCTCTATGGACGGCTTAAGTGACACAAAATCGGAATTGCAAATGCTACGATGATCTCAACTCCTCTCGTGCTTTCAAATTTTGTGTCAATCTTCTCAGCCTTTTATTCAAACAATGCAGGACTATTAACGCGCCCAGAATATTATACCGGTAAACTCGCCACGGGCTGATGGTCCAGTTTTATTTTTAGATATAAGTTCAAACGAGGATTCAATGCGTGATGTCGGTCCCTCGTCAGCCAGCGGCCAAATAGCAATTGAACCCTGGTTTTGCGCACGCAAGCCCTACGCTCCACGGTGGCTTACCCTTTGCTTTCTCTCCGTGATCCGGAGCCATATGTGCGTCTCCAGGACTGCACTCTGTCATTAACTCTCTACCGGACCGCGATCGCTCCGATATAAATCATGGTAATGGTAGATTATTCTAGATGCATCGGCGAATCCATCGGAAAATACCTTGGAAGCTCAGATTACATAGAGCCTGTGAGCACTGTCGTAATTGCGCCGCTCATTGATACCTCACGAAATGTAATTAGGCTTTGTTCCAGGTAAGCGCAGCACAGGGAATACGCTCCCATTGTGCAATTTCATTACGGCATTAACTAAATGATGACTTGCGGACGATACGCGGACACCTATTTTTCTATACAATGTTTGATTCTATCTAAATTGAATAATTCCGTGCGATGTGCGCTTTAAATTACAAATCCGCCTTCTAGATAGAAAATTATGTTAAAGTGCAATCGTAAAAGACAAGCCTTGTACCCATTAAATCATCTGACATCTCTCAACCTACAATTCCCGGAAAACTGAAATGAAATTGCTGAAATGAATGTGAATCTGTTCAAAAGTTGTCAAATACAGATGCAGAAGTGCTCGGAAGAACCGCTGCGGGCTGGCTGGAGAGATGTATCAGTTTTTAGTCGGGGAAACTCTATCGGCCAAAACAAATAGTTCACTTAGTTATCGCCTCTAAGGCTTGCACTTACTTCAGCCATAATTTATCATCATGTTTATTTACGAAAGCGTGAATTTTCTTCTACTTGTAACATTTTAAACCAACCTGGTTTTAATGCACGAAGTTTTCACGGCATGAGGAAATGAGTTGCAAAATCATTTTGATTCCTAGCCAAGCCTAGTTATGATTCTTATCATTTCACATTACGCTGTATGTAAGAGTCGGTGAACAGTTACTAAATAATCATTATCGGCTGCTGTTTATACTATTTCCATTGAATCCTGCTGCTTCATCGGATCACGGATCAACCTAGATACGAGACGTTATCGCTGTAATGTCAGACTTCAGATATCACAAAGTGTATTATTACACTACCAGAATACTCAACAGCAAAAAGCCTACTTATATCCACTGATACATGTTACTGTAAATCAAAGTATCGTGCGCGGTTTCATGCGATAGATAGATATCATTTAAAAATATG
The DNA here is from genome assembly GCA_918857605.2 of Philereme vetulata. NCBI lineage: Eukaryota > Metazoa > Arthropoda > Insecta > Lepidoptera > Geometridae > Philereme > Philereme vetulata. The sequence continues at coordinate 12,391,839 of OU975432.1, forward strand.
TCATTCCGTTATTCAAGAAATAATACAGTTGTATATCGTTCAAATGTCGATAAGGTATCGGCCGCAACCCGAGTAGTAGAGATGCGGCAGGCATTATCGTGTCTAATCAGGTTCGCACGAGGCGCGGTGGCTAAATCATCAGATTATTGATTTCCGATGTCGCGGTCGTGATCGGGCGCGGGGCGAGGCGCGCGCCGTGACAGTGCAGCCATTGTTGACCCGTAACGCCGGCTCGCGCGCATTCTCCATCGTTAAACGCTTGTAATTCCAACAATATCATCCCGCCTACGCCTGTCTGATTCAATCTCTAACTATAAGCGCCACTCCACTCTCATCGCATGTCATCTTTGCCAATCGGTATGCCCCAAAAAGTTCGACAAAAAAGATTATTATTTGTATAGTATGCCCCTGTTTCAATTAGTCTGTAATCGCACGGAGTTGAACGCGAGCTTAACGCGAGCTTAACGTTTAGACCCGGTGCCCCATAAACGTCGCTATAGCTATACATTGAAAAGGAAAAGTAATAATATTATTTAGGTGGTTCCGTTGTTTTACTCTACTAGTACTAGAACTTAGTTACAGTCGTTTACCTTTATCGACATCTTAATCCCTTTCATTACCTGATAATTTAAACGATGCATTTACAAACAAACCACGCATTCATTAGTCGATTGCCTTTTTACTCTACTTTTCCTCTTTCAGTGGGTTCTTGCGAGTAATTGGAAATAAAAAGAGGCTGTTCTCAAAACTTTGTTTTTATTGTGCACTTACGCTGCATTGGACAATAATAGGAGAGGTGATTCCTTGCTACATGGGATGGTCGGATGGAAACGAGCGGTATCCTGTCGTTATTAAACTCAATTGTTGTGATGCGCCGTATAAAGCGAGGACTGGTCCTTTTCTAATACTGCCAATAAAGCACTAAAAGTGCATTTGCCGAACTATTACCTCTCTTGTAAAGCTACGCTGAGCACTGTGAAATAGGGCCTCAATCACGTATGCAATGAGCTCTCAATGAGGTACAGCGATTTCTTTTTCCCAAGCTTTATCTTCATAGTTTGCAGGATATTATGGTAAACACGAGGAGCGCCCATAGGATCCGATGTAGCGATACACGCGCCAAATGCATCCTTACACCGAACAGTTACTGCAAATTGATGAACTTATTCATACCGCTTTGCATAATGTTTGGCCTACAATCTATTCAAATGCTAGCATTTTGACCTTTGGGAATTGCCAACCCTACCGTTGTGACTTTCAGCTCTATTATCAGCCGTTAATAAAAGTAGGTAGCGCACGCGGCAGGATGGCGACTGGGCCTTGTGGTGGTACTACTAAAAGTTCCCACGGTGAGTACCTACTATCGTTCATCGGTAAAGGTTAAACGACTTATTGTAGCTAAATTAATTGCCAATAGACATAATTACAAATGAGAGCAAATAAAGGCTCTCGATTGCGACTCGTACGTAAGCCTCGTACCACCTTCATCATCCGTAACTACATTTATTCGCGACTTATTTTGTGAAGTTAAAGGTTTTCGTACTCATGTAGAATGTTAGGATTTATGTCTTGGGCAAGTTGACAGCCTCTCCATGCTTTACTTGGACAAGACAAATCGCGCAACAAGACACCTCTGGCGTTTGCTAAATGCAGCTAGGATTGAATTCTTCCAATTAACTTTAAAATATATGAAAAAAGTTATTTTCCATCTATGGAGGTAGAGCAGTATTGTGTGCCTTCAATAGAGATCGTTGTGTGCCTCCAATTAATTTGGAGATACTACCTACCACGATGCGATTGGAAAACCGCATCGGCGTTTAGCAGTAGCTTCCGTAGATGTCATCGGGGCGTAGCTAGATGCGGCATTTGCATAAGGAATTGGGTCCGCACGCTTCGGCACAGTCCCGGGGCGTATTTCTCACGCTACCCGCGCTAAGAACTGTCTGACATCCGGCTTGTCCTTCTGCATCTCCGGCTTTTATGATCGAGCTATTCACTGAAAGTAATATTATTGTAATTTTTTATAACCATTTTTCTAAAATTCACAATTTAATAATTTAGCATTCTCAGAAATGAGTGGAAATTACCTCTCACAAATCCTCTGCATTATAAAATAAAAGAACCCTTTTACTCGATCTTAAATATTTGGTGATTCATGGCTAAAATGGATCTGGCTGATTACTATATTTATGGCGGTAAATATTTGGAAATTCTTCCGGCTTTCGTAATTTCTCAGTTGGTGCCACACGTGCGGCCACAGCACGCTCACTCCATCGCCTTCTCTTCCCATCTAATGGCGTGTCAGCCGATCCTTTGCTCGATTGTTTTGGTCCTTTTGTCTGGCCGCTTGTCGCTTGACCACGGTAAAAGTTAATGAGGATAGTGTCCAATTGGAAGACAAGGACATAAGCCCTAAGTGGACGTGACCTATGGTATTGTTATTGTAGTGGACAAAGGGGCTTGGAAGTTAACCACTAACGCTTAAAATAATCTGTCACACCAGTCAGTTTTTTTAACTATACCGTATTATTCAAGACTCTACAAATTGTATAACACAAATAATTTTACCGGCAAATACCTACTGCAACTGATTATCCGAGGGAAGGTATAAGAGGAGTTGACAGGAGACGCCACTCCTGTCTAAAAACCCTTCGGGGTCGGTTTGGCTGCGGTACCACATCTCTTTTTAGAGCTGCAGTTTTCACAATCAAAATAGCGACAATGATGTTCAATCTCCGAGGAGGGGAACCCGAAGAAGAAGAACAAACTGTATGATATTCCCGAAAAAAATATTTCTATAAAAAAACGTTTTTGCATCAAATTGTACAAGAAAATCAAATCAGGAATGTCATCTCTTCCCCCGATATATTTCTGGAATACCGTTTTGTAATATGCCGTAAATCTACTAGGATTGCGCACAGTAACGACGCATAAAGAAATAAACATGCGTTTTTAATATCATAATTACACGAATTGGAACCTTGTAGCCATTAACGCCTTGGTGTTTGTCGGTCATATTTTACTAGATATTATACGTTGGATGAAATTTGGTGAGCGGTGAGTGTGCATAATTGTAGTGTGCGTCGATAACGGGATGATTGGGCCCGGTCGTGTGAAGCAATGATGAAAATATTCAATCTTTGCTGCTTAACGTCTCGCACTCCTAAGCGTTCGGCAAAACACGTGTAAGCGCCCGCTAATTGGTTTTACCTTACGTTACGTATGGTAAACTACGGTATGGCACAGAAGAAATGCTGACAAAATTTAAGACCTACGAAATGATGTAACTTAATATTCAATTAATCAAAGCCTATATGTCAATAATGGATAAGAAACAGTTTGGAATATCATGGTAATTAACTGATCAGCTAATAAAAATCAGTCAGTCAATAAAATTAAAAAATAAGGTTGTCTCATACTAATTTATCTGTTTGCCCGAATGCGAAGGAGGGTTATGTTATTTGGGTGTATATACGAGTATGTGTGCTCATTAGGCGCATCGTGTAGGCTAAACGCCTTGACGGATTTTTACAAATGAAATTTGTCATTCAATCAGTTTCATTCATTCTGTCAATTTGTCAAAAAACACAAACCCCAACTGCAAAACGGACTGAAAAGAAGTAAACAAGCTTGGTGATTTTGATAATCGCAGACGGGGACTAATCAACATTAATAAAACCACAATTATAGTCCCCGTCTGCAATTATTAAAATTAGCAAGCTTGTTTTTTGCATTTCAGTTCGTTTTGCAATCGGGTTTTGTTTTTCCAAATAATTATTTTTGTCTTCGGAACGTGCAACTTCTTTAATCGCCACGCGCTTTTTTCCAATGACATTTGTTTCAGTTAAATATACGAAGTTTTATCTTTGTATGGCGCTTAATGAAGACCGTATTTTTTATTCCAATTTACAATTTAAATATTCTCTAAACAAAACCTTTTTAAAATTACGTTGAAAACATTTTATGTTTCTTTTCATTAAACTTACACGTTCACGTCCAACTATCGAATGCGTGATTAAAATTATATAAGATTGTAATTTGAAAGTGCAACTTGCACCTTGCAGACCTAATATGACGGCGATCTTAGAAGTCATTGTAATCGTACAGGGCTCTTGGGATTTTCCCGTGTAGCTTATTCCATGAAGTCATCGAGTAAGTACGTAGTTCGGGGCGTGCGTAGCTGGCCCTTACCCACGTTAGTTGCGCACAAGTACATACTGCTTGTCGAAGCATGCATAGAAGACATAAAGCTTGTTGTAGGTGTAGGAGATAACAGGCAGTATGCTCACCAAATGTCTAGGAATTGATGTATGCAGAATTTTAGTTCTGGGAAATTTCGCCTAAATGTAGAACACGTGGGAATTACTGAATCCTCTATCTTTATTGTGACCGGAAACTTGACCGACAGTTTATTACTTAAAATAGCAATTGAACAAAAAATTATAGAGCACATACAGTACTGCAACTGCGTCCAAAACTCGGGTTGCATTGTACCTGCAGAGTAATAGAAACTAAAAGGGCTGCTATCTCTTCTATCATTGCTGGACTATTCGTAACTTCCTATCGTTGCGTACTCGGAAACCTCACGGTTACATACCGTGACGCGTAAATTATGTCAGAAAGTACATTTGCATAGAACAAAGCTTACTCTGGCTCTCAGCTACGCTGTAACACAAAATTAAATGACCACTAAAAATTGTTTGTACATTATTGTGCTGAGACGCAGGAGGTAGCGGGTTCGATTCCCGTCGGATGTTTTTCTATATATCTATAAGTATGTATTTACAATAAAAAAAGTATGTAAGTATTCTATCAGTTATCTGGTTCCAATAGTACAAGTTCTGCTTAGCTTGGGGCTAGATAGCGCTGTGTGAAAGGTCCACCAATATTTATTTATTTATTAAAAAGGGGGTTGTAAGCGATATATTACACCCGAGATATATTAGCGTAAGAGCGAGCGATCGCGAGGGTGTTTTTGATCGCTTTCACCCGAGTATAACACAACTATTTATCATGAATGCGAGGAAATTAAAAACGTCTTTTTATAATATTAAAAGAAAAGTTCGTTCCTGGTATCTATTGTTTTTTGCAGTGAATACTTCTTTAGGCGCATTGGGTATTTTTGAGATGGGAAAAAACCGTTGAACTCGCGACACTGTTAGCGTTTCCGACACCGTTCCTGACGATTCAACAAATATTTCCTGACGATGCAAAATATAGACACGTAATTGTTCAAGTTTTCACTTCTGTAAGCACTCCCGGACTACCACTTTTTTGTTATTCTTCTACACTACTATGTATTTCATATTTAAATAGAAATAAGTTCTTGTCATGGAGGTTTTATTTAGTTATAGTATATTATGAATGTGGCATTTCTCATTTTTAAATAGAAATGTGGATTTTTAATGGAGATTGTATTTTATTTTAGTTTGTTATTTTATTATTATATTTAAATGAACTTCATTATATTTAAAAATGTGCTCACAGCTGTAAATCGCATTTAAGGGGCCGTTATCGAGTTTACAATAACCAACTTTCAGAGCATGAGTAATGGAAACACAATTTGATAGGTATATAAAATATAGAATTTTAATTCGAAACTAACTTCATAAGTCACAATTAGTTTAGTACGCAGTAAACGCTTAAATTGTAGGTGGTAGCTTGATAGTCACGTAAAAGAAAATGGTCGGTATTAAATTTTACTCAATAATGACGGAAATCTAATTTGCAGAATCCAAGAACAACTAGGTTACACGCACTTGCGAACAGTTTGCACTACTTGTACGTGAAGATCATTACGAGGTAAATACAGTACTTTTTATCTAATTTGCCTGATCTCCATACCACTTTTCGGAACCACGAAAATGATTAATGGCTAAATGACTGACTTCCCATTCCGAGCGAAACCAGTTACTGCTCTTTCGGTACAAAGGGGCTCTTGAACTAATAAACTGATAATCAACCGTTACTGACTTAATAAATGACAAAACGTCGTGCTTAAATAAATTTGGCTGAAAGAAAGTATTTACGGTTATTATTCCAATGATGTAAAGAAATATGGATCAATGTTTTGCAATTTTGGACAGCATTGTAGATTTGTGAAACTAGACATCTGTCTGCATTCCAACTACTAGGCTGGCAATGCATGCTCTGCTGCAAAGTTGTGTTGGATTGATGCGTGAAAGGGTGCGGATTAGAGGTAGCGGGTAGCGGTTCCAGCAGACGATAGAGCATCGCGGTCGTGCGCCACCGCTCACGGCGGCCGCCGGCGCTCGCGTCCCTTGCCGTGACTTATGGCCCTTTCGCGAACTTCGATCGTACGATTGAATAATAATATCCGATTCCCGTACACCGAATTTATGTTAGGAAGTGAGCACTGTCCCATATCGAGGGATGGATCGGCGGCGGGGCCGGCTGTTCCCAGCCGCAGCCGCCGCCGCCTGCCTGTCCCTAGGCACCGATGGACGCGATATCCGATAAATAAATTTCGTGGAAGCGAGATCCCCGGACGTCGGCACTCGGCCCCCGCAAGCTGCCCGACTCCTAACTGTCCATCCGCGTCACGTTTCGCTGCCATGATTACGTTAAATTTCAATGTTCTCATGGTTTATTCGGTTGAACAAAGTATGCTGATTTAAATATTTAACCACAATTCTTTCGCAGGCACATTTTAAGGCGCTATTGAACTCTGACCCGAGCGGGAAGCATGATTCATACTGTTGGACAAATTATGGTGCGAACTAGTTTATTTTTTGCTAGATGCTTTTAGTAAGTGTCGAGGGCTATAAAAAGTCGTAACTTATTTTAAATTCTATGAAAGTTATTAACATGTCTGTAAACTTAATGTCCCTCGGTTGCTTCTATGCCTAATTGCCTACACTACATAGGTTCAAATGTTACACGCAACCGCAGAAACATGTAGCCATCAGTAAACCACAGGCTGTCGACCCGATCCACACTAGGCAATAATGCCAAAATTAGCCGATGGAAGTGCCAAGTTCATACTCTGGCCACTTACTAAATTACTCTTTAAGTTCATTGAACTCGATAATTTGATACAAATTATAGGTTAACACTTCTTATGTTTTCACTTCGACCTGCAATCGTGACTGATGTGAAAACCACTACATCGATGGAATAATTTGGTTGATATGAACCGTTAGATATTATGTCCGACTCTTTGGATCAGACGTCGTTTACTTTAGTGCTGAATTTCAAACAAATTTATGATTGTAGTTTATTTGACTACAGATGGCAATCCTACGTAGAGTAGGATAAGCTGGCTTATAAATTATGTTTACCTACATACATACCTTCACCAATAAATCTCGGAGGACAGCACTCGATCTCTGGACGCTAAATAACACATAATACCTAAACCTACAATCTGGCATTTACGATCGATAGATACTAACATTCATTTAATTTATTCACCGTAAATTATTCCTAATTGTCCAGGAAGTCAAATTTGACCCGCTATCTGAAATAGAACTGTTATATTTTGCATAATGTGCAATCTATTATTATGTAGTCGCTAAAACAAGATAGCACATTCCATTCCATAGAGTCTCGAACAAAAACTAACATTTTATATGGTCGTTGAATTCATACTAATTCGTACAAAACCACTTAGGTTATTACGTGTAATGCGCCTTACATTATAGAGCGGAGAATAAAATTGTTAGCCATGTTTTAGGGCACTGTTCGCAAATATGCAGCGGGCATAGAAACTCGGTTCAAAAGGCATCTTTTCTCACCGGTCTCAGCTAGATGCCTACTTTTTTCTGCACGCAACACACGCCAATGGAACTTCAAATATTATCAAATTATTTCCACAATACATGGTCATTATGTGTTAACGGTTGTGTCAATTAATGTGATTAAATCGGGCTGGTTTCGCGGCCGATCACGTACCGACGAGAACGCGCTCCCGTGCGTTTTGTCGATGCACTTCTATTATTGTACCTAGATTACATTACTCGATTCACGATTGTAAAGCATTGCGAGTGGAGCAAAAAGTGACCGGAATCGTCCAGGAAGTCGTCTGCTTAGTTAGTTTCGTAGACATTGGAAACAAATTATTTGCATAAATCACGTCTGCTCCTTGGCCGTTAATGTTTCTCATAATTAAACATGAACGTTAGAACATACGGTTCCTTACTAATATTTAACCAAGAAATACAAAACACCAATTCTCACTTGATACCCGACTGCGAAGAAGGGTATGGGAGTTAATTTTACTGCACGACTCTAAACTCCTGTCGTTCAACAGCGGCAGATTGAAAAAGGGACAATCCTGATCTGATATTCGTCAGTTAAAACATTTTCCACTATGCCGAAAGTCAATCTGTGGCCCCATCCCTTATACATAACACAGACCCATTGCATGTCAGGCCCAAGCCGCCATAAAACACATACTTTTCAAAGTTATCTTTCAAACGTCGGTCGGCTTAACTTTTCAAAGAAGAGGTAGACTTAAAACTCAAGAACGTGGAGCCTATTTCTGCTAACTACGAAACAATTTGTAGAAATAATATCAAATCAAAAAAAATCTGCTGGACAGCGTCCCGTCACAACAATCCACGGGATTAGATATCAGGCTTGAATGCAAAATCTGCCTCATTATAAGCAATTATGAACATCTCTACAACAAGGACCCATTTTCCGAGGACACCATTACGGCTGGTGGAGATTTGATGAATATGGTCAGCGAGGCTCGGCGAGACAAGTAGATTTCTGTAATATCTAGCGTTCATAAGGCTCAAAACAGTAAAAGAGCTTGACAAACTATACAAAAACCCAGTAGAGATCCACCCAGAGCAAAAACCCAGGACAAGAAGAAAATAAGTATTTTATTCAAAAATTTTGCAAAAATATAGTTGGCAAATTCAGGAAACAGATAGTAGGTACAAATTCTTTGGACAATTTTTCTACATTTTTGACATATATTTTCACAATACAAAATTATCTAGGTATGTATCTCTGTAGCGAAAAAGTCAACTACTTCAAAGTAGACGGTTTATTTATGACTAAGCAAAATAGTAGACAAAATCAAGACTTGGGCACCCTGACTTGAGTAGGTTGAGTTTAGAATTCTAGATGAGTGGGAAAACCGACAAGCGGCACTCTGACTCTTGGTAGTCTTATGCGTGACATCCCTCGAGTATTATAAAAAAGCGCGCAGCCAGAAGCTCGCATGGTGGATCCTGAGTAAGTTTTGAGTGAAGCAAGCCCGCGAAGCCGAGCGGAGTGAAGGTTGTGTGTGAGTGAAGGGACACCTAGGGACGACCACGCGAGAGTTCTGGCGAGAGCCCATCCTAAAAAATTATAGACAGAATTTTATTTTATTTATTAAGAATTTCCAATAAGTAATACACAGACTCAAATTAAAATAAAATACACTAGCGGTTCGCCCCGATTTGAGAACTCGCGAGTCTTCTATAAAAACAAAAAAAAAACATTGTTTGTAATCATTGACTATCAAAATAGTGCCATAAACTGCATTACCAAGTAATTTGACCTACAGTGTCATTCAAATTACAGATAACGGGAGTTCATGTTAATTGGTTACTCTTTTTTGGAAATTGCAGTTATTCGACATTTCAGACTTTTGCCTATATTTGTGTTACTAAAGCTACACGCATATCAAATTCTCTGTAAGCTCTGTAGGGTCACTGGCGTACCCTGTGAATTTCGTCAAAGTTCAGTTTTTATTAAGGCTAATAACTTAAAAACTACAAGGTTTAAACTAAAAACAATGATGGGGACAATTTTACTTATAAAGACCTGTCATTAGACGTTCCATTTGACCGAATAGTCTCATTTTCATTTTTTTCTATTCCTCTTCAACTGGATATAGGAATAATTGAATATGCAATATCTCAACAACCCTCCAAAATTTTTAGCTCATTCAGTCACACCAAAATTGTGCCTTTGTATCAAATTTCACGATGATCGGATCAACGCTTCAAAATTTATTCTCGGACAAACAAACCTACATACATACAACGCCGATTCGCCCAAGTTGATTTGAAGATCTTGCTTTGCTCGATCAAATAGACTCGCTCTCTGTGCTCACTGTGAATCGACACAGGCCACCCTAATTGAATAGGTTAGGTTAAAAATAGGTCACAGAACTTTCTAGTCATGAAGCCATACTTTTTATGAATTTTCATGATTTATAAAAATTTTGCGACGACAAATAGTATTTTTGTACTATATCATTTTTCTATAATATTAAATAAAATTAGATAAGAAAATTCTTTATTGCTCTAATCAAATAATACATAGGCGGACTTAATGCTAATTAACAATTTCTTCCGGCTAACAGTAACAATCGACTAAAATATAGTACGATACTATATATTATAAGTACGGGTACGGTGTGGACAGTACAGGTGGCAATCATAGTCTGACCCCGCATTAGAAGTGAGTTTAAATCTCATATTTTATCACTTGTTACATTATTCAACCTTTTATAAATTATCGCTTGTGGACATACCACGTAATTGCAGTAAATCATTTAAAAACAACGTTCAATTCCAAGTACCTACCTAAGTACGGAAACGATAACGTGGTATCGAGACGGTTCATAATGGCAATGTGCTATCTCCTGACTGCACCGCGAATAGGTCGCGGTGCAGTCACCATAATTGTTATCTTTTCAAATGATTTCTATCGTTTGTAAATATTGAAACGCATCGGAATCCGAGGCGTGCGGCTGATGCCCGTTTGGTTAGTATATTGTATGTGATTCTAGTATCGGCGTATCGCTAGAACATTAGCATTATCAAAAGGGCCGCGGGCGTCATGGTCGTATCGGTGAGGACACGCGACGGTCCCGGAAGCCGATCCCAAGGCAAAGGGCCCGACGGACGACAAGCGATAACTCAACTCAACTCAGCATACCTGAAATACAATCGTGTGGTACAGTGCCGCTGCGGCGGTATTGCCTTTTCCGGTGTTTTCGATCTCGCATATCGTACTCAACACCATTTTGATCATATTCCTCTCCCCATTTTGGTGCTATCATAAATATGAAATTTATTACACAAGATACGAGCGCAAAAGGAATCTCGGTTTTGTAAAAAATGCAAATAATTGATGTCGTACTTGTTGCTCAACGATAGAGACGCTTCGCAGACCAGGTTATTATTCATACGGATGACATAAGCATCTGTAATAAGAGAATCGGCCTGTCTGATGATTTGAGAGACATCTTCGTATTGTTTATGGAAATGTATGTAAAAAATACAAGTAACATAAATATTTACGACACATTTGCAATAAGGCCGCTCGTGCCGGTCTTACTTATTTTTCAACGTCAGCCGGTTCAGAGCTGTTTATTCGTATTATATTCGATTCAATTCTAGGTTTAAGAATTCTACGTAATATAATAATATTTTTCCTTGTCGCTAAAATACATTTTCAGATCGCAAAGGAATGTAGTAAAAAGAACAAGTGACTGAAATAATATCACCGTAGTGGTAGAGTTGCTATGTTGGATCAGTATTCAAAATAGGTGCCGACGCCGCTTGTATGAAAGGCAAGCGAGACAGTCTTCTTAAAGCTGCCAATTGCTAACAGATATGGCGTAGCCACTGGCACTTATTCAGAACTGGAAATGATAATGAAGAAGCCCTACAGAAGGTACAATAAGGCTGTATAGTGTAGGTATAGACAAATCACCACGTACAAACATAAGATGAGAGCGGTTGTCGCTTTGCATATGATGCGTCGCGCGTCGCTTGACAGTGGGCGTAGCACGGAAGCAGCTCGGACCGGCACCCGGGCCGTTATCGTCAACCGCCATTAAACGAGCACTCTTAATTATGAACAGTTACCGCGGACCGCATTGATACCACTCGGCCGCAACGCAAAACACCACACCGTAACCGAAGAAACACCCTCCGGGTGTGTCGCGAATCCGATCCAACCGTCTCATTGCAGTGACAAGTAGGTATTATTTTTGTAAATTATTGCCCCCCATCGTAGATACCAACGTACGTCGTAGATATAACATATTTTTCTCTTCTAGTAGAAGAGGTCTCAAAAATATGCAATGCATCTCCATCACATTTGATGGACGGAATTCTTGATATTTTCGTGAAGATATTTTAGTTAAAATATGGTATTTTGTTTGTTATTCTGTTGCCCGCGACTTCATACGCGTTACATTACTAAACGTGTAGGTAACCTAGAAATAAAGCTAAACTCGCGGTGGCAACTTGACTTCACACCCCATTTTTATCCCATGGATACTGATTTATGGGATAAAAGGTAGCCTATGTGGTAATCCAGGTTGTAATCTACGTATATACCAAATTTTATCAAAATCAGTTCAGCCGCTACGACGTGGTTGAGTAACAAACAAATAAATAAACAAACATTCAAACTTTCACATTTATAATATTAGTGTGATGTGATTTAATAAAATGGTAGGCATGGTTTGCTTAGCTTCAGCATTAGAACCTACACCACACATGGATTGTAATTGTAGACGTGTGCTAATCTGTACCTCCGTGTTTATCAGTAACAGTAGTGGTTTTGGCGAGGCGCTAGATTTCTCACGTGATCGCCGGATACCGAGATACCCCGTTGCGTTGAGGCACCACTAGCGCCCGGTCTTCTAATTACCAACACCATGAGAGGCATTCCACGGATGTACCCACACTAAGTAAAAATACCTGAGCATTGTCTCCCACTCGAGCGTCCTTCCGGTAAACTCGTCCACGATCGTAATCAACGATCCCAGGCTTGGTTCAAGATAGAACGGTGTAATTAACCCTTAACCGAAACAATGAACTAATGAGAAATATTTAGGTAGGTATTCCATCAACGAAGCATACATATTATACCGTATATACGGCTTATTGTTTTCGTTTTAGAAAAGATTGTACCTAACTCCTATACAGTTACAAACATTAAAGCATAAATAAATCTTTATTAAGAGGCATGCATTATAAATTATCTATTGAATTTACTCTGGGGATTAAGTATCATAAAATATAGTCCTGAATTGATAGCATTCACTTTTTCATAAAACCGTTTTGATTTGCCCATCTTGTAGGTATAAAAACGTGAATTCGAGTTGTAATAATAAATTATGTGCGGTTGCGTGAACCCGAGTTACGCCTAGTTCGACCACCCATGAACACCAACTACCTTATAAGCTGATACTTTTGTAAATTCTACTCTAGACTACTCCGAGTTATTTAAGCTTGCCGAATTTAACATTTTAGATACTTACTTTTCAATAAAAACTTACCTTCCTAATTTAAACTGTAAGAAAAAGAACTTTATTTAAGAGATATTCTTTTCGTGTGAATGACTCAAATCTTGGGTATCAAATTAGTTTTTAGCAGTAGGTTGCCACCTCTTCGCCCTCATCGGTTGCTTCATTGAGATGTTCCAGGGTTCAGGTGGTAGGGCACAAGAGGCAGAGGACCATGTGTGACATATTTTGTATAGAAGCCGCGCACTCACATTGAACGTGAGACAAATCGATTATACCCTTTTTGGCCAAGTTGCTTCTACAGCGGCCTTCCTGAGTACCGAGTCTGTTAAGTGACTTCCAAATGGGCCACTGCAGCTCGTGCCCAAGGGGTAAATTTTCTGCCGGGGAAAAGGAGAGAGATGCACTTGTATGCAGGAAATGAGGTGTCCCCAGCTGGTGGACATCAAACGATGAAGCAGGTTGTTCCTCGCACCAACCTTCATTATTTCCCTATGGCAGAGGGCCCAGAAAGTGAGGGCATAGTCTGGTAATTCCTAAGTAGCGTAGGTGCTCACCACAGAACATTCTGTGGTGCTCACTGTGCTTGATGTTGACACCGCGCCACGAGAGGTTGAGAGTTCTCTTATCTTATTGATATTGATCTTATGTTTTATAATCGTAAAGTTTTACATCTGAATGTTTACTAAAAGTTGTGTCAGGTATAAAGTCAGGTGATTTTACAAGCTTTTATTTAACATGTAATGCATGTATGTTTGTCCGGGTGGAATCTTGCAACTGAATTTTAAATCAGTTATCTTTAACCGATTTATGCTTACACATGCTTACTTTGGATGACAATTTATGCTTAGCTATGTGACGTTATTCTAATTGCAATATGGCGGATCATCCAAGATGGCGGACTAGTTATTTTTTCTGCACTACCACAGTACGGGTATTAAATTAAAGGGCTTACGGAGGAGAACACGAAAACTAATAAAACGTCACATTAAATCCAAAATATGGGGACAGTCCAAGATGGCGGAGGAATTTTTCTGGTTTTCGGAAGTCATTGACAGCTGAATTTTTTTAACAAAAGTATGCCTTGGTCGACTTTATGCTTTGACTTGTGTAATTTGGCGAGATAGTTTTAAAAAAGGGTTAATACAGCAAAACTGTAACAATTAATACATGACCTGATCCTACTTCCTGGATTGGCTCCAGGCAAAGGAACTCTTCAACGGTCAACGGCACAGATACGAAGTTTAGTATTAGCCCGTTCTAAGTTCCACTATGTCATGGCTGCTGCACTTAGGGTTGGCTTCTAAAGAAGGAACTCCCCAACGGTCAACAGCACATACACGAACTTTTGTTTACGCATTTAATTATAATAGTCTTTTCTAAATTTCACCATGACAAGTCTGCTGCATTCAGGGTTTGCTTCCAAGAAGGAACTCCTCAACGGTCAACAGCACAGACACGAAATTATGTATACGCATTTAAATTTGGAATACATTTTTTTGGAGACTTTGGTGACAATGCAATAATAGAGTATCATGGAGGTGATCTCATGATGGAGACGGATGCTAGACAATGGAACTTCTGAATGGATTGTAGTGGACTACTAGTGATTAGGCTCATTTGAATCTGCTTGCGGTTCTAATTAAGAATTATATAAAAGCTTGCTCTGAAAAAATATTTTTTCAACATAAAACTTTTTTTTACCATTTGTTTCTTTAATGAAAAGCATCGAACCGAGCTAATAAACATTTTTAGGAGCATCCTATTGATAAATGATGTTTCCTTTCGGGGTGGGTTGCTTTATAAAAAGTTCAGACACTTACATATTAATCTTGTAATCATTTGTATGTATTCTACATTAATAACTTTATAATGTGGTATTAATCGTAAACAATAGAACCAAAAACAGTTTGGCTCCAAAACTCCTCTCCTCTCTATTTTCACGACAGATGACATCCATCAAACAAACGTTTTCTTATAATCTAGCAAATATAGTAGGCATGGCATTGCGTGCGTACTCTACCATCGAACTATACCTAAGGTGATACAAATAGCAACCGCCTGGATTTATGATATCGTTACATTATATTTTATTATTGCTTATCAACTTTGCGGTTTTTTAAATTAAAGTTAATAACTGTCTTATTATAATATACCCTGAGCTATTCTAAATACAGTTACGAAAAAACTACTTAGCTATGGTCATTATTTTAGTGTAACCAAAACAGTGATAAATTACCATTGTGGTCCTTTAATAGTTCCTTCACATTCGAACTTTGCGTTGGGCGACTTCGTGAAGCTGTGAATAATGACAATAAAAAGCAGTTATCGGCCATCGTATTGTATTTGCGATGAAATTCATTATAATGTTTTACGTTTAATCTCTGCCTCGTCGATAATTTGTTTCATTGATATCTGACAGGCACCACAAAAAAGTTCAAGTTAAAAATCTAAGTATATTTTTAAATAAAAGCTTATCGTTTGCCGCGACTCACACTTAACCGATTTTATGTTTAGTTCTGGCGCGTGACCGAGTGGTCAAATATCATTGTGTTTCACAGTCCTTGTCTCTTGACAAATGATGTTTTCACTTTGACCGACAGTCTGACTGAGTTTTTAAACGTGGTTCATATAAAGAAGATATTTGCGCGTTGTTAGGTTGTAAAACGATAGTTTTTTGTACGTGCGACTGTCCAGACCATTGAAGGTAACTTTCACACACATGATATGCAACTTTAACGCAGTTCATTCACTGGCATTCATGTGTTCAGATAATTACATAGAAGTTTAATGTCTCTCTTCTCACGATTGTATCTTGAAAAGCGTACTGAGTTTGCACAGATTTATGTTTACCTAACGCTGACGTTTGGTGGCACGATGGTTTCATTGTACTCCTCACTACCCAGACAACAAAGACGCGAGCAACGCTTATAAATATCCTGAAATAAATTATCAAAACATAAATATCCTGGAAAATTCCGTGATAATTGAACTGCTTTTCTTATAAAAAAGCTCTCCTAAGATAACGTTCTGCCCAATTTTAGTCGATGTCATTACCCGGAGCTACATTAAGATCATTAAAATGACGACGTCCATGTGGAACTTTAATTTGGCCAAAACAAAGACATTACGTTTTGGTTCGGTGGCTCTACGAAGTAAACCTGTATCTAAGAATGCTCTATTTAAGTGCGAATTTTGGTCTTTGTCGGATTTCTATGGTTCTCAGTTCCACGTCGTTAGTTTGACGAACTAAGGCATTTGTCCTCTCATAGATATTATGGATTATTTCTAACCTGAACATGACTTAGCACCCTGCAAACTAATATACATATATAGTCTATATAGTCCTCCACATCGGTTTTGATGACGGCGACCCCAGCTAGATATGAAACACAAAACTAAAATGAATAAAGTGGCGATAAACAAAATTAACTATAAACTAGGACATTATTTATATTTTTCTAAAACTAATTATTATACAAACAAAATGAACTGACTAGAAATGACTGAAAAATGACTGACCCTGCAAACTATGGTAGTGACGAAGCAAAAACTATTGTAAACAAATATTTTTTAAAAGTGTGAGTACTTACACCATTCTTATCAATAAATATATCATTCAATCATTATTAGCAGGTGTGTAAAACAAACCATCGATTAGATTTTATTATTATTTTCTCACCTTACCAACTTCACAAAAAGTAGTACCATTCCATAATAGAAACATACTGTTTCAATTGGCATGTATCGGTATTCGGTGAGTAGGTATTATGGTTAGCCTATAATTATCATACACGCCAGGAAATAGTCAATCAGTGTTCTGTTATTCATAGTACGAGTATGCGCAAGAGTCAAAGACCGTTCTTTATTTGAGAGGCTGAAACGTAAGGCACATTAGTTACGCTATGGCGAAGGCGAGCTATCGCTATGCCAAATTTTGCTTTGGTCGTTTCCTCCTAATTTTGCTACTAATAATAAATCCTTTCAAGCATTTGCCACGGCTTATCTGTGTGGGAACCAATATATCAAATAGAGTTATTCAAGCAAGAAATGCAAAAGAGCTAGGTGTTGAAGTTTCAACTCATCGCCGTGAACTTATTTACCATTCATTCACCTTGCGTTACGCTAGTTGGCCGCCTGGACTGCGCATTGTCTCTCTCAGCGCGAAATGCGAATGATCCTTTGTTCGTTATACTTTGCCTTCACTGTAACAAGAGCACTAGCGGAACACTTAGCGCCCACCTCTAAACGCAATATTCACGCCTTTGAACGCACGCCTCAACACCATTTCAGATTTAACGATATTTACTCTACAATAACAACGCGTGCACAGATCCGAAGTCGTTAGCTGCTCAAATGGTTACTGCTTCTCCTATTTTTTTGTGGTCCAGGAATGAATTATAGCGTTCACTTCCTGTGTGCATTACTCACATGCAAAAAGTGTACAATTTGTGCTTTCACTTAAAGAAGAAACGATTTTAATCCCGACGGCGACGGTTACTTTCTTAAGGCCACAAACGTATAATTTAATAAATGACCCGTTAGAAGTAGATTCACAAAACAAAACATTGTCCCAAACCATCCTCTCTTATCGCTTTTAAGCGTTCGCTTTCTTCTTTCATTCATCTTTACCGATTATTGTAATTGTGATTATGAACAAAACTCACTTTTACCTTGTACATGTTTGGATTTAGAAAGCATTTGAATATTATTATCTTGTGTTATTGTTTCGTTCATTTTATATAGTGTTAAGGAGTATTGCAAACGTGTCTGCTCTAATGGTTTTCATGGTCTAGCTGGCTAGAAAGAGGTTACAGAAATTGAAAATTATTTAACGACTTTGATATAATGTCTTCCGTTTCGGTTTATTGAAACATTGACCTCTCTGTAAGTCGACTTACTAGAAACAATATGTGTATCCATAAATATTGTGTACGGTACTACACTGTTACAACATCGGTGTGTTTATAGATATTGCTAGATAGTTTTATGAAATTTTGGCAATATCTGTTTCTAAACAATTTTATTTAGTATTAATATTGCTAACTTATTGAATAAGTATATAGTAATTGATTTTCAGAATCGACCTGTTGTGTAACGCGGATCACATTATGATGTTGATGGCATAATAGAATGTAAAACCATATACTTAGGGATTTCGTAGAGCTTTAATTAAGATTATTATGAAAGTTACTATGAGACATAAAAAGTTATGTGCATTTTATTAATGGTAACAAGCAACGAACCGTTTCTTGTAAATACACTTTAATGGATAAACTTCCCGCTGCCCTTATTTTATTTATTACCAATTATATAACATCGTTAATATTTTACTATTACAATTATGGTACAGTTTCTGGCAGTCATAATGCTTTACAACATTTAAAAGACAAAAACTTCGTCACTCAAAGTATCAATTTGAAATTTGACACATCCGTTGCAACGAAAGCGCTAATATCATTTTATTAGTATTAACACGGCTAATACAAAGACAATTGCTAGTCGCTCTATCAAATACTTAGCACTCACACGATCGCGTCCAATAACACCATTATAATCACATTATAGAGATAGTGCAGGCACGCCATGCTCGCATTACAAGCTTCAAGCTTGTAACACGGTCACATTGTTTCTCGCACAATTTTGGCTTTACTTTATCCATACCGACACACTCGGTGGAACCTGACCGCGCAGAAACTCTTACGAACCGCCCTGACAACTCCACTCTATCTGTCATTTATTTTCACCGTTTTCAATCAAAAATATCTGGGTGTCTTACGAAATGCAAGACAAAACTGATTGGACACATTTACGTACTGAAGACGAAAGGCGTCATGCAAACACTATGTATCTGCACGCTAGTTCATAGAGGTGTTTAATTGTTGTTGAAATACGAGATGTGAAAATTGGGTCGATATACAGTACAGTTTACACGGTAAAATAAAAAAAAAACTTTCGCTGCGGCCCGCTGGCGGCGCCGGTTTCGCACCATCAGACACTTCAAAACATAATTTCATTGAATTTTCTAAAAAAACCAGAATTATACCTAACCTATTATGTGTTAGCAAACCTGAGTAATTATTTCGAACGTGAATTAAAATAAGGTGAATAGTAATTTTCATGTATGGAGGGTCGCGACCCCTCTCTCCCACACATAAATCTGGGCGGATGTCGTCGTGAGCACAGTACGGGCGCGCGCGCATACCTCGCCGCTACCGGCCCTGTACCATTTCGTGTTACCACTGTAATTAATAATGGGAAACTTTATGTGAAATCACTAGCAGAATTGCCTCCGTGTATCGCATAGCACAATGTAATGGACCACGATTTATGTTAAATTTAATATATCTTCCATTTAAGAACACATTAACATTACACAGTAGATCTATTCATACACAAGGAAGACAAAATTACACTTTGCATAAGCACGCTTTAGGATAATATGAACATATTCTTGAAAATTTCACCAGTAAAATAAACAACTATAAGTACACCTGCTATAAATTGGAAGTTTCGATCCTAAAAAGCAGTGTTTATTTATACGCTGGTATACGATTGAAGCTATACTTACACAAGTTTTCCATTGTAGAAATTTGTACTCTCTGAATTCTATTAGTGTAAATGTTTAACCGCTATGTAATATCCATTTGTTTATTCAAGTACTCCTATTGTAATCAAACAATTTGTATAGTTGGATTAGTTTACTCGCGAGTGCCAATAATAATTTGCAATAGGCTACCGTTACTGTAAAATACACATTTCTTTAATTGATTAACTGTAAGCTCAGATGGTCAAGTCCGGGTACTGTTACGTACATATTTATACTGATTTATGCGAAGGCGTTATGATTTGACTCTAATCTTATTACAATAAAATTGTATCCATAAATTTTCGACCTATCTTATTAAATACGAAATTAATTACTATGATTTACATCTTTCGTCCATGCCGCATCGTTCTGTTAATTATCGTTGCGAATTTATGTCCTTTTATATCGAGCTTTAACGTACGAATTAAAATGGATTTGTGATTATCTCTGGACTACATTTTTAGTATCCAATCAACGGGAATATTTATGGTTCTTACGTAATTGACTTATTTAAATCAAAAATTTGCTTTTGCAGTATAAAATCGCCATTGTGAGGTCTGATTGTCCTTAAATACAACCGGAGTAATTTTTTAATAAGGCTATTATATACTTAGGTATAAAGTAAATAGCTAGGCTAGGATAAAGTTATTAAGCAGTATTAGATGTTGTTAAGTAAATCGGTTAATGACTAAATAAGGGATGGATGGCGGAATGTCCGTTCTATTTGTGTAGGTACCTGGTAAACTAAGATTCGACGCATGCCCTTTAAGGATCCATATAGCAGTTCAATACAATTATGGAATTGTTTACACTGTTTTTTTCTAGTTAATAGCTCAGATCAACACCATTCGAATCTATAACCGTATACTTTATAATATAATCTTATACATTTTTCGGTTCACAAATCGCCCAAAGCGTGGAATTAGCTGCTATTAAATATGAAATTACCGCAAATAAAGTAATTTCTTTAAACCATTATTAATTGCGGCTCTATTACGTGTCTTACAAAGAGCATTAAAAATGAGTTTATATAAAAAAAATTGAAAAAACTGGAAAGATATATTGCTGAAGAACGCAAAAAAGTTTAGTTGGAACTTAATACGACATAATCACGCACGGAATGAATATATGCCATAGATAATGTGTGAATACTATACGTTATGCCTTAAGAGGTTTAGAACAACGGCTACTGTTAGAAATTCCTGTGATAATTGGCTCGTCTGTTAGATGTGGAGTACTACCTTTGATATATTAAAATAATATATGAAAGGTTGTGTGTTTATGTTCCATTTTGCATTTAATGTTTAGTGTTAAGCTACGGCTTAGTTTAGTATATTACTACCTGAAGTAATCTCAGTAATTTTAATGGTCTCTGTGCCTTTCCAGGTCATGAAACTATTGCTTATTTCATTCAAATCAGTTCTTAGATATTATATCAAACTTTACATTTAAAACTACGTAATTAAAAATAACGTCCCAACTGGCGGATAGCAGTGGGATGGCTCATGAATTTTCGAACCATTCGGGTCACTAATAGGACTGCCATACCCCGGGTTTGGCGGGTACATCTCCAGGCTCCGTGTTCACATGTATCTCCAGGTTAGTCAGGGTGATCGCGAAATACGGCTAAATATAGTCGAGGATCGGCTTTATGACCATATCAATGAGATGAAGAAAATATATCCACTGTTCACACAAACACAAGATTTTTCTCTGATCAGTGCATTTAATGTGGGCTCGGTTATTGAAAAGAACTAATTTTACTAAACTACCATAAATACTTGGATGGAAAAAAGGTGGCACTTCGGGAGTGCCGATAGAAGTGAAAACTTAAACTATTACGAGATACCTACTTATATACAGAGGTGTCGGTAACAGTAATAGTGTCGCGAGTTCAATGGTTTTTCCCATCTCAAAAAGGCCCAACGCGCCTAAAGTAGTTTTCACTTCATATACAGAGGTATCGGTAACGGCAACAGTGTCGCGAGTTCAACGGTTTTTTCCCATCTCAAAAAATGCCCAACGCGCCTAAAGAAGTTTTCACTTCATATACAGAGGTAACGGTAACAGTGTCGCGAGTTCAACGGTTTTTTCCCATCTCAAAAAATGCCCAACGCGCCTAAAGAAGTTTTCACTTCATATGCAGAAGTATCGGTAACGGTAACAGTGTCGCGAGTTAAACGGTTTTTTCCCATCTCAAAAAATGCTCAACGCGACTAAAGAAGTTTTCACTTCATATACAGAGGTATCGGTAACGGTAACAGTGTCGCGAGTTCAACGGTTTTTTCCCATCTCAAAAAATGCCCAACTCGCCTAAAGAAGTTTTGACTTCATATACAGAAGTATCGGTAACGGTAACAGTGTCGCGAGTTCAACGGTTTTTTCCCATCTCAAAAAATGCTCAACGCGACTAAAGAAGTTTTCACTTCATATACAGAGGTAACGGTAACAGTGTCGCGAGTTCAACGGTTTTTCCCATCTCAAAAAATGCCCAACGCGCCTAAAGAAGTTTTCACTTCATATACAGAGGTAACGGTAACAGTGTCGCGAGTTCAATGGTTTTTTTCCCATCTTAAAAAATGCCCAACGTGCCTGAAGAAGTTTTCACTTCAAAAATTCTCCATTTCCATTTTGACAGAAAATTTGTGTTCTCGGTACCCTTGGTTATTTTGGTTTACTAAACTATGGCCTCTTTTATTTTTAAATAGAAATAAGGATTTGTCATGAACATTGTATTTCATTTTAGCATATTATGAATGTAATGAGCCTCATTCTATTTTCAAATTTACTTATAAATCGTATTTACGGAGGCGTTATCGAGTTTACAATAACCAACCTTGAGAGCATGAGTGATGCAAATAAATAAATTTATTTAATTTCATTTGGTTTCTAGTGCAGATACTAATAGAACTCTAAGTTACATCAGATGCTAGTTCTATAACAATAGCAATATATATTTGTGTATGCTGAAACATTATGTTAATTAATTTAGAGTAATAGCAAACCAGTTTCTCGGTTTCATTGACAAAACAAAAAGTAAGAATGCGATACACTCTTCGATTTCATATAAAAGTGAGTCATGGTTATTGGTTTCTATGACCAAATAGAGAAGCACCTACACGGGCTAGCGTTTTTGTATTACATAATCGTTTTAGTCTAATTGTGTAAATTAGTAACTTGATATACCTTGCAATTATATCTAAATACACCAATTAATGTCTAAACTTCTTCAGAATATAACAAATGTATCAATCTTGGATATTGACTTAATTATACTTAATTGTGGGAAACAAAGTTTTATTAGTTTTATATTCGTTTCCTAGGATTTTTTAAAATCTATACTAATATTGTAAAGAGGAAAGATTTGTATTTTTGTGTGTATGTACTGGTGGTGGTGTGCTTTTTACTGGTGGTAGAGCTTTTGTGAACGGGCTCGAGGAAGTGGACACCACCGCCTTACCTTTATCTGCCGCCAAATAGCAGTACTTGTGCTGCTGTGTTCCGGTTAGATGGTAATGGTAAGTTGCTGTAATTACTGGCACATAGGCATAACAGCTAAGTCCTATAGTATGGCAACGTATCCACATAGAGATCAAGACAACATAATAGCTTGTAACTTTTGAAACTATCATGGTTATGAACACTATTTATACTAAAAACGGGATATTTACCATGATTTGTGAGTATTTGAGTATCCCGATATTTCGGCGCAGTTGCATGCGCCATGATCACGGGTAAACTTTACCCGTGATCATGGCGCATGCAACTGCGCCGAAATATCGGGATACTCAAATACTCACAAATCATGGTAAATATCCCGTTTTTAGTATAAATAATAGCTTGTTTTGAATTCTATGTGGATATCCATGGGCTGCAGTAGCCACTTAACATCTGGTGGACTGCATGCTCGTTTGCCATATAAGTTGTGTAAAAAAAATGTTTGTAACGAATAAACTCAAAAAATACTGGTCCGATTTCAAAAATTCTTTCACCATTAGAATGCTACATTATCCCTGAGTATCATATGCTACTTTTTACCCGACTGCGCAGAAGGAGGTTAATGTTTTTATTGGCAAACCATGCGTGCGAAGCCGGAGGCAGGTCAGCTAGTCGGTAATAAAGTGATTAAAAAAAGTGAAACTCACTGACATAGCCCAAAATATTACCAAACAGAAATGACGCAACGGCTGGATGTTGGGGCAGAAAGATTGTCGAGTGGAGACGACGCGCTGGACCACGCAACACAGGCCGGCATACGGTGCAGCCAGCAGAAGATCGCTTGTTCTGGAGGCTAATAAACAACAAGGTTGACAAGGTTAATACAAAATAAAAACCGGCCAAGTGCGAGCCGGACTCGCACACGAAGGGTTACCTACCAATATCTATAAAAACGGCAAAAAATTACGTTTGCTGTATGGGAGCCCCACTAAAATATTTGTTTTATTTTAATTATTTATTTTTAAAGTGAATGTATAACTAAATATTATATATATATAATATTTCAAGCGTCTACCTGTTGCCGCTATCAATATCGTGCAAATACGAGCAAAAAAATCACGTTTGTTGTATGGGAGCCCCCTTAAATATTTATTTTATTCTGTTTATAGTATTTGTTGTTATGGCAGCAACAGAAATACATCATCTGTAAAAAAATCAACTGTCTAGCTATCACGGTTCATGAGATGCAACCTGGTGACAGACGGACAGACAGACAGACAGCAGTCTTATTAATAGAGTCCCGTTTTACCCTTTGGGTACGGAACCCTAAAAAAGCTGATATGTTTAAACAGGAGCATCTAGATTCAAATGATGCTATTTATTACCTCATTAGAACTGTACCTACCATTTATCTATATCTATCTATACTAATATTATAAAGAGGAAAGCTGATATGTTTAAACAGGAGCATCTAGATTCAAATGATGCTATTTATTACCTCATTAGAACTGTACCTACCATTTATCTATATCTATCTATACTAATATTATAAAGAGGAAAGCTGATATGTTTAAACAGGAGCATCTAGATTCAAATGATGCTATTTATTACCTCATTAGAACTGTACCTACCATTTATCTATATCTATCTATACTAATATTATAAAGAGGAAAGCTGATATGTTTAAACAGGAGCATCTAGATTCAAATGATGCTATTTATTACCTCATTAGAACTGTACCTACCATTTATCTATATCTATCTATACTAATATTATAAAGAGGAAAGCTGATATGTTTAAACAGGAGCATCTAGATTCAAATGATGCTATTTATTACCTCATTAGAACTGTACCTACCATTTATCTATATCTATCTATACTAATATTATAAAGAGGAAAGCTGATATGTTTAAACAGGAGCATCTAGATTCAAATGATGCTATTTATTACCTCATTAGAACTGTACCTACCATTTATCTATATCTATCTATACTAATATTATAAAGCTGATATGTTTAAACAGGAGCATCTAGATTCAAATGATGCTATTTATTACCTCATTAGAACTATACCTACCATTTATCTATATCTATCTATACTAATATTATAAAGAGGAAAGCTGATATGTTTAAACAGGAGCATCTAGATTCAAATGATGCTATTTATTACCTCATTAGAACTGTACCTACCATTTATCTATATCTATCTATACTAATATTATAAAGAGGAAAGCTGATATGTTTAAACAGGAGCATCTAGATTCAAATGATGCTATTTATTACCTCATTAGAACTGTACCTACCATTTATCTATATCTATCTATACTAATATTATAAAGAGGAAAGCTGATATGTTTAAACAGGAGCATCTAGATTCAAATGATGCTATTTATTACCTCATTAGAACTGTACCTACCATTTATCTATATCTATCTATACTAATATTATAAAGAGGAAAGCTGATATGTTTAAACAGGAGCATCTAGATTCAAATGATGCTATTTATTACCTCATTAGAACTGTACCTACCATTTATCTATATCTATCTATACTAATATTATAAAGAGGAAAGCTGATATGTTTAAACAGGAGCATCTAGATTCAAATGATGCTATTTATTACCTCATTAGAACTGTACCTACCATTTATCTATATCTATCTATACTAATATTATAAAGCTGATATGTTTAAACAGGAGCATCTAGATTCAAATGATGCTATTTATTACCTCATTAGAACTGTACCTACCATTTATCTATATCTATCTATACTAATATTATAAAGAGGAAAGCTGATATGTTTAAACAGGAGCATCTAGATTCAAATGATGCTATTTATTACCTCATTAGAACTGTACCTACCATTTATCTATATCTATCTATACTAATATTATAAAGCTGATATGTTTAAACAGGAGCATCTAGATTCAAATGATGCTATTTATTACCTCATTAGAACTGTACCTACCATTTATCTATATCTATCTATACTAATATTATAAAGCTGATATGTTTAAACAGGAGCATCTAGATTCAAATGATGCTATTTATTACCTCATTAGAACTGTACCTACCATTTATCTATATCTATCTATACTAATATTATAAAGAGGAAAGCTGATATGTTTAAACAGGAGCATCTAGATTCAAATGATGCTATTTATTACCTCATTAGAACTGTACCTACCATTTATCTATATCTATCTATACTAATATTATAAAGAGGAAAGCTGATATGTTTAAACAGGAGCATCTAGATTCAAATGATGCTATTTATTACCTCATTAGAACTGTACCTACCATTTATCTATATCTATCTATACTAATATTATAAAGCTGATATGTTTAAACAGGAGCATCTAGATTCAAATGATGCTATTTATTACCTCATTAGAACTATACCTACCATTTATCTATATCTATCTATACTAATATTATAAAGCTGATATGTTTAAACAGGAGCATCTAGATTCAAATGATGCTATTTATTACCTCATTAGAACTGTACCTACCATTTATCTATATCTATCTATACTAATATTATAAAGCTGATATGTTTAAACAGGAGCATCTAGATTCAAATGATGCTATTTATTACCTCATTAGAACTATACCTACCATTTATCTATATCTATCTATACTAATATTATAAAGCTGATATGTTTAAACAGGAGCATCTAGATTCAAATGATGCTATTTATTACCTCATTAGAACTATACCTACCATTTATCTATATCTATCTATACTAATATTATAAAGCTGATATGTTTAAACAGGAGCATCTAGATTCAAATGATGCTATTTATTACCTCATTAGAACTATACCTACCATTTATCTATATCTATCTATACTAATATTATAAAGCTGATATGTTTAAACAGGAGCATCTAGATTCAAATGATGCTATTTATTACCTCATTAGAACTGTACCTACCATTTATCTATATCTATCTATACTAATATTATAAAGCTGATATGTTTAAACAGGAGCATCTAGATTCAAATGATGCTATTTATTACCTCATTAGAACTATACCTACCATTTATCTATATCTATCTATACTAATATTATAAAGCTGATATGTTTAAACAGGAGCATCTAGATTCAAATGATGCTATTTATTACCTCATTAGAACTGTACCTACCATTTATCTATATCTATCTATACTAATATTATAAAGAGGAAAGCTGATATGTTTAAACAGGAGCATCTAGATTCAAATGATGCTATTTATTACCTCATTAGAACTGTACCTACCATTTATCTATATCTATCTATACTAATATTATAAAGAGGAAAGCTGATATGTTTAAACAGGAGCATCTAGATTCAAATGATGCTATTTATTACCTCATTAGAACTGTACCTACCATTTATCTATATCTATCTATACTAATATTATAAAGCTCATATGTTTAAACAGGAGCATCTAGATTCAAATGATGCTATTTATTACCTCATTAGAACTGTACCTACCATTTATCTATATCTATCTATACTAATATTATAAAGAGGAAAGCTGATATGTTTAAACAGGAGCATCTAGATTCAAATGATGCTATTTATTACCTCATTAGAACTGTACCTACCATTTATCTATATCTATCTATACTAATATTATAAAGAGGAAAGCTGATATGTTTAAACAGGAGCATCTAGATTCAAATGATGCTATTTATTACCTCATTAGAACTGTACCTACCATTTATCTATATCTATCTATACTAATATTATAAAGCTGATATGTTTAAACAGGAGCATCTAGATTCAAATGATGCTATTTATTACCTCATTAGAACTGTACCTACCATTTATCTATATCTATCTATACTAATATTATAAAGAGGAAAGCTGATATGTTTAAACAGGAGCATCTAGATTCAAATGATGCTATTTATTACCTCATTAGAACTGTACCTACCATTTATCTATATCTATCTATACTAATATTATAAAGAGGAAAGCTGATATGTTTAAACAGGAGCATCTAGATTCAAATGATGCTATTTATTACCTCATTAGAACTGTACCTACCATTTATCTATATCTATCTATACTAATATTATAAAGAGGAAAGCTGATATGTTTAAACAGGAGCATCTAGATTCAAATGATGCTATTTATTACCTCATTAGAACTGTACCTACCATTTATCTATATCTATCTATACTAATATTATAAAGAGGAAAGCTGATATGTTTAAACAGGAGCATCTAGATTCAAATGATGCTATTTATTACCTCATTAGAACTGTACCTACCATTTATCTATATCTATCTATACTAATATTATAAAGAGGAAAGCTGATATGTTTAAACAGGAGCATCTAGATTCAAATGATGCTATTTATTACCTCATTAGAACTGTACCTACCATTTATCTATATCTATCTATACTAATATTATAAAGAGGAAAGCTGATATGTTTAAACAGGAGCATCTAGATTCAAATGATGCTATTTATTACCTCATTAGAACTGTACCTACCATTTATCTATATCTATCTATACTAATATTATAAAGCTGATATGTTTAAACAGGAGCATCTAGATTCAAATGATGCTATTTATTACCTCATTAGAACTGTACCTACCATTTATCTATATCTATCTATACTAATATTATAAAGCTGATATGTTTAAACAGGAGCATCTAGATTCAAATGATGCTATTTATTACCTCATTAGAACTGTACCTACCATTTATCTATATCTATCTATACTAATATTATAAAGCTGATATGTTTAAACAGGAGCATCTAGATTCAAATGATGCTATTTATTACCTCATTAGAACTGTACCTACCATTTATCTATATCTATCTATACTAATATTATAAAGAGGAAAGCTGATATGTTTAAACAGGAGCATCTAGATTCAAATGATGCTATTTATTACCTCATTAGAACTGTACCTACCATTTATCTATATCTATCTATACTAATATTATAAAGAGGAAAGCTGATATGTTTAAACAGGAGCATCTAGATTCAAATGATGCTATTTATTACCTCATTAGAACTGTACCTACCATTTATCTATATCTATCTATACTAATATTATAAAGAGGAAAGCTGATATGTTTAAACAGGAGCATCTAGATTCAAATGATGCTATTTATTACCTCATTAGAACTGTACCTACCATTTATCTATATCTATCTATACTAATATTATAAAGAGGAAAGCTGATATGTTTAAACAGGAGCATCTAGATTCAAATGATGCTATTTATTACCTCATTAGAACTGTACCTACCATTTATCTATATCTATCTATACTAATATTATAAAGAGGAAAGCTGATATGTTTAAACAGGAGCATCTAGATTCAAATGATGCTATTTATTACCTCATTAGAACTGTACCTACCATTTATCTATATCTATCTATACTAATATTATAAAGCTGATATGTTTAAACAGGAGCATCTAGATTCAAATGATGCTATTTATTACCTCATTAGAACTGTACCTACCATTTATCTATATCTATCTATACTAATATTATAAAGCTGATATGTTTAAACAGGAGCATCTAGATTCAAATGATGCTATTTATTACCTCATTAGAACTGTACCTACCATTTATCTATATCTATCTATACTAATATTATAAAGAGGAAAGCTGATATGTTTAAACAGGAGCATCTAGATTCAAATGATGCTATTTATTACCTCATTAGAACTGTACCTACCATTTATCTATATCTATCTATACTAATATTATAAAGCTGATATGTTTAAACAGGAGCATCTAGATTCAAATGATGCTATTTATTACCTCATTAGAACTGTACCTACCATTTATCTATATCTATCTATACTAATATTATAAAGAGGAAAGCTGATATGTTTAAACAGGAGCATCTAGATTCAAATGATGCTATTTATTACCTCATTAGAACTGTACCTACCATTTATCTATATCTATCTATACTAATATTATAAAGAGGAAAGCTGATATGTTTAAACAGGAGCATCTAGATTCAAATGATGCTATTTATTACCTCATTAGAACTGTACCTACCATTTATCTATATCTATCTATACTAATATTATAAAGCTGATATGTTTAAACAGGAGCATCTAGATTCAAATGATGCTATTTATTACCTCATTAGAACTGTACCTACCATTTATCTATATCTATCTATACTAATATTATAAAGCTGATATGTTTAAACAGGAGCATCTAGATTCAAATGATGCTATTTATTACCTCATTAGAACTGTACCTACCATTTATCTATATCTATCTATACTAATATTATAAAGCTGATATGTTTAAACAGGAGCATCTAGATTCAAATGATGCTATTTATTACCTCATTAGAACTGTACCTACCATTTATCTATATCTATCTATACTAATATTATAAAGAGGAAAGCTGATATGTTTAAACAGGAGCATCTAGATTCAAATGATGCTATTTATTACCTCATTAGAACTGTACCTACCATTTATCTATATCTATCTATACTAATATTATAAAGAGGAAAGCTGATATGTTTAAACAGGAGCATCTAGATTCAAATGATGCTATTTATTACCTCATTAGAACTGTACCTACCATTTATCTATATCTATCTATACTAATATTATAAAGAGGAAAGCTGATATGTTTAAACAGGAGCATCTAGATTCAAATGATGCTATTTATTACCTCATTAGAACTGTACCTACCATTTATCTATATCTATCTATACTAATATTATAAAGCTGATATGTTTAAACAGGAGCATCTAGATTCAAATGATGCTATTTATTACCTCATTAGAACTGTACCTACCATTTATCTATATCTATCTATACTAATATTATAAAGCTGATATGTTTAAACAGGAGCATCTAGATTCAAATGATGCTATTTATTACCTCATTAGAACTGTACCTACCATTTATCTATATCTATCTATACTAATATTATAAAGAGGAAAGCTGATATGTTTAAACAGGAGCATCTAGATTCAAATGATGCTATTTATTACCTCATTAGAACTGTACCTACCATTTATCTATATCTATCTATACTAATATTATAAAGAGGAAAGCTGATATGTTTAAACAGGAGCATCTAGATTCAAATGATGCTATTTATTACCTCATTAGAACTGTACCTACCATTTATCTATATCTATCTATACTAATATTATAAAGAGGAAAGCTGATATGTTTAAACAGGAGCATCTAGATTCAAATGATGCTATTTATTACCTCATTAGAACTGTACCTACCATTTATCTATATCTATCTATACTAATATTATAAAGCTGATATGTTTAAACAGGAGCATCTAGATTCAAATGATGCTATTTATTACCTCATTAGAACTGTACCTACCATTTATCTATATCTATCTATACTAATATTATAAAGAGGAAAGCTGATATGTTTAAACAGGAGCATCTAGATTCAAATGATGCTATTTATTACCTCATTAGAACTGTACCTACCATTTATCTATATCTATCTATACTAATATTATAAAGCTGATATGTTTAAACAGGAGCATCTAGATTCAAATGATGCTATTTATTACCTCATTAGAACTGTACCTACCATTTATCTATATCTATCTATACTAATATTATAAAGCTGATATGTTTAAACAGGAGCATCTAGATTCAAATGATGCTATTTATTACCTCATTAGAACTGTACCTACCATTTATCTATATCTATCTATACTAATATTATAAAGAGGAAAGCTGATATGTTTAAACAGGAGCATCTAGATTCAAATGATGCTATTTATTACCTCATTAGAACTGTACCTACCATTTATCTATATCTATCTATACTAATATTATAAAGAGGAAAGCTGATATGTTTAAACAGGAGCATCTAGATTCAAATGATGCTATTTATTACCTCATTAGAACTGTACCTACCATTTATCTATATCTATCTATACTAATATTATAAAGAGGAAAGCTGATATGTTTAAACAGGAGCATCTAGATTCAAATGATGCTATTTATTACCTCATTAGAACTGTACCTACCATTTATCTATATCTATCTATACTAATATTATAAAGAGGAAAGCTGATATGTTTAAACAGGAGCATCTAGATTCAAATGATGCTATTTATTACCTCATTAGAACTGTACCTACCATTTATCTATATCTATCTATACTAATATTATAAAGAGGAAAGCTGATATGTTTAAACAGGAGCATCTAGATTCAAATGATGCTATTTATTACCTCATTAGAACTGTACCTACCATTTATCTATATCTATCTATACTAATATTATAAAGCTGATATGTTTAAACAGGAGCATCTAGATTCAAATGATGCTATTTATTACCTCATTAGAACTGTACCTACCATTTATCTATATCTATCTATACTAATATTATAAAGCTGATATGTTTAAACAGGAGCATCTAGATTCAAATGATGCTATTTATTACCTCATTAGAACTGTACCTACCATTTATCTATATCTATCTATACTAATATTATAAAGAGGAAAGCTGATATGTTTAAACAGGAGCATCTAGATTCAAATGATGCTATTTATTACCTCATTAGAACTATACCTACCATTTATCTATATCTATCTATACTAATATTATAAAGAGGAAAGCTGATATGTTTAAACAGGAGCATCTAGATTCAAATGATGCTATTTATTACCTCATTAGAACTGTACCTACCATTTATCTATATCTATCTATACTAATATTATAAAGCTGATATGTTTAAACAGGAGCATCTAGATTCAAATGATGCTATTTATTACCTCATTAGAACTGTACCTACCATTTATCTATATCTATCTATACTAATATTATAAAGCTGATATGTTTAAACAGGAGCATCTAGATTCAAATGATGCTATTTATTACCTCATTAGAACTGTACCTACCATTTATCTATATCTATCTATACTAATATTATAAAGAGGAAAGCTGATATGTTTAAACAGGAGCATCTAGATTCAAATGATGCTATTTATTACCTCATTAGAACTGTACCTACCATTTATCTATATCTATCTATACTAATATTATAAAGCTGATATGTTTAAACAGGAGCATCTAGATTCAAATGATGCTATTTATTACCTCATTAGAACTGTACCTACCATTTATCTATATCTATCTATACTAATATTATAAAGCTGATATGTTTAAACAGGAGCATCTAGATTCAAATGATGCTATTTATTACCTCATTAGAACTGTACCTACCATTTATCTATATCTATCTATACTAATATTATAAAGCTGATATGTTTAAACAGGAGCATCTAGATTCAAATGATGCTATTTATTACCTCATTAGAACTGTACCTACCATTTATCTATATCTATCTATACTAATATTATAAAGAGGAAAGCTGATATGTTTAAACAGGAGCATCTAGATTCAAATGATGCTATTTATTACCTCATTAGAACTGTACCTACCATTTATCTATATCTATCTATACTAATATTATAAAGCTGATATGTTTAAACAGGAGCATCTAGATTCAAATGATGCTATTTATTACCTCATTAGAACTGTACCTACCATTTATCTATATCTATCTATACTAATATTATAAAGAGGAAAGCTGATATGTTTAAACAGGAGCATCTAGATTCAAATGATGCTATTTATTACCTCATTAGAACTGTACCTACCATTTATCTATATCTATCTATACTAATATTATAAAGCTGATATGTTTAAACAGGAGCATCTAGATTCAAATGATGCTATTTATTACCTCATTAGAACTGTACCTACCATTTATCTATATCTATCTATACTAATATTATAAAGCTGATATGTTTAAACAGGAGCATCTAGATTCAAATGATGCTATTTATTACCTCATTAGAACTGTACCTACCATTTATCTATATCTATCTATACTAATATTATAAAGCTGATATGTTTAAACAGGAGCATCTAGATTCAAATGATGCTATTTATTACCTCATTAGAACTGTACCTACCATTTATCTATATCTATCTATACTAATATTATAAAGAGGAAAGCTGATATGTTTAAACAGGAGCATCTAGATTCAAATGATGCTATTTATTACCTCATTAGAACTGTACCTACCATTTATCTATATCTATCTATACTAATATTATAAAGCTGATATGTTTAAACAGGAGCATCTAGATTCAAATGATGCTATTTATTACCTCATTAGAACTGTACCTACCATTTATCTATATCTATCTATACTAATATTATAAAGAGGAAAGCTGATATGTTTAAACAGGAGCATCTAGATTCAAATGATGCTATTTATTACCTCATTAGAACTGTACCTACCATTTATCTATATCTATCTATACTAATATTATAAAGCTGATATGTTTAAACAGGAGCATCTAGATTCAAATGATGCTATTTATTACCTCATTAGAACTGTACCTACCATTTATCTATATCTATCTATACTAATATTATAAAGAGGAAAGCTGATATGTTTAAACAGGAGCATCTAGATTCAAATGATGCTATTTATTACCTCATTAGAACTGTACCTACCATTTATCTATATCTATCTATACTAATATTATAAAGAGGAAAGCTGATATGTTTAAACAGGAGCATCTAGATTCAAATGATGCTATTTATTACCTCATTAGAACTGTACCTACCATTTATCTATATCTATCTATACTAATATTATAAAGCTGATATGTTTAAACAGGAGCATCTAGATTCAAATGATGCTATTTATTACCTCATTAGAACTGTACCTACCATTTATCTATATCTATCTATACTAATATTATAAAGAGGAAAGCTGATATGTTTAAACAGGAGCATCTAGATTCAAATGATGCTATTTATTACCTCATTAGAACTGTACCTACCATTTATCTATATCTATCTATACTAATATTATAAAGAGGAAAGATTTGTATTTTTGTGTGATGTTTATAATGAATAAACTCAAAAACTACTGTGCCGATTTCAAAAATTCGTTCACCATTGGAAAGCTACATTCACCCTGAGCGAAATAGGCTATATTTATTGCTAGAAAAGATTAGGGATCCTTACTAAAACTTAAGTAACGTAACCCAAGGTGTAAAAAAGTGACCTAAAAAGTATTTCGTCGCATGCGATGCGGAAACTATTGATGATAGAACAAAAGTATGTTCTACAATATTAGAGAACATATTAATATCTACAAAAAACTTTGTAATATGAAAATCAAGAAAGATTTGTTTGTTTGTATTGAATAGGCTCCGAAACTACTGGACCGACTTATAAAATTATTTCACTGTTGGGAAGCTACACTATCTCCGGGTGACACGGGCTACTTTTCACCCAACTGCAGAGAAGGAGGGTAATGTTTTTAGTAAAACTACGCGTGCGAGGCTGCGGATTGGTCAGCTAGTTAATTAAAAATTAATTGAGAGCAGCTACCGTAGAAATTATGTTTAGGTATTTCTACAAAGTCCGACGATACATTTCCTAACGATTCATTTTATTACAAGCAATTTATAACTTGTTTGTATTGTATATAAAACCTAAAGTTGAATGTTTTTATACAAGATATTATTTTGTATAAGTATATGACTTAATTACAGTGTAATGAAACATAACAATAATTCTCACGTAGTTCAATGACCTGCTGTTCGGTTATTCCATTTTAAGTAATTCATCTATCTCCTCTATATGCAAATTCATTTGTGTATAATTACCTTCTAGGTTGATAAAATCTGACTCATGCTATCCAAATAGAAAATCGAATTACGATATTGATTCATTTGATTATTGGAAACATATTGTCAGTTTTGTAAATCGCCAAGTTTTTACATTAAACCATCGATTTATTTATATTAAACAACAAAATTTATTTATATTTTAATTATTTTTCAATCTGTTAATATTATGTCTACAGGTTGTTCACTAATTAATAAAGTAATCATCTAAAATATTAAGTTTAAGTAGAGTTTACTTATTATCATATCACCCTAATGTTATAAATGCGATAGTTTTTGACTTATTTGTTACTCAATCACGTCGTAACGGCTGAACAGATTTTAATGAAATTTAGTATGTACGTAGATTCTAACCTGGAACACAGGCTACTTTTTATCCCATAAATCAGGCCCCATGCTATAAAAATAGGATGTGAAGTCAAGTTGCAACAGCGAGTTTAGCTTTATTTCTAGGTTACCCACACATTTAGTAGTGTAACGCGTACGAAGTCGCGGGCAACAGCTAGTTGAATATAAAACAAATAAAAGTGCTCAAACGAGTACAAGTATACCACTGTTTAAGTACCGTATTTATCTATTAATACTATCTGGTCGCCTAACCGCATTTAGAGTTTGTTTGTGTCTTAATTATACCTAGTGATGAAATTAAATTCCTAAGAAAAAAGTAATTAAAAAGTTACCAACTTTGATTAAGACTTCTTAATTCAAAAATATTTAAAAAGCCTCTCCAAATCCTTGTGTTATTATTAATAATATAATAACTATACAAGTACATTAATACATAATTAATAACCAGAGTTAAATAATACTTTATTACTATGTGTGTATCTAATTTATTAAACAACATCCCTTGCCGATATTTATTCCTGCGTATCATAATTAATTGAACATCTACATACATAATAAATTAAGGCAGCACACATATACGGCCGCCAATGCGTAAATCAATTTTTTGTGTATACCTGTATGGTCATAATGATTTCTAATGATGATAAGCGCTCAGTTTAGTTACTGTGACTAACAGTGATTTATCTTAAAATGTTCCTTAAGTGTTTTTATTATTGATTTTTTTAGAAAACGGTTTTTTTAATACTCCCATCAACATGCAACTTTGAATGGCTTTCTTACTGAATGCAAATCTGTAAAATATACAAAAGCTCGGCGAGCGCGTTGATGTCTTATGTACGGAGGAAACGCATTACTGTAAATGTGAGCGCGTTAGTCATAGTTATTTTGCGAATGTAAAGTAATTTTATTTTTATTGAGAATTGTTTGTTATTAACGAGGTTAGTGCATTGTGCATTTAGTAGAGCTCATGAAAGATTTTTACAAAACTTCAGAATAAACAAGACAAAGTCATCTTCACACAAGAAAATAAATAATCTGCGGGAACACTCAAGCTCCGTGTCCATCCACAAACTTTAGTTTGGAGAGCACGAAGACTAGTTGATCACATCTGTCTTTGCGGCCCATATCGCGCACCGCCCTGATTTAACCGCCACCTGTCTTGGTTTATGCATTTCGATATCCGCACACGAGGAAGTGCAAATAAGTCGTCTTGCACCAACATCATGTACCAGTAATTTGTAATACCTTTCAGTACTAGTTTCTCGATACAGCACTTTGAATAAAAGATTTTATCACCTTCGCTAATATCAACCGGATCGACGTCTGACTATGTTACGACTTTGAATGTACAGTCAATACATACATTTCTTTTATCTTATTTTTTAAGGAAGCAATTACTCGCACGTACCGTCAAAACAAGGGCAACAGCGCTAAGAAAGTACCTGCTGTAATAATAAATATTGTCACATCAAAAAGATAAGATTATTCCGATACGAGCGAAACACGGACTCATAAAACCAACACAGTTATGATTGTCAAACAAACAGAATAAAATCATGCGCTTCTGATAAAATATTCTGATATTATAAATAAGCCTCTTTATAATCCGGCCGCTGATTTCAGGAATCCAAAAGCTGACGCAAATCATATTCGAAAGTCAAGCTGTTTAAAGACTTTGTCAGCATAGGTTATCGCAAATATTTCGCGAAATAGTCTGTTTATCTATGGGAAGATAAGTCGCGTATTCAGTAGCTAAATGTGGATACTTTATAAGTGCGTTTAATCGTGTAGCCAAAGTAATAAGTTGTGTACTGCGCTGCGGTGTACTGCGTTCCACACCTGGAATCCCTAATGAGAGCGCTATTCAAATCAACTCATTTATAAGGAGTTATTTAACTGGCCGCGCGCACAATACTTATTTATATTCTAATGGTTGTACTGATAATACCAACGAATTAATACACCTACAAAGTATTTTGAGTTGCAGCAAGTGCTTTGAACTCAAAATGCCTGAACGTATTAAGTCCCTATTAATCAAAACTGTTAGGTTTATAATATTGACTGTGATAGCGCGCTTATCTTTCCTCCCGTGAGCGTTGTCTAGTAGATAGCTTCTAATCCTTTCAATTAGTGTTCGACGGCTATCGCGCCGAAACAACGTGAGACAACACTTAGGTACGCGATCGTGACGCCACTAATCTACCAAATGGGTGTACTTTTAATTAGCCGTTATACTATAAATTTTAAAAGCTATGATAAGGTCCCGTTGCTCACTGGGAACACTTGCTAACTAATGACGCTCTCCAATTTGTTTAATTAATTCCTCCTCGCCGAACGTGCCAGTAATTGCAAAATACGAATTCAGGACTTATGGAATAGTGTACGGTTTGTTTTAATAATACAGACGCGTGACCCGGGAATAAAACCGTACAAATGATTTAATGGACAAAAAATCTCGCTAATAAATGGTATTATGCCGCGCCGCGTTCGGTTATTTCTCAAAACTTCCGATCCGGGGTCGTTTATTACCGGTATTAACTTTTTTCAACTTCAAATAATACCGTTTTAAATATCTTATAGTGAGCATGAATAAAACAGATTGTATACGGAGCTGAAAGACGCACGTTATATGCAAGAATGTCCGGGTTCGGCACGACTAATGACCAAACTTGTTCCGTAGTCAATAAAATTGAGGAATTGCATAGACTGCGTGCGGTGAGCATTAGGCGGGCGGAAAGCGCGTGCTTTCCGCCCATGCAATTAATTTAAGGCGCGTGGCTGCGGCGGCAGTGCCAGTAGCGGACGTGGAGCCGTGTTCGTGCACTATGTACGCGCTTATGTTACTCTCAGCATACCTCTCTAGACAAATTTATAAATAAAACGAAGTACAATACATAAAAAGCTGAAATACATGGTAATGCCAATAAATATTGATAAACCTGGGTTACCTTACGGTACTGCATTTAAGCATCGAGTAAGTTTCGCACTTCCGAAATCGCAAGGAAGGTCTGTCATTTCCGTTAATTTTGTCAGCGTTTGCTGCTGTTTGTATATCCGATGTCCATTTGTCTAGAGGGTTATTTGCGTAAATGAAACCCTGTCGAGTGCGCCGCCCGATAACGGAGTGTTTTGTCTGCAATTAAGACCGACAAGAGGGGGTCAGACGTCCGCTCGAGCATTACCGAGAAGTTATGGAGACATTCTGAGCGTGCACGGATTGCTTAACTTCAAGCCTGTCGTGTATAGAACAAACTCGTAATATAAATCTGCCGCGATGTCTTCATTTCAGTCGGATAATTTGTTAAAAGTAATAATATTATTTAAAGGCGCTAGCCCAAACGTTGCTCTGCAATTTAATCGGATGTTTCGCAAATCCATCCGTGCATTTTACTAAATAATTGGAACTTAAGTGATACTGAACGGTAGTCATTATGAAGTGATTCAATAAACATTTAACTAAACGTTTTCAAAGTGATAAAGTTTTTTTCAAATCCAAACCTTCAACCTTCAAAATCAAACCTGACAACAAAACTCAGCCGCGCGTAGGAAAACAAACTATCAAACATTGGGCAATATCTTTTTTCTTGGAAATAACACATCAAAGTGCAAATTTCACAGGCGTCATCACGTTTTCATACTAAAACTTCTGAAATAGAACCAGATTATTTTTTGTTTAAATATAAGATTTGCGTCTAAGAACGTGAGACCCAGACAATGCGTCTGGGTATAATAACCTCTCAACTCTTCACATAACTCACCCATTTTGTGAGACGAAAGTCGTAAATTAAGTGTCAGAAAATGTTTTACCACCAAGTATTATTAGATTATTGAGTCTAACGTAATTAGGACGTTACGTTACTAAACCTTGATTCAGAATCCTAGATAATTTTTGTAAACAAAGGTGCTACCATATCAAAAAAATAGTTTCGAAATAGAAGTTTATAGAAGATTACTCAATTTTTTAAGTACTTATGTTAAGGTTGATTTTCTAATCAATTTCCATAGAATGGAAAATAGCAATGGTTTTGTTTATTTTATTTTAATTTTTTTTAACAAAGTTATAAAATGATGAAGAAATATTAGCAGAAAATGTTTTATGAAACTGGTATCATCGTAGTTCAATGGGAGTAAATCACAGAAGATCGAAACAGTTTTTGCATTTTGACAATAACACGCCATTTTATTTTATTGTAATTTAATTCGTCTCTCGTCCGTCGAAGTCGAATGTATTACTTTCTCGATGCTCGTGTGCTATTGTGCTTTGTTGAGTTTTTGTTTTGTTTTAGTTGTTACGTTATCTATCTAATCTATCGCAAAAGCAAAACCGCGCGCCATTACTACTTATAGTGATCCATGGTAAAAAATTGATGGCTTGAAAAATTGACTGACTTGTCATTATGACAGTGACATATCATGACATTTCTTTGTTACAAAAAATATCCAGGTTTCTGAATTCGAGTAAGTATAGGTACAAATGCATAATGATGGTGTATTACTTGTTAAAATACAATGCCTTGAATAAAAATTAATAACAGCTAACATTTTACGTTGTGGTGTAGTAATGATCATAAACGGTTTTTTATTTCGCTTAGTTCCGTTCTTGCTAATTTGTTTTTGTGATAGAATGTTCCCATGATAACTCCCTTCGTGAACTTAACAAATAGGACATACATTATATAAAGACTAGCTGACCCGCCAAACTTCGTACCGCCCTGACATACATATGACACGGGCTGCCAATGTCGCCCCGGTATCGTCAATCGGCCAATATCAGCTGCATCTATGTATGAGAAAATGATTTTTTTCATAATTTCAAGTTGCGTGAATTTTTCCCATATTTTAATAGTTATTCTGCTATTCGGGGTGGAGACAAATCTAACAAAATATAGATCATTGTTTTTTTTTATTTAATTCCGAGCATTTTCATATTTATTCACCTTTTAAACCTTCTCTGGACTTCCACAAATAATTCAATATCAAAATTAGCCAAATCAGTCCAGCCGTTCTCGAGTTTTAGCGAGACTAATGAACAGCAATTCATTTTTATATAATAGGTTGGGGAAAAAGTCTATTCGCATTATAGTATGTATGAACTTGTAATAAAATCTATTTGGCTATACTATTTGTATCTGGTTGGTTTTGGTATCATTCAAAGTTTTAAATTTTAAAGTAGATAATTCCAAATTCAAGTTAGGGAAATGCGTGATTTATATTTTTTTTTCGTACTGTAAAGATGAGTGAATCTAATGAAGAAATTCGATACATTTTAAAATATTATTACAAAAAAGGTAAAAATGCAACGCAAGCCGCGAAAAAAAATTGCGATGTTTATGGACCTAGTGCAGTGTCTGTGAGAGTAGCACAAATTTGGTTTAAGCGTTTTCAATCCGGAAATTTTGATGTCAAAGATGCACATCGCTCTGGTCGCCCGATTACGGATCAAATTGATGCCATTTTTGAAAAAGTGGAGCAAGATCGGCA
Organism: Philereme vetulata; assembly: GCA_918857605.2. Lineage (NCBI taxonomy): Eukaryota > Metazoa > Arthropoda > Insecta > Lepidoptera > Geometridae > Philereme > Philereme vetulata. The sequence continues at coordinate 12,433,630 of OU975432.1, forward strand.
TATCAGTAGTTACGACATAGCTGAAGAACTGGGAATTGATCACAAAACAGTTTTGGCGCATTTTAAAAAAACTGGGTACACAAAAAAGCTCGATATTTGGGTACCCCACAAGCTCACTGAAAGAAACCTAATGAACCGAGTACTCATTTGTGATTCTTTATTACGACGTAATGAAACCGAACCATTTTTGAAGAAGCTGATAACTGGTGATGAAAAGTGGATCACGTACAACAAAAACGTGCGAAAAAAGTCGTGGTCAAAGGCCGGTCAGGCTTCACAGACTGTGGCGAACCCGGGTTAACTCAAGGCAACAAGGTGATGCTATGTGTGTTGTGGGATTGGAAGGGCATTATTCATTATGAGCTGTTACCATCAGGCAGTACCATCGATTCTGAACTCTACTGCGAACAACTGATGAGATTAAAGCAAGAAGTTGAGAGAAAGCGGCCGGAATTAATCAACAGAAGGGGTGTGGTTTTTCATCATGATAACGCTAGACCTCACACATCTTTAGCCACTCAGCAAAAATTAAGAGAGTTTGGCTGGGAGGTGTTAATGCATCCGCCGTATAGTCCTGACCTTGCACCTTCAGATTTCCACCGGTTTCGATCTCTTCAGAATTCTTTAGGCAGTGTCATGTTAACATCACGAGAGGACTGCCAAAACTACTTGTCGCGGTATTTTGATCAGATGCCCCAAAATTTCTATAGCAATGGGATCATGTCCCTACCTACCACCTACAAGATGGCAAAAAGTTATCGAATAAAATGGTACCTACATACTTTAGTTAAATGTAAATAAAGTATATTAAAAAATGTTTTGAATATTCTTAAAAAATGCGAAGAAACTTTTTCCCCAACCTAATATATAGATTATTCAAGTGTGTACTTGAGCCTTATTCACATATTCTACGAGAAAGTTTTACAGATAATGTCCATACATTTACAAAAACCATATTGTCTTTCGATGGTTAAAGAGACCCTTTGTAATTTTATGTTATTGAGTAGCTACCGAGACTATGTAAAGAGCGAGAGGTTTTATGTACAGCAATGATCGTCGATCGTGGCGTGCTGAAAGCTCCGTGTTAACCTCGTCCAGTGTCTGCCGGTAGCAAACGGTAGCTTTTTGTTGCACAACCTTGTTTCTTAAAGCGAGTGAAATAGGTTGTAGCTTAACCATTGATACAATAAATCATTGAACTTAATCCATGCTTAAGGCGCACGATCACCAAAATGAATGGAGAATAATCATACAGTAACACGAATCTCAAAATAAATGGTGTAAGACCATGGAAGTATAGCTGAAGTCGTACTTTATGAAACTACAATATGCTCCACCATAGACGCAAAAAATCATCACACTAATATTATAAATGTGAAAGTTTGGATGTTTGTTTATTTATTTGTTTGTTTGTTACTCAATCACGTCGTAACGGCTGAACCGATTTCGATGTAATTTAGTATATACGTAGATTATAACCTGGATTACCATATAGGCTACCTATTGGAATAAAATCTAAGGAGGAGATCGTCAACTGCGGAGTTCCACAGGGATCGATTCTAGGCCCACTTTTCTTCTTATTATACATAAACGATATAAGCTTCAGCGTTGAAAACGATGTGGACCTCTACATGTTCGCAGATGACATATCTCTCCTTATTCATGCCAACAAAAAAGACAACATTATTACAAAAATAAATCGTGCATTAAACGATATAACCACATGGTTCGAATGTAATAATCTACAACTTAACATTGGTAAAACCAATTTAATGGACTTCTCTCTTAACTTAAATAATTATAATCTACCTGACGCAGACGGCAATGTCTTATTAGTCAAGCCAACTGACTGTATTACTTTTCTAGGATTAAAACTAGACAATAAATTGAAATGAAACAAACATATCGATACACTGGCTGGTAGATTAAGCTCGGCATGCTATGCTATCAAAAAGATAAAAGAGTTGTGTGGGTCGAATGCTGCCAAAACCGTGTACTTTTCTTACTTTCATAGCATCATGACATATAATATTCTAGTGTGGGGGAATGCGACGGAATTCAACAGAATTTTCATTCTACAAAAAAGGGCTGTAAGATACGTACTAGGTCTAAAACCAAGAGAAACATGCCGAAATGCATTTTCTCAACTAGGGGTAATGACGCTGACTAGTGCGTATGTTTACCAGTGCCTCTTGTATATCAAAAAAAATATATAAGATTTTCCAACTTTTAATTCTACCCATTCCTACCAAACAAGGCATGGTGGCAGCATTCGACACCCAACTATTAGGTTAGCTAAACTTTCAAAGAGTTTTCTTTGTAATGGAGTCAAACTATTTAATAAATTAGATAAAGATTTGCGTGAAATGGACTATGCCATATACAAAATAAAATTAAAATTAGTATTAATTAGGAAAAGCTACTATAGCATGATTGAAGCTCTCAAGGATGACTCCATTTCACAGGAAATTACTTGATAGTAGGTATGTATTTTTTTTTATATATAAATTGTTATTTCTGTGATATTAGGATTAGGTATATACATTTTTTTTTGTTATGATTTATTTAGGTAAGATGACAATGCCCTTTTACAGCAGCTACGGTTTGTCATTTTTTATTGCATATCTTGACATTCCTTATATTTTATTCAATGACTAATGCAATTCAATGTTTTTAATAAAATTAATGTTACTTACTGACATAAGCAGCAGTTTAGAACTCAAAATAGGTACTATTATAATCAATTCTTTGACAATGCCCCTCTACAGCAGCTATAATTTTATGTACCTACATAGTTAATTTTTAAGTTTAAATGTAAATAGGTATATATGAAATGCTTGTCTGTTTCTGGCACCTCTACTTAGATAAAGACATGTAATTAAGTAAGTACTATTATTGACGTAACCAAGTGTTCCATTGTGTCCTTACGGTTTGAATAAATGAGTATGAGTATTATCTCATAAATCAGTTCACATGGGATATAAATGGGGTGTCAAGCCAAGTTGCAAGAGCGAGTTTAGCTTATTTCTAGGTTACCTACACATTTAGGAGTGTAACGCGTACGAAGTCGCGGGCGATTCCTAGTCTGATAATAAGCTTCTGAAAACCTAAAGTCGTTGGTCACTTTTGTATCGTAAAATGGTTTCGGCACCAGTTGCAAAATAATTCTCTACAAATCCAGACAATTCCATGCCGCCGCCATTGTGGCGAAACCGTGTAGCAATACAAATGTACCCTAGTGCGGACGACTCTTTATATATATATTTTAATATAGATAGACTTAATATAGTTATCGTTTTTTGGTTTAATCAGGATGAAATATCGAATTAAAATGTGAGTGTAAAATGCCATTAGTCATACACGATTGATCTATAACGGGCTGCTGGAAAATAACATCTTCTGAATACGTATTACTTCACCCATTTCAATACTAGTAGAGTAGGCAGTGCAGATGTAACAAATCTTAATATTATGCATTGATTTCTAATGCATAAAATAGAATATTGACCACTATTTCCTAATTGTTTTGTACCACCGCCGTCTAATGGCCCCTCTACACGATGGGCCATCACACTAGCCTACTAAGATGGGCCAGCGTGTGGAGGGCGCAGTTGTATCGGATGGCTTATAGCGCGGCGGGATGGCGATGGGATGGCCACGGTGTCGGTTTTTCGTCCGCATATCAAAGGTAGTGGGCCAGCGATGGCAGTACGCGTCTTCACGTGGCCTATTCCACAGTACGTGCTCAATCTGCAGATATTTGTTCAGGGTGTACTGGGTATTTTCTATGTATAATGAAAAATATCTATCTATGTAATGTATTGTATTATTTATATCAGTTATCTAGTACCAATATTAAGAAAATATTGGTAAGTGGCGTATAGATAGATTGTCGCAGCGGTTAATGCCTCCACGTCCGTCTTTGAAAACGACTCAATCACAACTGAATGTCGCCATCGTGTAGTCGCGTTTCAACCATCGCATGGCCATCTCGCTGGTCCAGCCCTGATGGGCCATCATGTAGAGGAGCCATAATGCTATTAAAAACTGTTCTCGCAACATTCATAATCATTTAGCTCCCATTCTGTCAGCTTTAAATACACACTGGATCGAATAAGTTAGTTTTATTCGCCCATAAAGCCCATTATAATTGCGTTTTAGTGCTACTGGTTCAACCAACAAATTTTCTACCCAACAGGTATTCGTTCAACCCAGTTTATTTAAAAAATAATAAACATGACTTGTGACGGCACCAACAGAGTATGAACAAAACCAATATATATATATATAGGTACATATATATACCTAGTCAGGTCATAAATTCTGTCACATGTTTAATATAAAATAATTGAAACAAGTTTATTCATTATGTAACCATTTATATACCAAAATGAACTTAACAAAACATAGATTCTTATGACACTAAAGTTTATTCAAAATGACCTCTGTGATTTTGAATACAGGCCTTCAATCTGCGCGGCCAGTCGTCTATCGCAGCACGAACGAGGTCCATGTCAATATCGGCGGCTGCCTTAATCAAGGATGTCTTGAGTTACTCCAAATTGGGATGAGGCTTTGAGCACGCCTTTTCCTCCAAGTGTTGCCATATCTTGTAATCTAACGGATTCAAATCTGGACTGGAGGAGGGCCAGTCTTCGTGCCGGATGAAGTCGATTTGACGCGCCGCCAGCCAGTCTTGTGTGATCTTTGCTCTATGAGCTGGCGCCGAATCTTGTTGGAATACCCAGTGCCTGTTATTGAACATGGTATGAGAAACAGGTTCCACAAGGTTCGTCAGGACTGTATTTTGATACACAACTGCATTCGTTTTTACACCTTTCTCACAAAAATGTACCTCTGTTAAGCCCCAATAAGAAACTCCCAACCATACCATGAGCGAGGATGGAAAATGACCTCGTTGGACACGCGGAATACGGTTGCTCGCTGCTTCACTACTGTGTGCGTATACCTTATCATTTTGTTTGTTGTAGCTCTCTTCTACGGTAAAAAAAATTTTATCCGAAAAAAGAATTTCCCGATATTTTTTTCCCGCGTACCGCTTCAACAAAGCGCGGCATCTCTTCAGTCTCAGGTCCATTAGACGAGCATTCAAACGATGTCCTGTTTTTCTTCGATATGCCCGAAGTCCTAAGTCTTCATTTAACACCCTTTTCACCGTAGTTCTGCTTAACCCCATCTGAAGGGCCAACAGTTTCTGCTTACGTTTGGGATTTCTTTGAATTCGCGCCTTCATAGCTTTTATCACTGCTGGAGTCCTAACAGACCGAGAGCGACCACTTCTTGACCTGTCATCTACACTAGAGTCTTCATTGTATCGTATGATGGTGCGATAAACGAATCTTTTGGTTATATTCAAATTTTTCAGTATGTCAAAAATTTGAATTGGCGCATAACCGCAACGATGCAACGCAATAACTGCAACACGGTCTTGTTTAAGCGTCCACTCCATATTTAAAAATGAGTAAAATTCTAAAAAGTATACATTTTTATTTTCATGAATAATTCGAAATTCGAATTCTATAAACTTTTTTTGTGGCCAGCATTCTAAAAGAAAAGTTTTTACTGTGTGACAATACTTATGTCCTGACTAGGTATATACACAGGAAACAAGAACAAAATAAGAATAACATAAATTAACACTCCAGTAGGTATGAGTCGTGTTGTACACACTGCGAGTGTCAGAAAAAGTAATAATATTTTTTTAATTATGTAATAACTCTTAACCCACACAGTCCCATTGTACATTTTTATTCAGTGTAAAAACTGTAGAAAATTCTAACAAAGACTTATGTAGATTAGTAAGGTTTCATAATGTGGCATATATGTTACGGCTGGGTAAAACAAGGGAAATGGATTGGGTTGAACTGGACCATACACCTTATAGGTAGAAAAATAGTAGGTTGATGAAACAAGTACTCGCATTTGATATTTATGGCGCAGTTTGAACGTTCAGCACGCAGTATCGTGAGCCGTGACCGCCTCTTACACTTCCTCTTCGTTGTCATCTTTAACAAATGAGAAAGTAAAGCTATGTGTTCATGGGCCAAACTAATCTAGATAATCTTTACATGTATTAATTATACAACAGAGAAAACAGCTTTTGCAAAGGATATTTTAATGCCAATAAGTTGGTAGAATTGAGAAGATTATTTGCGCTAAAGATCTTTAAGAGCTGGTGCTAGTTTTAAGTCACTTTACTGTTACAGCTCGTGCTTCGAATATAAATTGAAGATAATTTGTAAAATTGTGTTGATATAATAACAATAGTAGGTAGGTACGTATTTGGTACGGAGCTATCGTGTAAACAAAGCCTCATCGTTAATTGTGGTCAATATTCTCATACAAATTGCTTCTAATGAAGTATTTAGTGAGTGAACAGGCGGTTTATAATGTCTAATTGTTTGTTTGTTCCAGCATACGTTAACGGGCCACAGCGGGAAGGTGATGGCAGCCAAGTTCCTGGGAGAGCCAACAAAGGTGATCACCGGAAGCCACGACCGAACGCTTAAAATATGGGATCTCAGAAGTAGAATGTGTGAGTTGCTATCAATCAATCAACTTAAAACCCGGGTTTATAAGAAAATTTTAAATTAATATTGGTAATCAATGAATTGATTTGCAATATTAATCAACCGTTTTGTGTTCTGTGCCACATTCAAAAACACTTGAGAATTTACATAAATTAAAATTTTAATCAAATTAAAAATATAATGAGGCTGTTAAACCATAAATATGTAAGCGGGTTGTTCCTATTTTAGTTGACAGTAGCATTTCTCGAATATTAGGAATAATTGAATGATAATAGCTAAAGTAGATTTGGTTAAATCAACTGTTACTCGTAATTCTGAATATCACCCAACCAACAATACTCATTTACCACTTCAAATTAGTACTTATTGTTGTAAATGCCTGCTTAAAATAGAAAACCATTAAGAGTAAAACTATTAGAATTGTTAGAGCCCATCATTGGACCCACAGTTTATTATGTATGGTGGGTGGGATTACCCCATTACCCCATTTACCAGCGAGAGCGGTGGAATAGCAATTATTTAAATTAAATCAAAGAAAAGCAACAGGTGCTTTAACTTATACTTAAGAACAACATTATATTATTATTAACACATCATTATTGTTTACCAATAACAGGTTTTCACGTTTAAACAACAAAAAGGAAACAGAAAAAATGTGAACTACCAATCGACATCGCAGATTACATATACAATGAAGAAGAAGTGTCTACCTAAATAAATAATAAATTTAATAATTCTGGACATTTCACATAGCGCTATCTAGCTTCAAACTAAGCAATGCTTTTAGGTACTATATGAGAATCAGATAACTGATAGAATACTATACCTATACATTTTTTGTAAATACTTAATTGTAAGTAATATATAGAAAAATACCGAAACCTGAAACAAACATCTGTAGATCATGCAAACATTAGTTCCGCGGCGGGAATCAAACCTGCTATCTCAGGCGTCGTAGCCGGCTATTCGCCCACTGTGCCACGGAAATCACCTATAATAGAGCCTTATCAATCTCCTAAAGAGTTCACGATTCAACCGCTGTCGAATCGAATTGATGTTCATACTAAAAAGGTGACAGTCCACGCGCGCTTACACATCATAATGAAATTGTCACTTGCTCGCCACAAAAATGAGTTTTGCCTGTAGTTTGTTGCAATAATGCACAAACCTTCACATTTCCGGACCTAAGATGTAATTTATAACTTTATCACTATTAATTGAATGAACAGTGTGAAGTGCAATGTCACCTCAATACAGGATAGTTGTCTCTTATCATTTATTGAATTCCTAATTTAAATACGACATTTTGTATAATTGCATTAATAAAACTCGATAGAGGGTAGGTCGAGTGTTCGAATACAAGTTATTGCCTGATATCGTATTACCTCTTACCTTATACGTTTAACAGTTAACAGTACGTGTCTCAGTGCGATTCAGGGATAGAATACTGATAGAGATTTGTGCTCCGAGACATATCAGGAAGCTGAAATCCATTGAAGCAGAGTGACCTCCTATTCAACATGGTTTAGTATAATTGCCCTTGTTAGACTTTAATTAGATTGTGCTTAGTGTTGAGTGGAGATTTAAGATCGGATCAAGTCGCTTGATAAGACCGAAGCTTTTGCGCGTTTGACGTTATTTACGGCTAGAGATTCTACAACTCATTTTATGCTTCTTGAATAAATGTTTGTTTTTTGTACAGGTACAGAAACAAAGTTCGCAGGATCATCTTGCAACGACCTCGTGACGTCAGACGGCGCTGGCTCGACGATAATATCGGGGCATTTCGACAAACGTATCAGGTTTTGGGACATACGTACTGAAATGTCTGCGAACCACATCGTGCTTCAGGGCAAAGTTACGTCCCTCGACCTCAGCCGAGGTAATGTCTACCTACTTTTATTATTTTTCTAGCAACTCATCATAAATACAGAAGCAGAATACTGCTAAGCACCTTTAGGTAAGCATCTTTAGAGAGTGCCTACGCCGCATCTGGATAAAGGTTTACGAGCTCGGTGCACTGCTCGTTTATTTTCTAGCAACTCATCATAAATACAGAAGCAGAATACTGCTAAGCACCTTTAGGTAAGCATCTTTAGAGAGTGCCTACGCCGCATCTGGATAAAGGTTTACGAGCTCGGTGCACTGCTCGTTTATTTTCTAGCAACTCATCATAAATACAGAAGCAGAATACTGCTAAGCACCTTTAGGTAAGCATCTTTAGAGAGTGCCTACGCCGCATCTGGATAAAGGTTTACGAGCTCGGTGCACTGCTCGTTTATAAATACAGAAGCAGAATACTGCTAAGCACCTTTAGGTAAGCATCTTTAGAGAGTGCCTACGCCGCATCTGGATAAAGGTTTACGAGCTCGGTGCACTGCTCGTTTATTTTCTAGCAACTCATCATAAATACAGAAGCAGAATACTGCTAAGCACCTTTAGGTAAGCATCTTTAGAGAGTGCCTACGCCGCATCTGGATAAAGGTTTACGAGCTCGGTGCACTGCTCGTTTATTTTCTAGCAACTCATCATAAATACAGAAGCAGAATACTGCTAAGCACCTTTAGGTAAGCATCTTTAGAGAGTGCCTACGCCGCATCTGGATAAAGGTTTACGAGCTCGGTGCACTGCTCGTTTATTTTCTAGCAACTCATCATAAATACAGAAGCAGAATACTGCTAAGCACCTTTAGGTAAGCATCTTTAGAGAGTGCCTACGCCGCATCTGGATAAAGGTTTACGAGCTCGGTGCACTGCTCGTTTATTTTCTAGCAACTCATCATAAATACAGAAGCAGAATACTGCTAAGCACCTTTAGGTAAGCATCTTTAGAGAGTGCCTACGCCGCATCTGGATAAAGGTTTACGAGCTCGGTGCACTGCTCGTTTATTTTCTAGCAACTCATCATAAATACAGAAGCAGAATACTGCTAAGCACCTTTAGGTAAGCATCTTTAGAGAGTGCCTACGCCGCATCTGGATAAAGGTTTACGAGCTCGGTGCACTGCTCGTTTATTTTCTAGCAACTCATCATAAATACAGAAGCAGAATACTGCTAAGCACCTTTAGGTAAGCATCTTTAGAGAGTGCCTACGCCGCATCTGGATAAAGGTTTACGAGCTCGGTGCACTGCTCGTTTATTTTCTAGCAACTCATCATAAATACAGAAGCAGAATACTGCTAAGCACCTTTAGGTAAGCATCTTTAGAGAGTGCCTACGCCGCATCTGGATAAAGGTTTACGAGCTCGGTGCACTGCTCGTTTATTTTCTAGCAACTCATCATAAATACAGAAGCAGAATACTGCTAAGCACCTTTAGGTAAGCATCTTTAGAGAGTGCCTACGCCGCATCTGGATAAAGGTTTACGAGCTCGGTGCACTGCTCGTTTATTTTCTAGCAACTCATCATAAATACAGAAGCAGAATACTGCTAAGCACCTTTAGGTAAGCATCTTTAGAGAGTGCCTACGCCGCATCTGGATAAAGGTTTACGAGCTCGGTGCACTGCTCGTTTATAAATACAGAAGCAGAATACTGCTAAGCACCTTTAGGTAAGCATCTTTAGAGAGTGCCTACGCCGCATCTGGATAAAGGTTTACGAGCTCGGTGCACTGCTCGTTTATTTTCTAGCAACTCATCATAAATACAGAAGCAGAATACTGCTAAGCACCTTTAGGTAAGCATCTTTAGAGAGTGCCTACGCCGCATCTGGATAAAGGTTTACGAGCTCGGTGCACTGCTCGTTTATTTTCACTTTTGAGATCGGTGACCCACTTCACAACTAAATAACTAACAACTATTTGGCAGTTCATTTCCGATCCTCAGGAAATGCACGATTAATCTCGCCCATAAACCCGGAGTAGAGTAAATCATAAACAAGCGGTTGCACGTCCTCATAAATGGCTTGTTAATGTCCGTATATCATAATCAATAGTATTATCGATCGAATGCACGCGTGTTTTAAAATTGGTATTCGTATCGGCAACGTGACGAGTGCGCGTTGCCTATTTCCGTTACGCGAGTCTCGATCGATCCCTTTTTTGTCAATAACGGTCTTGGCGTTGCACGAAATCTCGAGATTGATACCTTCTATCAAAGTGAGTGTCGGGACGCGCCACCGCCTCACAAACTGATTAAATCACGTCGAATTCGTCGTTTCGTTCTGTCGGTCGTACAGACAAATGAGTACGGCGCGGGCGCACGGTTACCCATCACGCTCGATCCAGATACATCAACTCTATTGAAATCAGATCATATTTCACGAGTACACCCATTACCTTCTAAACTGGAAGGCGCTTTCACAAAAACGAAAAGCACATTTGTTACCAGTTAGTTCTGTCATCGTTTCAGATCGTTTGTATAAAATGGTACTCGTATATTCCTGACAGAATTTAAAGCTTACCTACTACTGCGCTGCCCCATTCCCAACATTACCTAGTTTGAGAAGCTCGTCTGTATCCAGTCATGGTTAATAGCAGCATCTCTATGAAAATTTACGATTTGACCCCAAGACATCTGATTGCTCTTTATACTATGACTGATGACCAACTAAACTGAGATATTATCGTGCAATTTGAACTTCTAATTTAATAAAACGTTGTACTTACGCGTACTACATTGCGTTTACCTCAACTAACTATTAAAGCATCTGTCGAAAGGTTCAAGGTTAAATATACCTCCATACGGTCGTGGAAAAGGTAAGCAATAAAGAAAATAACGGCTCGGTTGGCTTATAACAAATCGTCAGTATTGGACACAAAAATATCCCTCGCATAATTGTATGATCACTCATTCTAAAGAGAATTATAAAACATATTTGGTAAGTAGTCATAATATTCTCATGACTGTAGAAAGTCAAAAATACTCCCACTCTTATTTATGTGAGTGGTCATGGTTTATTGTTACAGACAGCAATTATTTGCTGGCGTGTGTGAGGGACGACACGATACAACTCATAGACCTGCGGATGAACACGATAGTACGATCTTTCAGGTAACGTTATACTTCCTACTACCTTTACCTAATAAATTGCTCTACAGCTTGCTTTGACATACTGGAAACTTGGTACACTTATCGACAATAATAAATTATTTCTAGTTATGTTTTATTACCAAACAATTTTGTAAAACATTTATTTACTGCTGGCACTCTTGGTATCAGTAAATTTTAAGTTGAATAAAGTCTGAATTATTGCCGCTATGGTGTATTATGTTCAGTACTTAGTTCAAAACTAAGTTTTATTATTTTTATCAAAGCATAGGTTATGTCAGGGGTGATAATCAGAAACCCATTATCATTCACAGTCAGAGATATCTCAGTTCCTGATATTTGTATTCGCAGACATAAGTTTATAATCCGTGATGATAAGTTAATTGGCTCCGCCCGTCACCAATAACGGGATTAACTTAGCCACAGCCTGCCCGATCAACTTAATCTATTCACTAGTAACAAATTTGACAGGCTTTATAATATGCTAAATAGCCGCTACATGACAACGGCAAACCCGGCTACTGTTTTAAAAATGTCCCTTGATCTCACATATTTTCTTTTAAAATTAGAAGCGTGAAGTGTCCCACATCGATATAATCTCATGGGAACAGCACAGTGCATGTCTCCTCGCATTATCTTGATCTCGCTGGTGATGGATTTCTCGCCGAAATTAATTAATCTCCAAAAAACGCGCTCACATTTCTTTCACATAAATTGTTTGTGCAAATTTCCCTCTTGATTCGGGTCAGTGGGTTTTTCCGTTGGATTGTGTTTTATAAATGGTATTGGGGCTAGCATGTTATGGAGAATGGCAAGTCACCCACACGTTTGTGGTAAAGCTTTATTTATACGAGTATTATGTGTCATACGAGCAAAACTTTTTGGACATGTAAAATTAGTAGCTTCCAGGATGTTTGCTTTTAAGATGAATGTTGTACAAAAGCCATAAGACACATTGTTTGCGTAGTTGGTACGTATTTAACGTACTTAATTAGCACATGCTGAGCTGACGCCATTCTGGCGCTTCTTTTGATTTGTGCTTTAGTTATTTGGAAGTTGCGTGGGGATGTTCCTGTTCCCTGTTTATATTACACACGTACTCGTATGTTTGCATTTTTACAATTTTGCCATTTTGTTTTACTTTGTGTACCAATTTACATAACTAGCCAGATGTCAAGGTATCGCACTATTCTGTTATTGTGTTTCCTGTTTTATGTCGTGAATGTTTATCATTTCATATATTTAAATAAATATTTATTTATTTTAATATATGAAATGATAACGGCGACATGCTGGGCATTTCACACAGCGCCATCTAGCCCCAAACTAAGCAAAGCTTATACTATGGGAACCAGATAACTGTAAATACTTATAATCCACACATCAAAAAAGTCTAAGCAACACATAACCTTTTTAGTATTTTTTTTACTTCGTTTTTAACTTTCATGGAATATCAAACCTTCTTTGAACAGTCAACCTCTTTGATAAATAAATAAATACTGGCATTTAGGGTTCCGTACCTCAAAAGGTAAAAAAGGAACACTTATAAGATCAGTCTCTTGCCCGTCTTTCCGTGTGTCACCCACCATTGATTTTTTTCAGTAAATTATGTTTTTAAACAATAAAAACATTATTTTGCCCATTTCAACGGCATTTCATAGATGCGGTTCTATTTCATATTCAACGAAAAAAATTAGTAACCGCAGTAATCATTGGTTGTGTGTCGCGAATGTTTTACTGTGTAATGGAGCGTCGTCATCTTACCACGGAAGAGATCCAACTATCTTTGGGTTTATTAGATACAGTTGAAGAGAGAGTCTGCTTCTAGTTTACACCGCTTTCTTAAAGCCCATAATAAACATTGAAATAATTTCTCGCTGGGCAATAGTAGGCAAACATGTATAGGACACTAGCTGACCCGCCGGCGGCTTCGCACGCGTGGTTTGTCAATAAAAACATTACCCACCTGCGCAGTCGAGTAAAAAGTAGCCTATGTCCCAATCCCGATCATTATCTATATACCATATAATCATCGCGATTCATCGAAGGCGGTCCAGCCAGTCGTGAAAATATAACAAACAGACAGAGTTCCTTTCTGATTCATAATATTAGTATGGATAGGTTAGAAACGTGTTGAAGTAATGTTTCCAACCTGGTGGTAGTAATTCCTTCTGAATGCATATCTGCTAGTAGAAATCATGGTCTACACGGCTATATTGCATTCGTCACCCTGACGTATTTGATGGAAAGTGTCATGTGTATATAACTTCAAAGGGAAACCTGCTTTCCAACCCGGAACAGAGAAGTATTAATACTTGGCGACAGGAATGAGAACTAGCAAATCACTTCAGTAAATTAACTATATGAGTTGGTCCTAATTGTCATTAGCCTTTAAATAATGTATACTATAGCTCGTTCCAAATGTGTTCCAATACTTCATATTAAACAAAGTTTTCATGTAATATATTTATACAGGAACTGCCCAAAAGTTGATTTTAGGATTAGAGCAAAATAATTTTTCATCAGATCTTTTAGATAAACAAAGAATATATGATTCAAATATTAGTTTGAGTAAAACATTCATAAAGTTTAATTATAGTTTGTCATGAAATTTCAATTATCCGTACTGAGTTACTTAAAAGAATTCAGAAAACTGCAATGAAATTTCCATTCAACTCAACATAGCTCAAAATAAAATTTGCAATAAATCGTTTATAAAATAGAAATACTATAAATATCTTCCATTTCAGTCACGAGGCATTCAAGGTGGGTTGCGACTGGTCACGGGCAGCGTTCGGTCCGGGTGGCCGGTTGCTGGCCGTAGGAGCGGCTGACGGCGCGGCTTATGTGTGGAACACGCATTCAGGCAAGCTAGAGGCGGTACTCAAGGAACATACGTGAGTCTATCTTCATATTATTAGTTCGTTCAAGGAGGGTTCTGACGGCGCGGCTTATGTGTGGAACACGCATTCAGGCAAGCTAGAGGCGGTACTCAAAAAACATACGTGAGTCTATATTCATATTATTAGTTCGTTCAAGGTGGGTTGCGACTGGTCACGGGCAGCGTTCGGTCCGGGTGGCCGGTTGCTGGCCGTAGGAGCGGCTGACGGCGCGGCTTATGTGTGGAACACGCATTCAGGCAAGCTAGAGGCGGTACTCAAGGAACATACGTGAGTCTATCTTCATATTATTAGTTCGTTCAAGGTGGGTTGCGACTGGTCACGGGCAGCGTTCGGTCCGGGTGGCCGGTTGCTGGCCGTAGGAGCGGCTGACGGCGCGGCTTATGTGTGGAACACGCATTCAGGCAAGCTAGAGGCGGTACTCAAGGAACATACGTGAGTCTATCTTCATATTATTAGTTCGTTCAAGGAGGGTTCTGACGGCGCGGCTTATGTGTGGAACACGCATTCAGGCAAGCTAGAGGCGGTACTCAAAAAACATACGTGAGTCTATATTCATATTATTAGTTCGTTCAAGGTGGGTTGCGACTGGTCACGGGCAGCGTTCGGTCCGGGTGGCCGGTTGCTGGCCGTAGGAGCGGCTGACAGCGCGGCTTATGTGTGGAACACGCATTCAGGCAAGCTAGAGGCGGTACTCAAGGAACATACGAGAGTCTATCTTCATATTATTAGTTCGTTCAAGGTGGGTTGCGACTGGTCACGGGCAGCGTTCGGTCCGGGTGGCCGGTTGCTGGCCGTAGGAGCGGCTGACGGCGCGGCTTATGTGTGGAACACGCATTCAGGCAAGCTAGAGGCGGTACTCAAGGAACATACGTGAGTCTATCTTCATATTTTTAGTTCGTTCAAGGTGGGTTGCGACTGGTCACGGGCAGCGTTCGGTCCGGGTGGCCGGTTGCTGGCCGTAGGAGCGGCTGACGGCGCGGCTTATGTGTGGAACACGCATTCAGGGAAGCTAGAGGCGGTACTCAAGGAACATACGTGAGTCTATCTTTATATTATTAGTTCGTTCAAGGTGGGTTGCGACTGGCCACGGGCAGCGTTCGCTTCGAGCGAGCGGTTGTTGGGCTTAATCGCAGTGGACGGCGCGGCGGGCGCCGCGTTTGTATGAAACATGCATTCAGGCAGGATAGAGGCGATACTCAAGGATCATACACTGAGTTTCGCATCTCTCACAACTTCATTTTACGCCATTCAAGGATATGTCATTAAATGACATGATGATGTCATGAAAGGAGCACCGACGCACAGAATTTACTCTTTTGTCTTTGGATACTTATAAGTCCCTTTTTAGGGTCACCATACCTTAAAGCTAGCCTTAAACTGGCTTACTGCCCTTAAACCAGAACAATTTGGTAGGTAGTACCAAGGATTAACGTCTTTATGCCTAACCAACATAACTAACCAAAGTATGTCTTTTGGTAAATAATTGATACCAACAAGGTATTATTTATAGGCTACGCTTTGTATTTTGTCTGTCATAAATATAATATTATGAGCCTATTATATAAAACATAATTATAATTTACACTCGTAAAACAACAAATGCACTAAGTAATCTAATAAAATAAATTACAGTGACTTTTACGTTTAACATTTAATTTACTATCACTTACTAGTGCTGTTAAATTAAATACTGTTTGTCGAATGGCCAGCTCGGAACTGCAGGAGAAGCGTGATGCACATTCAACTCGATACGGTACTGTTTTGCAATCGAGCATTTGAATGGAAACAATGTATGTTTGTTTACCAGTTGCAAGCTTAGAACGGTACAACTTTATGTCCACAAAATTTAAGTTTGATTGCTTTTCAGTTACGATACGAATTCGTAAAATAGATGCTTACGGCAAAACACATTTTAGGCCGGGAGATGGTGACACAAAATGTCAGGTCATTTGTACCGGTATGGCGACCCTTCAGGGGTCTAATTACGTAATGACAAAAAGGAAAATGATGGTCATAGGGCTGGTACCGGCGCCGGCCCAGTCGCGTGGGCGTTAATCGAACATGTCGGATAAATTACGAGTGTCGAACGATTTGTTCCACAAAACTTCTTGTATTTTCCGATAGTCGATAAAAAAAGAAGTAGGCGGTAGCGTAATGCCATACTTCTCCAGTGTGACTTACAGCCAGCCATACCGACGAGAACACATTAATTAAATAAAATTATTCAATCATTTGTACCAGGCTAATTTTTGCACGGCTAATTATCGTCGAGTAGTCATTCACGAGAATCACCATGCCATACTTTTCCGACGGTTCCAAATGGCCGCCGTACCGCCGCAAAGGAGTATTTTTTTGCAAAACTAGTTGTACCAGTATTGCATTTTGATTTTTGAAAAGTGTATGATAAAATGTGACTGTTATTATATTTGCCATACTACTAGTAGGGGGTTTGTAGATGCACTCAAATGTGGCGAGTAGCGGTTTACGCAACTATACGTAACGTCTATTTCATCGCAAATTATGGCAAGCAATTAGCATTAGTATGTCCCCACACATCCACTTAGGTGAAATTGCATTTATTGAGATGTTATGACATTTCCAAAGGGTTCCCATGTTTATTTCCCCGATATGATTAGTGAAATGTCATCCAGAGCTCGAGACATAAATAATACGGATACGGTGGCCGATCCCGTTGCTATCTGCATAATATACAGTTGAGCCCGAACCCTGACCCCTGTAAAATATCCGCGACAACATTCTGACCTTGAATTTAAAACTGGAATTGTTTTACTCGTGACATCGTTCGGTTCCCCGGTAACATTTCGCATGGACAATTGAAATCGTGAGGTCAACATTGGCGCGGGCTGTCTCACCATTGCAAATTTATCTTTCCCATACTGTTACAATGCATATTTATTTGGCATTAAGCTATCGCTTCACCTGCCTTGTTCTATTAAATAATTTGCCATTATATGCCACTGGATGTATGCAGTCGGAGCTTTCACAGAACGTTAAAGGTTTAAGTTTATACGATTGTATCACGATGATAATGTTACAAGTGACTAAAGCTCAAAGCTAGTTTGGATGCGGCTTATTAATAGTTTAAATATTCCAAATAAAGTTTCACGATTGTACAAATGGAACTGAATATATTAGACCATTTCGTTATGAAATTAGATTTGACAATCTTAGTGGTGTTTGTGCGAAGTAGAATAACGCCCACTGCCGATAAGTACAATGTCCTTTGTTCGTCTATACTATAACAGTCTTATGGGTGTTGCCGAGGGCTCCGCAAATCAAATAGTATTGTTCTGTGACATGAAGTGCAGTCACTGCACTCTGATGCGATCATACTCAATTCTACAGAGTAGAAACACAACGCACTCGCCCCCACGACAACGACAAGGACAAAGGAACACAGCACCGTTTCCACAGACAACGTTCCAATGTACACAATGTAATTTTCGCTGCGCAATATACGGTCCTACATGACCCGCCTAAAGTTAATCAGTGAAATTGCTGGTTTCATTTTACAACCTCTAGTTTAATTCAATATTGAAACAAACATTACTACGGTATCTAAAATATACCGTTGGCTCGCGCATAAAACTCCTATCATTCTTGGTTGAAATCAATTCGAACGCAACAATATCGTAGTAAAGTGAGATGAACAATAAAGATTGGTTTCGTTTTGGCTACGGCCATTGTTTCGCATTTGATAAACGCGCTAACCGCGGGCACGTAGCGCACCTCCCTCGTTACAATGCAACCGCTCTACGTTGCAGCAAACGTTAAACCGGCATCTAGAAAGGCTCGTTAACATTGTTACCTACTGTACTGCTTACTCGAATTAATTTACATCTGCAATTTAGCTACTGTTTATCTACTAAAGTGTCTGTATAGGAACATTTATCTTAAAAGTCGCCTTATCAATGGGATCGGAAACTCCGATAAGGGGTAGTAGAATCGGCGAGCTTATTGAATAACTCTGCGTCCGTCCGTATCGGGCTAGCGGTCGTCGTTTGTGTTCATAATCAAGTGTAGCATTAACGGAAATGTCGGTATGACACAGTGATGGCGTGATTGTGTCCGAGTTAGCGGGTATCGGCTAATCTCTGGTAAGGGCCGCCCTGGCCGGTTGTTCGCAGCGTGCGGCCCTTGCGCAAAATTAGCGAGAACATGTGCGAGTCGCAGTTATTGTTGTCGTCGGAAATCGTTATGAGTTATCGCGCGATCCCTCGCTCGCTTATCGCTGATCGGTATCACTGATACCCGCCTCTATGTGAATACCTGCGCATTTAAACATAACTGCAAATTAACGCGCTTCAAGATGCAGCTGGGGTTGTTAGCTCGCTTCGCAGTAGCCCGCGCGACTCGCCACTAAACGCCTCTTTATTAGATACAACTAAATACTCCATCCGAATCGACGAAATACTTTCATGACGCTGATGAATTTATGTTCTCCCTTCTCTACATTACCATTTCTAAGCTTGGCATCGTACGGCTTCATTTGCCTAGGTACCTACTTATCTTTCGTTTTGTGCTTAAGTAAAGTTGCGTGTCTGTGCATTGTAATTTTCTCTGTCGCGCTGTATTTTACCAATCTTATTTATTAGACTTTTAAAGTTACTGTGCAGTAAATATGGCTCGGGCATCAGTAGTGAAGTGCTTCGTATATCGAGATGTAACAAAATATGTAAATGCATACAAACATAACTCACGCTTGGATCCCGCAGGGGTAGGCAGAGATAAAATGCAAGGCTTACAAAATTCTCCTCAGTAATGCACTTCAAACTCGGCTCTACCTTAACGTACTATGAATAAGTTTAATGTGGAATGAATCTGCCCCGCATTATCCACAAAACAATGCCCCAACCTGATGGTTACAGGAAAGTAACAGTTAACCCCCAGCTATCACACTGGGTAAATTCATGAGTATCTTAAAAGGCATCTCTTATGTTCTCTGCTGCCATTATTTGGCTATCTCGTCAACGTACCTATAAGTTTGTATAAGCACTATGTTCGGACATTGGTCTCAGCTAATCGCGGTGCATGCTTTTTGTAGCGGAAAGGCTAACGACCGCAGCAGATAGGTTCTTGAAATTGCTTTATTGGGTAACCTGTTTCAGAACACGATAGGCGTTATACATTGAATTGGAACGTTACAATGAGACACAAAGTAGGCTTAACTATAAACTTACTATAAAAGCTGTTTTTTTATTGACATAAAAAAATAGCGTTTATAGTAATAAACCTATCGCACTTGTTCCAATTAACGCTTCACACAGAAATAAGTAATGGACAGAGCTGATTAACAATATTCATTAATGGTCGATAATTATTGTTATTGCTGTTATTTACAACTGTGCTAATTGCCGCCCTATCAAAGGAATCGTTAAAAACCTGTACATATCAATTAAAACCCTAGATTGCAATTTATGATAGAGCATTTTCAGTTATAATGCTTCGACATTCCTCACTGAGATAGTACACCTGTGCCGACGCTTTTCCTTAAAAGTGTGTATGTTGTGAGGCGACTGGCGAGCGCACTGTTATGGAAACAATTGGAGGGTGTATTGTGTGTCAGATTTGTCGATGTTTACGGCGCGCTTCCTAGTTTCCGTATTGGATATATTGCGGAGGGCTCGTTATACCGACCGACCGGGAGCGGTATGTGTAAACGAGCCGAACCAACCCGACGCTAATTCTTGTTTATGAGAAGCCTCGCCCCGCATAGATACTGCAATGTAAAGCCTCAGAGCGGACCCGACAATCGAACCAACCGACGTATAACTTACACACTCAAAAGTGTATGGACCAGTTAGATCACAATCCTTCCATATTTGTACGTAACGATAAACCGACATTAAGAATAAAATGTATTCTGATTCACTACACTAGTGGCTCGCCCCGAACTGAGATCTCGCGAGTCTCCCATAAAAACAATTTATAAATTATTTATTTGTAATCTTTACTATCAAAATAGTGCCACGATATGCATAACCAAGTTGCTTGACCTACAGTTTCATTCAAATTACAGGTAACGGGAGTTCGTGTTAATGGGTTACATTTTTGGGGTAGAAATTGCAGTTTTTCTGGAATTCAGGCTTTTCCCTATATGTGTGTCAAATTTCAGCACTGCGGGGTCACTGGTGTACCCTATGAATTTTGTCAAAGTTCGGTTTTAATTATGGCTTTAACTTAATAACTATAAAATTAAAACGGGGTCAAAATGTACTCTCAAAGATTCAAGTGGCACTCTTTTAAAAGTGTCACTTGACCGAATAGTGCCATTTTGTTTTTTTGACCCCTCTTGAACCCCAATATCTCAACAACCCCCCCACATTTTTAGCTCATTTAGTCACCCAAAATTGTGCCATCACTACCTACCTATATATCAAATTTCACGATGATCGGATAGACGCTTCGAAAGTTATCCTCTGACAAACAAACATACATACAACGCCGATTTGCCCAAGTTGATTCGGAGATCTCGCTTCGCTCTATCAATAAAGCTTCCCGTTTCTGTGATCGGCAGTAAATTGGCCGTACTTACCGCCCGACGAGATGGTCAGTGCATTTTTTGTCGGCTTCATTAAGCTCTAAGTATTAATAAAAGGCATGATGGGTATCTTTAAAACGCTAGTGACACAGATCTAAGCGCCGACATAATATTCCTAATGTACGGCCGTACAGCGCGGGTTACCGTTCATAGGCTTTCTGAGAAGTGTAACGGTTCTCGAGACTCGGACACAAAAATGCTCCAGTTTTATATTAAAGTTAGTGGCGTTGTTTTACTGCCGGTAAGCTTACTCTGTCACAGCTTCATGGATCTCGGTTATGGTTCTGAGGAGTGGACACTGGACAATATCTTAATGCATGCTGTGACATCTTTAGGAGATAACGTTACTCGCTCTCTGATGGAGATATTCAAAGTTAGGTAGTCGCGTGTCTGCACATAGTTTTCTTTGACCACCTGAGTGTCGAAATGACAAATAGTTTTTATGCTGACTCCGCGAACTTCATACCGCCTCGACATGCATATGACGTGGGCTGCCAATGTAGGTCACCCCGGTAGAATTGTCAATCGGCCATCATTAATTAATTTTCTTCATAATATCTTTTTGCATGAATTTTTCCGATTTTTTCTATTCGGGGCGGAGACAAATCCAACAAATCAACGTTCTTGAGTTATAAATAGTGTAACTAACCCGACATTGTTTTATATATACTAGCTGACCCGCCCGCGGATTCACACGCGTGGTTTGTCAATAAAAACATTAACCCCTCTTCTGCGCAGTCGGGTAAACAGTAGCTTATGTCTCAATCCCAATCATAATTGATCTCTAAATCAACTTGGGCAAATCGGCGTTGTGTGTATGTATGTATGTTTGTTCGAGGATAACTTTCGAAGCGTTGATCCGATCATCGTGAAATTTAATTCATAGGTAGGTAGTGATGGCACAATTTTGGTGTGACTAAATGAGCTAAAAATGTGGGGGGGTTGTTGAGATATTGGGGTTCAAGAGGGGTAGAAAAAATTCAAATGAGGCTAACTGGTCAAATTGGACGTCAAATGAAAAGTATTCATTAGTACATTTAGACTACGTTTTTATTTTTCATAAATTCTTTATAGTTCTTGAGTTATTAGCCATAATATAAACTAAACTTTGACAAAATTTACAGGGTACACCAGTGACCCCGCAGTGCTGTTATTTAGTATGCGTGTAGCTTAAGTGACACAAATATAGGCAAAAGTCTGAAATCCAGAATGACTGCAATTTTTACCTCAAAAAAGAGTAACCACAATACATGAACTCCCGTTACCTGTAATTTGAGTGAAACTGTAGGTCAAGTAATTTGGTTATTTATTTCGTGACACTATTTTGATAGTCAAAGATTACAAATAATATTTTTTTGTTTTAATCGGAAACTCGCGAGATCTCAGTTCGGGGCGAACCACTAGTCTATATTCCAAATTTCATAGAAATCGTTTAAGCCACTATTGAGTTAGAAATGGTGTAACTAACACGGCTTTGTTTTATTCATCTCAAGATAAAACTCATTAATGTTTTCCAAACATGAATTAGCTTTGTCTGAAACTTTATAGGGTAATCAAATAAATACACAGTAATAAAGTTTTGTCTCTATAAAACAAATTGGTCAAGTAAGTGTCGATTAGTGTCGAATGATATGAATGTGTACCACAAAGGTTATGTATAATATGTATCTGATAAATTGCCATAAACAATCTTAATGTTGGCATCTGTATAATGTATGTCCGGTTTCAGGTCGCCAGTGACGGCGGTGTCGTGGCAACCTCAGTCTGGACTCCTGGCGTCGGTGGACCGCGGCAAGCGCGCGCTCATCTGGGGGGATTTGTGACACGCCTGGGAGGCGCTGCCGCCGCCTACTACTGCTGTTGTTGTTGCACAGGTAAATACTTAAGAGTCCTTCTACCTTGTGCAACTGTCTCAGTCACTCCATGCGAAAATACCCGCAGTGCGAGAAGGACTGATTCGAGGTGCAAGAGCGAAAACCAAACAAAATTACATAAAATACTGATTTATAACAAAACTATTTGTTAATGTGAAAAATCAAAACAGAGGTGCAATGCGTCATATAATATCAATGAAGTTTCACGAACTACATTAGTATTTATTGAATAGGACCGCATGCGCTTTCTTTAAGGCGGAAACTCATGCGGACATGTGCATTCTCCCAATCCTCACCTATGGTGCGCAAATCTGGTCTCTAACAAATCGTCAAAAGTCCTTCCTTGGGGTATGCCAACGTTCAATGGAGCGTAGTATGCTGAGCGTGAAACTCACGGACCGAATCAGGAACTAGGTTATACGCTCCCGAACACAGGTTGCCGACGTCGCTCAAAAAGCTGGAAGACTCAAGTGGGATTGGGCCGGACACGTGTGCCGTATGTCAGACACAATGTGGGCGAAGACCACCACAGCATTGGTCCCAAACAACGGACGACGCCCGCGTGGAAGACCACGCGAAGGTGGGGGGGATGAGCTAAGCTCCTACCTCAAGGATTAGCCCTTACTTGCGAACAACAAAGACGAGTGGAAAGAGGGAAGGGAGGCCTTTGCCTTGCAGTAGGATAAAACAGGCTTATAATCATAATAATTGAATACTGCGCGTTTATTGTAACTTTTAAACATGACTTTGGAATTATTTTCTATGGAGAAAATTTTAAGGAATCGATACAAATAGCCTTTAGCTTATATCATCAACTTTTACATTTATTAATTAAAAAGTAAATAATGCAGTATCACTGATAACAAATATATGATCATATGAAGCTATCTGAGGTATAGTAGACTCTTAATGGCCTTCTAATGAATTTGAAATAACTTTGGAATGCTCACGCTGTAGTTTTATCCGACTACGCAGAAATCACGAGACTTGCGTAGCCTAGATGAAGTTCCATCTTCAACTTTATCTAGCCTACGCAAGTCTCGGACGTCACGGACGGTACTCACGGGGAAAAACTTGAAGTTTCAAAACGTCATCATAATCAGAAGAATGAAACTCTGATAATGAGCCTTTACCGCCGAATATAAAAAAGAGCATAATATTATTTACCACAAACTAAAACAATTACCGAATATAACAGTATAATATAACGTGAGTAAATAAACGAGGTAAATGATCGAGGGCTCAGCCCAGTTGCTTTTTAGTCTCGCCTAATTATTAATAATAATTTATTCATTATTAATTTATTTATCACTTTATTTTTTTCTTTAATCTAGATTCCAATTATATCGGCACACCGTGCCTTATATCCAGGTTAAAACGATGATTAAATGTGCAAAACAAAGAGAAAGTTTCATTGTCATTCCTTATTCTGAATCGCCATATTTACACTTCACACTCTAATTTCAACAGACGGACACTTTTAGCGAAACATTATCATAAATTCGCGGCCGTTTCAAGTTTTGGAGAGTCGTTATTGTGGTGTTATTCTTCTTTTTGAATAACCCGGATGCATGAGTTATTATAAATCGTCTAGGGTATAGGCATTCTAAATCTATTAATTTAAAACAATTTGGTATTTACGTAGATTATAACCTGGATCACCACATAGGCTACCATTTATCCCATAAATCAGTTCCCATGGGATAAAAATGGAGTGTCAAGTCAAGTTGCAAGAGCGAGTTTAGCTTTATTTCTAGGTTACCTACACGTTTAGTAGTGTAATGCGTACGAAGTCGCGGGCAACAGCTAGTATAAAATTGAAACTATATGAAATCGTTTTGTTGTGATGACTCTTCAATTGCAATACAATCACAATAATGTACTACCTATATAATATGTACTCGTACCTATATAAGTTGTAGTTATAGGAAGTTGTATAGCGCAGAACAGAGCACCCTTGTTTTAAAAAGCTCGGTGTTCTGAAACACAATTGAAATACTTGTTTCATACAATTGGCTTAAAGTACAATACCGTCGACAAGTGAAAGCGTGACTTTCGACTTTCATTAAGTTTTTGTAAAGTGTATGTATGGGCCTCGCGACCGCCCGCCATATTGTCTCGCGACATAAATTTTCGAGGCTCTTTTGAATAAAGAGCTCCAAATATTTGTTCGATTTTTACTTTCGAACTGAATTGCCGAATCGAAGAAAGTGTTCTCTAAAGTGGTGAAAAAAAAGATTTTAATTGATAACATTTGGTTTTCCTTTCGTTATGTTTTGAATAAAATATTGCTGACTAGCTGTTGCCCGCGACTTCGTACGCCTTACACTGCTAAATGTGTAGGTAACCTAAAAATAAAGCTAAACTCGCTGTTGCAACTTGACTTGACACCCCAGTTTTATCCCATGGGAACTGATTTATGGGATAAAAGGATTTAGCCTATGTGGTAATCCAGGTTACAATCTACGTATATGCCAAATTTCATCGTGATCGGTTCAGCCGTTACGACGTGAATGAGTAACAAATAAACAAGCATCCAAACTTTCACATTTATAATATTAGTGCGATAGTCTAATTTATCGACGATCAAATTTATTAATAAATAAATAAATATAGAAGCGTAAGGAGCATGATGTTGATGACTTTTTATGTGTCGACCCATGGATTAACACTCAGAAGTGCCACTTTAGGCATATAGTTAACAATTTTTAGGATTGTCTGGAAAATAGTTATATACGAAGATTTTCCTTACTCATTTTCCTATACCAAATTGTTGTTAACAAACTTCTGACATCTTTATCTTTACATAGTATAAAATGAAGTCGCTTCCGCTGTCTGTTCCCTTAGTTAGATCTTTTAAACTACTCAACGGATTTTAATGCAGTTTTCAGTAATAGATAGAGTGATTCAAGAGGAAGGTTTATATGTATAATACATACATAACTCTGTTAGTTTGTTGGTTACCTACCCTGACACGACTAAACGGTTGACTGGATCGTAATTAAATTTTGCAAGGAGATAGATTATATCCTGGGGATTATATCCTGAGAAAGGGCATAGGCTACTTTTTAGCTAACTACGCAAAATGAGGGTAATGTTTTATTGAAAAACACCCGTGCGAAGCCGCGGGCGGGTCAGATAGTTCATTAATTAAGTTCTTACTATGTCACCGCGAGCATGCGACACCTCCGAAGATGGTGTAACTTACTACAGTAATTCATCAGTTATCGAGCCGATTGCCGAACAAGACAAACGCGACTGATAATAAAACAACTTTGATGTCATTCAAATGTATGTGTGAAATGCCAGAAGTTATGCAAAACTTGTTGCATTGCAAATTATACATGTACAGATTTGAATTAATTTATGGGTCAACAAGTCTAGTAGAAGAATAAACAAATAGATTCGCTTGTTTTAAAATGGAGGGTTTTTTATATCAACAACTGATTTTCTTAGACATTTTCGTAAGTTGGGAAAGTGGCCTTATTTTTTGTGTCCCACAATACAACAGTCAGTAACTCACCCAAAAATATTCAAAAGTATATTGAAAGATGTCTCCGCTCGAGTTCGGAGCGCGCTGGACCGTTCACAAACCGTTTGTCGCCAAAACGAAGCGGAAAATTTAATACTCCGACTTTGTACGTGATCAGTATCAGTCTTTTTGTCATCTGACTATTGGCACACTTTCGTTCCCGCCAGAAGAACGCTTGCTGCCACCTACTTCATTGGCATTGTGCTACACGTCAAACTATTTTAATTAACCGTTGTACATATACATACATAATAAAATATTACTTATTAGCTAACCCGCCCGCGGCTTCGCACGCGTGTTTTTATCAATAGAAACATCAGGTCCAGAAGTTTAGTCGTGAAAACGTCACAAACAGACAGGCAAAGTTACTTTCGAATTTATAATATTAGTATTGATGGATGTAGCTTTCAATGCCCCGATGCCAGACTATAAAATCTTATGAAGACTGACATAGATCTGATGAATAGTCAATCATCAATCAGACGAGCATAGGTACCTATCATCACAGTTTATTAGGTTACTGAAATATAATAAAACAACATAACATACAATAATACAACATTCAATAGCTACCGTTAATAGTTTTTATTCACGATATTACTTTCACATCTAATGCATTCATTGTGTAGTCGATATCGATTTCAATAGCCATAATATGTAGAACGGCACTTTGCACCTATTATCGCCGATGGAATATTTACATTTGTATTGGATTGCCAGTGAAGTATGCATGATCCGTCTGGTCGGATTCGTTCCGAAATTTGTCTCATTTCGTCAATACCGTTGAGTTGCGACTTGCGAGTCGAAGATTCGGCGTAATGACCTGCGACAGACGCGACGAAGCTCGTACTCCATCGCACGATTGTCGCACAAGTCAATCATCTACGGTGGCTGGCATCGGCCACATTCCACGACACCGCCCGCTCCGACGCTTCCAATCATTGCCTGCGACTACTGAAGGCGACATGAACACCCCGCACCCCCGCTCCCCGCCACGAAGCCTCGATAAACAAATTACAACTCGTTAAATTCGCATAACTGTACCGATGCCAACATGTCGCGAGTTAATCAATGACGTACCGTTTTTTGACCAGAATTCTTGAACCATTGAAACTAATTTAAATTACTTTCAACATTTATTTAAAACCAGCTCCAGAACCCGCGGCTTCGCATGCATTTTCATCACACAGGAACTGATTTACAGGATAAAAAGTAGCCTATGTTTTATTTCAGGTATTATTCGTAAACCTATGTTCCAAATTTCAGCCCAATCGGTACAGTAGTTTTGGCGTGAAGGAGGTACAAACATCTATCCAAATCTACAAACTTTCGTTATTAGTGAGATAAAACAGATGACAGCTTATTTGAAACAGTTGAAATCGTTAAAAAGTTTATCGATGTTTCTTTCACATTCATTTTATTTTACTCAGCACAGTTTATATTTTATGATGTGTACCAATTTGATCGCGACAAGTGAGTAAACATAAACTTGATAACCGTAAACCATTTAGCGCTTATTTTGCAGCTCATTATGCCTCTGCCTGTCAAATTAAAAGCTAAAAGTTGACAGTGACGCGATAATTCACTGGACACTGGCACGCCTGAAATTGCCCACCGTAGTGGCACTTGAAAAATAATTGACATCAATTTTACCGTAAGACCATCTACACTTGAAGGATCAATTATGTGTTACCGTTTTATGAATAATTATGTTTTTTTGTTTGTTATTGTAAGGCCGGTAGTCGACACGCGAGCGCGCGAGGCCAGGGGCGGGCTAATAGCCGCTTTTACCAAATCACTCTGAGAAATCGCCAACAATGAAACACTAAATATGATCATTGCAAAGTCCCATTCATTTAACTTTTTGCGATACTATCTTCTGTTTTGAATGTATGTCAAATCTCATTTTTTTTCTTTTTTTTATGCTGTTAGTAAACGGTGCAATTTGCCCCCGGGCAGACTAATATCATGATTAAATTATTATCTCGGAGAGTTTGTAAGCTATTATTGTATCATTTGCGTGTGAGTGTGACTTTTGAGCGATTTCCGTCGATTAGACGCTCATTGAGCGCCTATAAAAACTAAGAATGTGTAAATTTCAAACACTTTATCTCAATTATGGCATGCTATGGTAACGGTGTATCTGGCTGCGTCCCGATTTAGGAATTAAAGTGGGTTAATTACCTAGTTGTGAACTTTGGGACTCATTAAATACCTTAAAATGCTTGAACACCCGTTACAATTTTATCAAGTTAGTACAATTTCTACGCTAAGCTTATGGACCTATTTAGTTTCCAATGCATCTGAAGCTAATAACCTGGAAAAGAAGAAGTGTGTGGATGTCTCTAAATTCCTCTTTCTATGGTTATAAATGTGTTGGTTGAATAATACGTGATAACACCATAACGATTGAACCGATTTAGGTGAAATTTGAAACAGATATCGCTTGTTACGATGAATACCGTATAGGATTTTCTAGGTATCATCTGGTGTAAACGAAGCCGCAGGCAGACGCTAATATAATAAAAAGTTTATTTTGCTTTAAATATTTTAAATCAGCCTTACTTACACTAAACCTTTAACTTTCCTTTACGACTAACGATAGTCCGAGGATATGATTAAGCCGTCCATAATCTGAGATTATGTTCAGTATCGCAGTTTATGCCGAGTGTCAACTTGCATCGTTTTTCATTGCAGGCTCCCGAGGAAAGCGCAGATCCCGAGAGCGACGCCGCTGAGGTGTTCGATTTCCTGCGCGGCTTCACTACAGACATCTTCCAACGGTTCGCGTGAAAACCTTCAGTGTACGCTGAAAACCACAAAAGAACGGTGACTAATACATTTTCTATTAAAATCATGCAACATTTCGAACAAAAAGACAAAGTGTAATATTTGCTAAAATTGGTGATACCCATGTTTGTTATAAGAATAAACGCGTTAATTTAGAGGTGCTATGTAAAGATACACAATTTTGTAAAATAAGAAAACGCCGTGGAAATTATAGAGTCAGTGCGGGACGGCCATAATGTAATTTTAATGTGGTTTCGACTAATTTCGTAAATATTTGTGAAATGTCAGTTATGGCTGGTCATAAGCATAATAATTTGTCACATTATATTACCTGAGTGAGATGGTTGTGTCTAGTGTGTTTTGTAAGCACGTTTATATAAGTTGGATCACTTTAGTTAATGTGTCTTTTAATCATATATTGTAAGTATGTTTTCATTCCTTATGAACTGTTCTGCGAGATGCCCGATTTTTATTTCTAGCAGTACAGTAGCAGTATGAATATAATAAGTTCTTCATAAAACATGAGTAAAAAATTTTAGACTATCCAGGATGTTCAGAGATGTATAAAGAGGGCTTTAAATATTTGTCACGTGATCTTTTTACAAGCGTTTACATATTTTTACGAGTGTACGGAACATGTTAATTGCCTGAGCTTTACTAGTTTAATTGGTAGCCGTAATAATACTCGAAATAGCCGTGAGATTACTTCTGGCCAGTGCACATCTCCTATTTAAAACTGCTTC
Source organism: Philereme vetulata (assembly GCA_918857605.2). Classification (NCBI taxonomy): domain Eukaryota; kingdom Metazoa; phylum Arthropoda; class Insecta; order Lepidoptera; family Geometridae; genus Philereme; species Philereme vetulata. The sequence continues at coordinate 12,463,572 of OU975432.1, forward strand.
ATACAAAACGAGTAATTGAAAGATAGAAATAGTACGCACTGTGGTCATCGCAAAATCGTATTTGTTTTTCTGTGATGAAGACCACCTGTGTTTCCCGGAGACTCACATTAGCAAACAATGATCATGCGTTCCACTCTATGTCCCGCGATCAATAAACTGCTCAGCCGATAAAACCTAGGGTTGTCTGTGCCCCTGTCATGTGTCATAACATCATATGATACAATCGCATAGCAAAGCAAAAACTATGACGTATGATGACGCGTGTTGGCGTGTAAATGATGCGTCCTTAATCTGACGATATTTTATATTATACTGCGTGTAAAATACCGTTGTATAAAAAACACAAAAAAGTATAGAATAGTGGTTGTAATGAAGAAAAGGAAATGGCGTGGCAACCCTAGGATTGTGGACGCAGCCGCGGGCGAGACATCCATAATCCCGTGACGTGTGTTTTGACAGCCGGCCCGGGCACTACCTGACTTGGTTTTTACCGCGTTTTTTATTCGACAGTACAATGACCCTAGCCCAAGGCGGTATTTCACATATAATACGCTGGTTAATTACTGGAAAGTATTGCGACGACACCTGCTTGCTATCCGATAAAAAACAGCTAATCCGGAGCCGCTGTATTCAAATTACGCTTCGTTAACCTTCACCTTCGCTAATAATGGCGTAGATACAGCATCACGCAGTAATTGCGGCGCCTAGTCTACTCTAATCACTAAATATTTAAAATTAATGACATACCAGGGAATATTATGCTACTGAAAACCAGTAGAGCAAAGTTATTACCCTCCATCTTGAAATTGTTAAGAAAAACTGTATATAGGTACTTATCTGATGTTTCGTGTAAAAGGTTTCTGGGACCACCTTTTTCTTTACAAGTGCATACAAATCCTTTTTTGCGAATAAAATGAGAAGCATCTCAATGGGGGGTTTTCATGGCCATGTTTATATAACTGCTTACAGATGGCGTTGCTCTGTGATAAGCAAAGGAAAGTTAATTGCCAATGTCGATTGCCGTATTACCATTATTTTCCTAAGAACTTAATATAAAAAAAACTGGCCAAGTGCGAGTCGGACTTGCGCACGAAGGGTTCCGTACCATTATCTATAAAAGCGGCAAACAATTCACGTTAGTTGTGTGGGAGTCCCCCCGTAAATATTAATTTTATTTTAATTTAATTATTTATTTTAAAGTGAATAATATAACACAATATTCTGTAAATATTTAAACCGTTTACCTGTTGCCGTTCAATATGTAGCAAAAACGAGCAAAAAAAATCACGTTTGTTGTATGGGAGCCCCCCTTATATATTTGTTTTATTTTAATTTCATTATGTATTTTTAAATTGAATATATAACTAAATATTCTGTGAATATTTCAAGCGTCTACATGTTGCCGTTATCAATATCTAGCAAAAACGAGCAAAAAATCACGTTTTTTGTATGGGAGAGCCCCCTTTCAATATTTATTTTATTCTGTTTTTAGTATTCGTTGTTATAGCGGCAACAAAAATACATCATTTGTAAAAATTTCAACTGTCTAACTATCACGGCTCATGTTATACAGCCTGGTGACAGACGGACAGACAGCAGAGTCTTAATAATAGGGAACCGTTTGACCCTTTGGGTACGGAACCCTAAAAAAAACATTCGTGTTTGTTAAACTGACGAAGTGAGATTTTTTAGACAAGTTTTGATATTGTGTCTTTGAGATTTTGGCCTATAAACCATATTTTTGGTGGCTTATCTGAAGACAGCGCTATCCATAATGCTATTTGGAACAATTTTTTTAACGAAAATAAAAATCTCTCATTGAGGAAGTAGCTATAGCTCAGTTACTTTTAGAATCCAGTGGTAAAGGCATTTTTTTATATAAAATATCATCACAGTCTCTCTATGAAATTGAATTCTTGCCAGAAAACATGTCAACTAGTGCGATATATACTCGTACTTAAAACTGTTCAGCATAACGCACAATATTACACGGCCATTTTATTATTGTAAACTAGTCACTTATCGTACACTCTCTTCTGATAATGAATTTTCGTGTTTACGAGTATATTACAGATGTGATAAGCTTTTATACGGTAAAAGTTTGCATTTAGCCGTTTCTAGAACATTGTTTAGGTAAGTTTTTAAAGATATTGCAAAACATGCATAAGAGTCATCAAAATTAGGATAGGATAAAAAAGGTTGCTGTTTTATTAGTAAGAGGGTAAACGCCGAAATGATATTTTGGAATATCTAGGTAAATTGTTGAGGTTTTATAAAAAGCAGTTAAAATAAATCTGTGTTTTTATTTTCCTAAATTTAAACTTAAAATGTTTAGATGTCAGTTCGATTGATGCTTTTTGAATTTTTGAATAATGTATCTTCATTACATATATGTACCTATTCTCTAACTTTAGCAGAATATTGGTATCGCTGTCTATGCTTAATATTAAACTTTTGTTTAAGCAAATTTATTGTAAAGAAATGGGTGCCTTTTATTAGATTATAAGTTATGTAAATGTAAAGTTGTTTAAATATGTAATTACTTATATATAACTTACTGTATTGCTATAAACATTTACACGGCTCTTATAATTCCAACCTGTATATAAATGAGTAGCTTTATGTATTAAATGTTGTACATAGTCGCAGTAAGCAAATGTTACAGTTTTAGGAATTAATTATTTTTTGAAAACGATGCATCACTGAAACCATCTTTTCAGTTTTATATGGTATGTGAGATCTATGGAATGTGTTTTGTGAAATATTTAAGTAGGTAGGTTTTTCTTATTCAGCATAATATTTTGTAAATTAATACCTCCTACCTATATTAATATTTTTATATGGAGACATGCAGTGCAAAGTACAACTTCGACATTCTAAAAAGATGTTCCACTTCGCTCTTATTCTACGAAATGTATATTCATATTCAATATGAAATAAATGTATGTTATTATAAGTGAGTGGTTTCATTATGTCTTAATCGAATTAGGTTTTTTGTCGGAGGTTATTGTTCGGGTTATGATTAAGTTCGCACATCATTCGCTGTCGAATTAACATTCATTTGGGAATAATAACTGGTTGTGATTTATTCAGTGCTATTACTAGCCAAGTGCGGTCCTCACCCATTGACCCGCAGTTTCTCCAATTAAACCGCCTCCTGAAGGGAACGGTGCAATCATTCATAGTATTCTATTAGACAGTGTGTTTTCGAGATGAGAGTTATAACACGAGGCTATTGATGAACAGGTTAACCTGCCATTAAGGGTTATTTCTATTTTGTACTTGTGCCGATGATTGGACATCACATCACACCATAATTTTACAAATTTTTTACATAATTTCAATCATTATTATAAATACGGGATTTATCACGTACCGTCTTATCGGTGTTTCGACCGACAATGTTTCGGTTCAATTAGTGAACCTCCATCAGGGTGAGTGCGATCCGCTCCGAATAACATCAGTGCGAGGCGAGACTATTCGGAGCGGATCGCACTCATCCTGATGAAGGTTCACAAATTGAACCGAAACATTGTCGGTCGAAACACCGATATGACGGTACGTGATAAATCCCGTGACGGACTTACAGCCACTTTATTTTTTTAAACTACTCAAAACAAAATAGGGCCCACTTGAAATATTTCGATATTTTGCCCGACACATTTTTTTTATTGCGAGTTGTTGGCATACTGATGTATGGAAATGTTAAGTAGGCATATTTATTGATCATAAATTAACACTTAAACGCCAAGTTTAGGGTAGCTCTTAAGTGGGTAGACAAGAAACAAAATCTTACGATATACTGCAGAATCTGTGAGTGCCATTACATTGTTGCTCAGTGGGGTTTGTTGTGTCTAACGAAGAAGTTATCGTAACCTTACCTTTAATTATCGATTACATTACTGTTTGCATAAACAATGCCTGGTTCTCGACATCACATGGACACGGAATCCGCGACTAGAGCCATTGTTTTGCTTCAGCAGGGAAATTCGCAAAGATCGGTAGCTTCAAGCTTAGGTGTGTCAAGACGAGCTATTCGAAATGTGTGGGAACGCTTTCAAGAGACAGGTAGTGTCAATAGGAGGCGCGGTTCAGGTAGGACCCGAGCGACAACTTCCCAAGAAGACCGATACATCCGACTCTGCACGTCGCGAGCGAACTGTAACTGCACGCATATTGAGAAACCGCTTACGTGACGCCACTGGAACGCGAGTGAGTGACCAAACTGTTCGCAACAGACTTCATGAAAACCAACAACGCTCCAGAATGCCAGTTGTTTGGCTCAAATTGACCAGAGCCCACCGTGCAGCGCGATTAAGGTTTGCACGTGATCACCTCGAATGGACCATGAATAATTGGAGGACAGTGCTTTTTACAGATGAATCTAAAGTAAAGTTTTTTTAATGATGACAGACGCGTACGAGTTTGGCGACGACCTGGAGAACGTTTTACAGAACCATGTATTCGTGAAACTGACCGCTTTGGTGGACCCAGTATTATGGTATGGGGTGGGATTAGCATAATGGGCAAAACCGAGCTAGTGATTTTGGATGAGGGCAATGTAACGGCCGCCAGCTATGTCCAACATGTCATCCGACCTCATGTGATCCCATATTCACAGCGAGTAGGCCCTAACTTTATTCTGATGCAAGACAACGCTTGCCCTCATACTGCCAGAGTGACCCAAAGTGCAATCTCCGAAGCTGGTATCGCAGTTCTATCCTGGCCTGCCATGAGTCCGGACCTGAATCTGATCGAGCATATCTGGGGCCAGTTGAAAAGAAGCCTTAAAGACAACCACAATGAAATTCATAGCCGACAGGAGTTGATAACTGCTTGAAAAGTGTGTTGGGAGCAAATTCCAGATGAAAACGTCATCCACCTTATAGATAGTGTTCCAAACCGACTCAGAGAGTGTGTGCGCAATAGGGGAGGACCTACGCGTTACTAAACATAAGGCATTGAAGCAACCCTAAGAACATGTTAAAAAAAATGTGCTCGTGTCTTCAACGTTGTTTTGGAAAACCGTGTAATTTTAAGTTAATGTGTAAAACGTGCATTTGTTGACGATTTTTTTGGCAAAAATAAGGCATTGTAATGTTTTTTTAATGATTCTGAATGTGTTAACCTATTTCTAAAATTAAACTTGAAATTAATTGTACGTATTTTTTTTATTTTAATTTAAATCTTATTTTATTGGGTGGGCCCTATTTTGTTTTGAGTAGTTTATAAATCCTTACAGAACTCTGCTTCTGACGCGTCGTATATATGTACTTACAGCATCCATTGGAGTATGAGTAGTACAAGCTTTGCTTAGTCAAAGTCAAAATCTTTTATTCATTAAAATCATAAGGATCACTTTGAAACGTCAATTTTACTGCCTGTTCCTTCGCGACCAAGCCAGGAATGAAAGGCAAGAAACAAGGCTGGTTATTTTTTATTGATCCTTTTAAAATACATAACAATACAGGAAATAAATTACGTCTGTATTGTAACATTTAGTTTTGGGACTGATAGCGCTCTGTGAAATGTCCAGCATTTTTTATTTAATTATTAAGAGCATACATCTTAAGGCACGTTCCTAAGATGCGTGACTTATCAGGCAATACTTTGTTATGGGCGATGGTTACCATTTAACTTTAACATTAGGTGGGCCATAAGCTTAGCTTGTACTATCTCGAGGTACTATAAAAATATATTATAACAATCCACTTAAAGTAGTAAATTTCTCAGCTTCAGCCACAGCCTGACTGCTAGTTAAGAATGGGCTTCCACCCTAAGTTTAAGTTTGTCACCCCAACTTAACCATGCATTTTCGTGCATAGTAAATTAATTAATTTAAGTGGTAAAACAAATACGAATACATACTTCGTTTAGATTTTTTAATTTAATAACGAACTCCCAAGCACTTTGTCAAAAACTGTTAATTAACCCCTAATTAAACAAAGACCTTATAAAAAATCCTATCATAACGGATTATTTAGAATAAAAAGCTTGGCACTGAAAATAGTCCAACTCGAACGAAAAATAAAAAAAAATTAACAATGGATTAGTATCAAAAATTATGTAAAATGACGATTTAATGGTAGGCCGGGAGATGGTGGCACAAAATGTCAGGTCATTTGTACCAGTATGGCGACGCTTCAGGGGTTTAATTACGTAATGACAAAAAGGAAAATGATGGTCATAGGGCCGGTACCGGCGCGCCGGCCCAGTCGCGTGGGCGTTAATCGAACATGTCGGATAAATTACGAGTGTCGAACGATTTGTTCCACAAAACTTCTTGTATTTTCCGATAGTCGATAAAAAAGAAGTAGGCAGTAGCGTAATGCCATACTTCTCCGGTGTGACTAACAGCCAGCCATACCGACGAGAACACATTATTTTTTTAAAAACAATCCAACCATTTGTACCAGTTTAATTTTTACACAGCTAATAAAGGTTTCTGCAGAAAATCAGCGCCGAGCTGTCGATCGGTGGCAAGGCATATTAATGAGCTGGAACTCATTTGCTTCAGTAGCACATACACACCTACTTGCCTCTTTTTAATTTTTCCCTGACTACATTGTAAATTTATTATTTCATTCTATTGTTCCTATGTTTGTTGAATGTAATTTTCTGTTTTCTCTTACTTGTGCTTTCTCTTTGATGTTATACCTTTTGATTGTATTGTTGAATTTGTGTGTGCTGTGGTAGCAAATAAATGTCTGTCTAATCATCGTCGAGTAGCTAGCTATTCACGAAAATCACCATGCTATACTTTTCCGACGGTTCCAAATAGCCGCCGTTCCGCCGCAAAGGAGTATTTTTTTTTGCAAAATGATTTGTACTATATATTTTTTTTACTAGTTTTCTGTATGATCATAAATAGAAGTCTGTTAATGCCATACCTGTGGGAGGTGCCGAATGTGTAAGATTGTATACGTATATTGAACGATTTGTACCAGTATGGCACTAATTACCCCTGAATGGTCTCCATCCAGGTACAAATGACCTAACATTTTGTGTCACCATCTCCCGGTCTATGATCTTTAACATTACGTTGAATAAAGAAATGTTGACTTATTATTCACTTCTATCTTTTGAATGTGCTTACTGATAATTTAAGTTCAGACTTTATAACTGCCTTCTGTAAGGTATTACCACTTCACGGCACCGATTCTGTAGGTCAAGTGATAATAAGAAAGAAATCAATTTGCGGTTTCTGTTACTGAGGCTCGGACTCAATTAGTTTTGTATGTCAGTCATTAAATACTGGGCTGTGGTTTTTGGGAGGCTCCCCTTAACAGACGAATTCCATTTTCAAGCCAAATACCTTTTGCGGTTCAAAGGGGTTTGTTTGAGTAATCAAAAAGCTAGACTACGAACTTTCGGGGTATTGAGTTAGGTATGTACCTAGCTTTCTATTCTATTTTTAGCCTATTTGAAGTAAAACTTCTTTACGCACGCTTGATTTGGGGAGTAAGCTGGTGAATGCGTTACGAAAAGTGCGAACGGAAGTTAGTGAAGATAGAAAGAGAGTTACGTTTCGTATATTTTGTGCGAGTACGAGTTGCGTCTGTCCAGAATGAACATATAGTCTAACTTTTTATTAGTTGCAGTAAAATGACGTTTCTAAATGTCATTCCGTAAAATAATATTGCCAGCCTAATCTCAATAGGGATGTGATTCAGTTCACAAAAATTAATTAAATAACATTATTATGACGTTTTTGTTTCATTTTGAATGTACCTCCCTATACTTCCACTAAAAAAGATCAATCCTCTAGTATAGTAATAATAATAGGTTAAAAAAATACATTACAACTTAATATTAAATCTCAAAAAAAAAAAAAAAAACTGATTATTCATTTATGATTCACTCATTTAGCTACGTCCCTATTTATTTTTCTTCAAAAACCGGCAACCCACAAAACGTCATTTTACTGCAGCTAATAAAAAGTTAGACTATAGACTGATCGATCCACAGACGTGTAATTTTGTAATTGAACAATTATATAAATTAATATTTTGACAAGTTTTACTTCAGTCGTGTGGTCTAAAGCACACTCGTTTTTTTAGTGGTCGGATGTTTTAACGACGCGAAAAGATGGGTGTTTTAGCGGTGTCTGTATGTGGCATCGTAGTTCCCAAATGGATAGACCGATTCGGACGCAGTTTTTTTAAACTATCATCATCATCATCAGCCGGAGGACGTCCACTGCTGAACATAGGCCTCCCCCTTAGATCGCCACAACGAGCGGTTGGTAGCCGTTTGCGCCCAACGGCTCCCCACGATTCTTACTAGATCGTCGGTCCACCTTGTGGGGGGCCGGTTTACGCTGCGTCTTCCAGTCCGTGGTCTCCACTCCAGAACCTTTCTTCCCCAACGGTTATCGGTTCTACGAGCGATGTGGCCTGCCCATTGCCACTTCAACTTGCTAATTTTGAGAGCTATGTCGGCAACTTTAGTTCTTCTGCGGATTTCCTCATTGCGGATTTTGTCACGCAAAGAAACCCCGAGCATAGCCCTCTCCATAGCTCGTTGAGCGACCTTGAGCTTGGTCATGAGGCCATGAGTAAAGGACCACGTTTCAGTGCCACAGGTCATCACTGGCAACACACACTGGTTGAAGACTTTAGTCTTCAGGCTCTGGGGAATTTTGGATGAGAAGATATCGCGAAGTTTCCCGAACGCTGCCCAGCCGAGTTGGATTCTTCGTTCGACCTCTTTGTCGAAGTTGGACTTACCTAATTGGACAGTTTGTCCTAGGTATACATATACGTCGACAACTTCGAGAGTATCGCCCCCAACAACCACCGGTACGGGTGCAACATGGATATTTGACATGATTTTCGTCTTATCCATGTTCATTTTAAGACCCACCTGTTGGGAGACCCTACTGAGGTCGTTGAGCATGGTACCGAGTTCCTCGAGCGATTCGGCCATAATGACTATATCATCGGCAAAACGAAGGTGAGTGATGTATTCGCCATTGATATTGATGCCAAGTCTGTCCCAGACCAAGAGTTTGAAAACGTCCTCCAATGCGTTCGTGAACAGTTTCGGAGAAATTACGTCGCCCTGTCCCACGCCTCTCTGCAATTGGATTGGTTCCGTACTCTGGTCCTGTAGACGGACTGACATAGTGGCGTTACTATACAAACACTTCGATATACCTATAGTCGATTAGGCATCGCTGAAGAGACTGCAGTACCGCCCAGGTCTCGATTGAATCGAAGGCTTTTTCATAGTCCACAAACGCTAGACATAACGGCCGATTATACTCCTCGGTCTTCTGTATAATCTGGCGTAGCGTGTGGATGTGGTCAATGGTTTGAAAACGTCCTCCAATGCGTTCGTGAACAGTTTCGGAGAAATTACGTCGCCCTGTCCCACGCCTCTCTGCAATTGGATTGGTTCCGTACTCTGGTCCTGTAGACGGACTGACATAGTGGCGTTACTATACAAATACTTCGATATACCTATAGTCGATTTGGCATCGCTGAAGAGACTGCAGTACCGCCCAGGTCTCGATTGAATCGAAGGCTTTTTCATAATCCACAAACGCTAGACATAACGGCCGATTATACTCCTCGGTCTTCTATATAATCTGGCGTAGCGTGTGGATGTGGTCTAAAGCCTTTTCGGAAACCGGCTTGTTCGGGAGGCTGGAAGTCATCGAACCTGCGTGCGAGACGGTTGGTAATCACTCTCGAAAACAGCTTGTAAACGTGGCTCAAGAGCGAGATGGGCCTGTAGTTCTTTAATAAGGTTTTATCACCTTTTTTAAAGAAAAGCACCACCACGCTCCTATCCCACGCTTTTGGCGGGGTCCCTTCAAGGACGACGGAGTTAAATAACTTCTGGAGGACTTGAAGTACTGGTTTTCCACCCGCTCTCAGAAGTTCTGTGGTAACTCCATCCTCACCTGGTGCCTTGTTGTTTTTAAGCTGTTTCAGAGCGATCCTAATCTCGTACAGGCTGATGTCCGGGATGTCTTCGGTATATTGTCGGGTTAGTTTGGCTCTGGTGTCCTGAGCCAAGTTTTAGACTATGGCCATCATAATTTATGAATTCTCTAGATATGCGTTTGTTCTCAGTAGTTCAATTCATTAGTTCGATCGTCGAACTACTGAGATTGATTTTTTCATTCGTTCGACCAAAAAGGTTTATAGTTGTATACATAATATGATTGTACATATGTACCACATCTTTGATCAGATCAACTACATAATTGAAAAAATATTTTTCTTTTTTTTTCGCCAAACTAAGTTTTTACCTGTCACTGTTGACTGGTAGAAAATTCTTTTGGCATTAAGTCCTTCATTTGTACATTTTTCTTTTTTGCGCAATAAAGAATTAAAACAAACAAACCTTTCCAATTCGATCTATTTATTTATTTTATAAGGCACACATTACACATTACAAGAAAAAAAATATAACTTAACTAAATCAAATCAAATCAAATCATTTATTTGCATCAAATAAGGTTTTAAACAAAGTTCTTAAATTATTATAGATCCAACTTATTTCTACCACAGAGGCATGCAAATTATTAAAACATAAATAAAATAAATTATAACAAATTACAAAATAAGAACTAATAAAACTAAGCCAGGAACACAAACAAACCAAAATAAAATAAATGTCAAATAAAATCAATTGATCAAATTCAGATGTCAGGCAATATTAATTATACATTACGTCAATATTAATATTCATTTATCTAGTAAATATTCCTGAACGCTATAGTAGGCTTTCTCAATTAAAAATTTTTTTAATTTATTTTTAAACATATGTACATTATCCGTTTCTAAAACTGATTTTGGTAACTTATTAAATAACCTAGGTGCCATACCCATTACGCTTTTGTCAAAAAGAGCGGTTTTATGCGGAGGCATTTGTACTTTATTAAATTTACGTCTGTTGCCCAATGTTACGAATTGACTTTTGTTTTGTCTGACAAATACAATTGTTTCAAATATGTATAAACAGGGAAAAGTTAATATCTTGAGTTGCTGGAAATGTGGCTTACATGTATCAATTTGTCGTAATTTACAGACGGCTCGTAAGCATTTCTTCTGTGCTTTGAAGATTCGTTCTCTCTCTGTAGCGTTACCCCAAAAGATTACTCCGTATCGGAGGGTGGATGTGACATAAGCATTGTAAGCTGTTAGGACTGTTTTCTGGTTTACTATTTTGGCAAGCATGTAAAGAGCGTACGAGAACCGATTCAATTTAACACATACGTCTTCAACCTGATCTGACCACGTCAAATTACAGTTAATATGGAGTCCTAGAAATCTCGTGGTTGAGATTTCGTCGATTTTCTTACATAAGTAATTAATATTTAATGTCAAAGATTTATTATTAAATGTCATTATTTTAGTTTTACTAAGATTTATTGATAGATTATTAGATTTTAGCCATATTACAATGTCCTCTAGAGTTTTATTAATGTCACATTCTAAATTATTTGAGGAAAATATTACCGTGCTGTCATCAGCAAATAGGACCATAGGATGATTCACTGATTGGGGAAGGTCATTTATGTATGTTATAAACAAAAGTGGCCCCAGTATGCTTCCCTGTGGAACTCCGCACTTAACTGGAGCAATATCCGATGCGTATGTTTCTTCAGTTCTAGATTTTGGACAAATTTTATTTATTTGTGTGATTTGCGCTCTATCTTCTAAGTATGATAAGATTAGACTGAGAGCGTTTCCTCTGACTCCATATTTACTTAACTTCTTTACCAAAATACTATGGTCAACACAATCACATGCTTTCGTTAAGTCCATAAACATGGCACACGCAGGAGTTTTCTTATCACGATTGGTGATGACGATTTTAAGTAAATTGTAGATTGCCATATTTATTGATTTGTTTTTCCGAAATCCAACTTGTTCATCACAAAGAACGTTGTATTTTTCTAAATAAGTATTAAAGCTTGAGTTTATACATTTTTCAAACACTTTTGAGAAAATGGGTATCAAGGCAACAGGTCTGTAGTTGCCCATATAAGTTCTTTCGTTTTTTTTGAAAAGTGGTTTAACTATTGTTAATTTTAATTTGTCAGGGAATTTACCTTCGTCAATGCACAAGTTATAAATAAAACTTAGGATAGGGGATATTGTGGTAGAGACATATTTTACGACCTTTGTGCTAATGTCGTCATACCCAGTACTTTTCGTGTTCTTTAAACAGTTTATAGTACGATATATAGCAAGTGGGGTGCTTGGCTCCATAAATATTGAATTTGATTTGTTCCATTTTATATCAATAGGTTCATGAAGTGTCGAATTATCATAGACCTGATTCACAAAATATTTGTTGAAAGCTTCAGCTATTTCTTTAGGTTTCGTCAAAATCCTTTCACGGTCGATAATTGATTGTATATTTACTCTAGGTACATTATATTTACATTTGTTAATTATGTTCCAAACTGCTTTAGACTTGTTTGAAGCCATTGCGATGCTGTAATCATTTTGTGCTTTCTGTGTAAGTTTTAGTATATTCTTTAGCCTTTTTGAATACAATCTAAATAGATTTTCGTTTTCTTTAGTCCGATTTAATCTAGCTAGCCAGAGCATTTGTCTTTTCCTCTTTGCACATCTTTTGATTCCTTTAGTTATCCACTTCGATTTTTTATTTATAGATTCTTTTATTCTTTTAGCAGGGAAGCAAAGATCGTAAAATAGTTTAAATAATTCATGAAAGCAATTAAAAGCATTATTGGGGTCACTAGTATTATAAACGTCACTAAAGCTAAGGTTGTCTCAGCAGTTTTTAAATTTAATCATGTTCTCATTACTGTAGTCGCGTCTATAGTAGTACCAAGATTTCAAGGAAAAATATCGAGTCACTGGGCATGAAAAATATTGGGCTGTGTGGTCAGATAAACCAAAATCAATCACGTCACATGATGAAGCACGAACGTTGTGAATAAAGTTATCAATGCAAGTATTACTAGCGAGCCGTGTCGGCTTTTCAAGCGACACTTTAAGATTAAAAGAGGCAATAAGATCCAAAAAATCTCTAACTGTGCCATTTTTATTTAAAATGTTTATATTAAAATCGCCACAAATAATGATCTTTTTATATTTAAAGCAGTATTTCTGTAGAATATCCTCGAGCGAAGCAAAGAAAAACTCAATATCATTTTTAGTATTCTTCGGTGGTCTATATGCGCAAATAATAACAATTTTATGTTCATTTAAATTAATAGCACTATATTCAATGATATTCTCTCTACTCATCTTCTTAATTTCAGTTATAGATTCAAAAGTGTGCGCTTTATTTACTAATATGCAAGAGCCTCCATTTCTATTTTTCCTACAGTAATTTGAAGCTACTGTGAAATTTGGTATGCCCACAATGTCTGTATCACTATTGACCATATTGTGTTCCGTTATGCAAATTACATCTACATTTTGATTTTTTGATTTTAATTCATCAATGTGTACTGTAAGCAAATCTTGTTTATTTATCAAACCATTTATATTTTGGTGTAGTACATGAATTTGGTTAGACACGAAATGTATGGATATGATTATTTTTATTTTCACCATTGTCATTTTGCAGTGAAGGGGGGCTGTGCATCAGTTCCGTATCCGTTTGTGTACCTTTACTAGCATACATAGGTGCATTAACTGTTTCGGATTCTTTTTTGTTCCTATAGCTCCTCCTATAGTTCTTATACTTAATTCTAAATCTATAATCTATGTGTAAAATAACGCGAAGCAATAGTTGGCATACATCTATAGAATAGTGGTAACGTCTAGGATATTCACTGTATCTCATGTCTACGAAGTTTGCATTTTCATTTTGGGCACACATAAATTTTGACACATAGTTTAGTCTTTACTCATTTAAGTATCTATTGTATGGTATTTCACTTATCAACACATTTGTGTGCTGTGTAGACGTGAGAAAGTTGTTGAGTGAAGACTGGAATGAGTATGGATTCATGTCATTCATGCCTCCTACGACGATAATACACTCGTTTTTCGCAAGGTTTAAAATCTCTTTTTTTTCTGACTCTAAAATGGACGATAGACTTGCTCTTGGCTTCAGAAAAGTTGTGATTATGTAGTCCGAACCAACTAGTTTCTGTAGCGATTTCCGTATGATCCTTCCTCTTTGATCTGCGATGATTACGATCTTCTTTTTTGGTTTGCCTCCATCAGTGTTGCATGATGCGCAGGCCGAGGGTGTTGTGTTGTTAGGATGTGACGCTTTTGAGAATGACGGAACTAAAATAACAATTTTATCTGGCTTGAAACGTAACTTGTGTGCGCACAGAAAAACAGAAATATACTCATCGAGGAAACAAAAGGAAAAGCATGTTTAAGAACAGAACTACTTACTACTAAATAATTAAAATGAATAGACACAAAACTGAGAAACAGAAAAAAAAAACGAATAAACAATAATCAAAACAAAAAAAACAAACACGTAATAAATACAAAATACCTAAATATAGTATCAACCGAGTTGGAAGCCCACACAGCTATTAGGAGCGTCAGTATCCCGGTTCATATGGAGGATGTCTTTGAGTTGTGTGACAAATTTAAATAGCTTAGGGTTAAAGATATCCAGCTCTATATTCGCCTTTGCTAACTCATTGTACTGCCGAGACATTCTTGTTAATGGATTATAATAAAAAATATTGTTTTTAGGAGTAAGTAAAGCAAAAATATTAGTTCGAATAGGTACATCTACGAGCACTAAACTTATATATTGATGGAGATTTGCGACAATAATGCTGGGGAATCGATTAGGGAGTGTAATATGTTATACAGATATATCAAATCGAAATATGTGCGACGAATTCGAAAAGTTTGAACCTCTCTTCATAACTCAGAACAGAACGACCAGGCTGATGACGATAGCTTAATAATCTGAGACATTTCCTTTGAGTTCTTTCAATTGAATCAACATGTACTTTATAGTTTGGGGACCATATAGGACTACCATATTCCAAGACACTGTTCATTGACTACTAATCATTTATTAAACATAAAAAGCATTTTCTTTGTTTCTAGTTAAGCTTCTAAGCGAGACAGAAAAATATTTTTAATTATGTATTTGATCAAGGATGTGGTACAGATTTTCAAACATATTATTTATACAAATATAAACCTTTTTGATGAAACAAGCGTTTATTAAATTTTGTTTAATTATTTTTTGTTTCTAGATTATAATCGAGTTTCATAATAATTATGAAAATAATTATTATGATCCACGGTCGAACAAATGAGAAAAAAAATCTTAGTAGTTCGACGGTCGAAATAATGAAAAAAAAAATTCTCACTAGTTCGACGATCGAACTAATAATTCGAACTATTGAGAACAAATGGGCACAAGTACCTAGTTACATGAACTTAGACCATTCGAGGATTTCTTACTGGATAAATATACATTTATTACTAGTTATGCATACACACCGTATCAACCATTCTGTATATGTTGGGTATTCCTGAAAACTAAATACTATATTGGCCAGTTGAAAACGGGCGAACTACTGTAAGTTTAACACAATAGTTTCATACAATAACACGTTTCGACTAATGTCTTGGTTAGGTGTGATAATGCACAACAGCATTTACCAAAAAAATTTAGCAAAACTCTACATCCACCAATAGACTCGTGAACTAGTCTGTGTTTCTGGAAAAACCAACGATTTTAAAAATGCTAAAACCGTTAAATTTATCTAGCTTTAGTAGCAGTTTTTAACATGTATTTTAATTCACTATAACTGTAAATTATCTATCAACAGCTGTTTGTATGTTTAAAGATTACCTTGACGCACCTCTTTACATCATTCCTATATTCACCTTTGCATACGATTTGTCTTATGCTAATTTTCCGCGCTCACAACGCGCTACGTCGAAGTCATAAGCAGAGACGTCTTAAGGCGGAAACATATTTACGTGTCGTGGCGTGTCGTGACGCGCCAGAAGCATATAGTTTCATACATTTAATATGGTTAGGGACATATTTCCCTGTCGTGTCGTGTCGCAACAGGTTCTGTCGTGGCGCCGACTGCTCGCCACCGATTTCGCCAGAGCGGTGGTGGGGGTTATGACGCGACACGACACGACAGGCAGATGTGTTTCTATACTGGCGCGTGGCTCGTGGCGCGAACATCTAGCGGGCACTTTTTAATTTATTATATTTGCAGCAAAATAACTGACGATCTAATAGAACTTGTACGTCAACGAAAAGTTATATATGACTCAAAGTGTAAAGAGTACAAGGATCATTTGATCGGAAATGCTGCTTGGGAAGAAATTTCTGAAATTTTGAAAGAACCGGGTAAGTCAATAAAATAGTATTTTACTTTATTATTTATTTGAAAAGGGATAAATGAATAATTATACAAAATTAACGATTAGGTAATACTTTTTTGCTCTCAAGAAGTTTCATTGCTAAGAGAAATTGAAGGTCTTCATAAAAATCACTATCCGAATCAGAAGAAAACATTATGTATGTTTGAACGCTGCAAAGGTTCGTTAAGTACTGTTCAGAAATTACGCCACGACACTTGTATGTCCCTTAGCGCATGCTCATCTATCTATACTAATATTATGAAGAGGAAAGATTTGTTTTTTGTGTGTAGCCGTTCAAAGTACAAAATAGTCGTGTCGATAATTGTTTTTAAATATCCATAATCATATTCAAGCAAATCTGTTACTTGTAACGCTCGACCCAAGTGTAAAAATTGCTTATTTCTCCGGCGTGGTTATTGTGACGTTCTTTCGTTCATCTCAAGCAAGTGACGAGGTAACAGCTCCTCACCCCCTTCCGTGGAAAAAGGACAGGCTCTTATTTTTTTTCGCTCGCTCTACACAGGCATACGCGTCGTCGTCCAACAAGGTACGTTAGTTCACCACGGATCATGAATGTAAGACACTCGCCTACTGGAAGTGGCATTGGTGTGGGTCGGAGTGACTCGCAACCCAATCTCACAAGCCATAAACTACTATCAGAAACGACAGATAGCAACAGAGTAGCGCTGAGAATTAAACGAAAATTAACTGATGACAATGAAATGGTCCTGGAAGAACTGGCTGAGATGCGAAAGCAAATGACGCAGATGATGTCGATGTTAACAAATATTAACACAAATCAGAAAGAATCCAATATCCATGTTGAATATCAATGTCAAAAAACCAATGTTGCGCCCGTACCGGTAGTTGTTGGGGGCGATACTCTCGAAGTTGTCGACGAATATGTATACCTAGGACAAACTGTCCAATTAGGTAAGTCCAACTTCGACAAAGAGGTCGCACGAAGAATCCAACTCGGCTGGGCAGCGTTCGGGAAACTTCGCGATATCTTCTCGTCCAAAATTCCCCAGAGCCTGAAGACTAAAGTCTTCAACCAGTGTGTGTTGCCAGTGATGACCTATGGCACTGAAACGTGGTCCTTTACTCATGGCCTCATGACCAAGCTCAAGTTCGCTCAACGAGCTATGGAGAGGGCTATGCTCGGGGTTTCTTTGCGTGACAAAATCCGCAATGAGGAAATCCGCAGAAGAACTAAAGTTGCCGACATAGCTCTCAAAATTAGCAAGTTGAAGTGGCAATGGGCAGGCCACATCGCTCGTAGAACCGATAACCGTTGGGGAAGAAAGGTTCTCGAGTGGAGACCACGGACTGGAAGACGCAGCGTAGGCCGGCCCCTCACAAGGTGGACCGACGATCTAGTAAGAATCGCGGGGAGCCGTTGGGCGCAAACGGCTACCAATCGCTTGTTGTGGCGATCTAAGGGGGAGGCTTATGTTCAGCAGTGGACGTCTTCCGGCTGATGATGATGATGAGAAAGAATCCATGAACAAAATTTCAGAAGATATTACCTCAATCAAAGAGAATATATCAAAAATAAAATTAACGACTGACAACCTCTCTGAAGAACAAAAGACTATGAAGTTAGACATAACAAATCTTTCCCAAAAGACTACAACAACAGAGAATAAAATTGAAGCTCTAGAATCTGAGGTAAAGTTAATAAGAACAACTACTATATCATCAGCGCCATCTTCTAGTACGCATGAAGATATCATGGCAGAAATAAGCGACCGGGAACTGCGAAGCAAAAATATAATTATCGTTGGAATCCCAGAACCAGTGTCGAAAAAACCAGAGGAGAGAATGATTTTAGATAAGAGTGAAGTCATGAAAATTGTTCAATCTATTGATGCTGAACTGCCAGAACCAGATAAAATATTTCGTCTAGGAAGGTACAGCCCCAGTAAGATCCGTCCATTGAAGGCGTGCTTTAAATTGCAGGAATCAGCTAAAACCACACTTCGTAATAGAAAAGTCCTCAAAAGCGATACAATAAAAATATTCTCCGATCAAACACCCAAACAACAAGAACACCTGAAAAATCTCAAAAAAGAATTAAAACGTCGTACTGACCGTGGTGAAGATAACTTAAGTATCAAATACATTCGAGGAGCTCCTAAAATTGTGGAATCTCATCAAAAAAACTACAAGGAACAGCAGCCTCAGACGACCATAAGTTAAGTGTAACTGAAAATATATCTTATCAAGTGGTGGATAGCTACAACAAAATATTAACTAGTAAAAAATCTATTAAATTTTTGTATGCCAATGTACGCAGCATAGTAAAACCAGGAAAATTAGACGAATTAAAATTTATTATATAATCCCTGAAAACCCTCGTTCATGTAATAATCCTAACTGAAACTTGGATTAAGTCTGAGGATGAAGCAAAAAGATTGGAAATTCCAGGATATACACACTACTATAACTTTAGACAGAACTCAAAGGGTGGAGGTGTTTCAATCTTTGCGCATGATAATCTTAAACATAGCTTGGTCAAAGAACAGTCACTAAACAACAACCACTTCCTCTGGATCCATATTGAAAATACCTCACTTGATGTTGCTGCAATATATAGAAAACCAGAATCTACAAATGTTAAACAGTTTCTTGATACCATCTCTGAACAGCTACACTATACAAAACGAGGAATAATTTTCGGAGACTTCAATTTTAACCTACACTACGGAAAGCTCAACAATGATGTATACGGAAACTCTTGAGGAGAGTGGGTACCGAGTAATTAATAAAATTGAAGAAGAATTCTGCACTCGGGAAACTGATACAACTAAAACATTGATTGATCATGTTTGCACAAATTTAAAAGAAAACAGTTTCCATTTAGCTATTAAATATACTTTGAAGTAAAAAAATACCAACCACAGTCTTTAAAGAAAATCAAATATGATGCCATAGATTATGAAAAATTATATAGAACAGTAGCAGAGAGCGAATCTAGTAACAAAGAAAATGCATATCATCAATTGGAGGAAAAAAATATTAAACTGCATTCAAAAAAGTAGAGTAACCAAAACCAAGATGCTGAATCCACCGAGACAAGATTGGATTAACAAGACAATTATAGACGAAATTAATATAAGAAATTTACTATGGACTGAATATAAACGTAATCCACATAATGTAGCTAAAGAAGAAGCATTTACCAAGAAGAGAAATGAAGTTTCCGTAAATATACAAAATGAAAAAAGCAAATACTACTTAAAAGCCTTCGATAATTGCAAGAAGAAACCTTCTAAGATGTGGAGTCTTATTAACAACTTATCAAATAACAAAACAAAGAAAACTGTAATCCCAAGCAAACTAGAAACGGAAACCGGCTGCTTGACTGATACACAGGAAATTTGTGACGCGTTTAATTTATATTTTTCTAATATTGGTTCAAATTTAGCTAAGAAAATATTGAAAAACAATCATAGTGATTCAACATATAGTGCAATAGAAAGCGTAACTGGAAACAATAACAATTTCACTCTAACAAAAACTACTAAAGATGAAATATCAAAAATAATTGACAATTTAAACTGCAATTCTAGCTCAAGTGTGGACGGCGTTAATACCAAATCCATTAAATGTGTGAAAAATCTAATACTGCCCGAACTTACACTTTGTATTAACAGATGCTTAGATACCGGTATTTTCCCAGATAGCCTAAAGGTGGCTAAAGTAACACCTATTTATAAATCTGGTAAGAGATCTGATCCAGGAAACTACCGTCCTATTTCGGTGCTACCGATCTTTTCTAAGATATTTGAAAGGGTTCTGTACAATCGACTAGAGACGTTTTTGACTTCTATAAATTTTCTTTATCGGAAGCAGTATGGTTTCAGACCTAAATCAAATAATCTCTCGGCAACAACAGACTTGGTTACAAAAATTAAAATAAATATTGATAAAAAACAAATAGCTCTGGGAGTGTTTATTGATTTAAAAAAAGCTTTTGACACGGTTAGTCACGACCTGCTGCTTATTAAACTAAATGCTATTGGTATCACAGGGACCGCAAATGATATATTTAAATCATATCTTTCAAAACGTCAGCAGGTAGTCAAGATAGGCCAATCAGTAAGTAATCCTAATAGTGTAACATACGGCGTGCCTCAGGGATCAATTTTGGGACCTTTGTTGTTTCTCATTTATATAAACAGTTTACATGAAATAGGCCTCAAGGGTGATGCTACTTTGTATGCGGATGACACGAGTTTATTTTATTTTGGAGACTCGATAGATTCTGTTGTAACCGATGCACAGTGTGACTTAAATCTGCTTAATACCTGGTTCCAGTCTAATTTTCTCACTATAAACATTTTAAAAACTAATTACATAATATTTGCAGCAAAAAACAAGCTTATATCACCTTTCACACCATTAACTATAAATAACATAAATATTAATAGAGTTTACCAGGAAAAGTATCTTGGACTAATATTGGACAGCAACATGACGTGGAAACCGCACTTGGAAAAGATAATCACTCTCAGGTGCGCTAAAAGGAATAGTCAAGTGTCTTCCGAGGAATGTTCGATACACAATCTATAACTCGCTCATTAAACCGCAAATTGACTACCTAGTAGAACTCTGGGGCACTGCTGCTAAAACTAATTTGGATACACTTCAAGTAGCGCAGAACAAGTTAATTAAAAGATTGTTTAACTATGACTATCTTACTCCTTCAAAATTATTATATAAAGAAACAAAGCTAATGAACACATCCCAAACATATTTATTTAAAATCTGTCTCTTAGTACGTAAAATTTTAACTAAAGATATACACACTCATATAACATTCACAAAAAAACAACAAATACAAAAAATGAAATTATGAAATGCAAATGACATAAAACTGCATAAACCTAGAACTAATTATGGCAAGAAAAATATAATGTATGAAGGTGCTACATTATACAACAAATTACCAAAAGATATTAAAGAAGCTAAAACTATGACCACATTTAAAAGATTACTTAAATATTATGTAAAAAACCACTAACTTCATGTTAAACATACCTAAAAAAAATGTATTTACATATATGTAAATATATAAAGATTAACCTAAAATACAAGACAGTAAAAAGAACCTAAAACGTTATAAAACATATATTATGTTAATATAATCTAAAATATTAAACTAAATAATATTAATTGTATATCCGTATGTATATGTATACATATTTAGGTAGGTATTAATAGTAACGTATTGTGTAACGTTTTGTAAAAAAGAAAAAAGTATTAAAAAAAAAATACTTTAATATAAAATTACGTAAATAAAGTTATACTTACCTAACATAAACATAGCTTTTGCCAATATACAAAATCACAATAATGTCCATGCCACTTCCAGTTGCGCTTATCTGTGTCACTTTCATAGTTGTTTACACTGAATTGGATGAGCCAAATGTTACAAAACTACCCGCAATTAACTTTTATTTTGTACAAACTTTTGTATCACTTTTAACTTTGTTATTAGTACGATCAGTCCAACAATTTCGTAAATACTATTTTTTAAGTTTGTCTATAAGTGAATTGTAATTCTTTGAGAAATAAATATCTACCACAAATTGAAGGTCTTCATAAAAATCACTATCCGAATCAGAAGAAAACATTATGTATGTTTGAACACTTTGAACGCTGCAAAGGTTCGTTAAGTACTGTTCAGAAAGTACGCCACGACACTTGTATGTCCCTTAGCGCATGCTCATCTATCTATACTAATATTATGAAGAGGAAAGATTTGTTTTTTTGTGTGTAGGTATGTTTGTAAAGAATAAAATCAAAACTACTGGTCTGATTTCAAAAAAAATTTCACCATTGGAAAGCTACTTTCACCTTGAGTAACATAGGCTACTTTTACCCAAATGAGCAAAGGAGGGTAATGTTTTTATTGAAAAACTACGCGTGCGAAGCTGCGGATTGGTCAGCTAGTTTCTTATAAAGTTACTCTATTTGTGTAAAAAACTAGCTGACCCGCCCACGGCTTCGCACGTGTCAATACACGTAATGTCAATAAAAATATTACCCTCCTGCGCAGTCAAGTAAATGTAGCCTTGTCTCAATCCCGGTCATACAGACAGATAGAGAGACAGAGTTACTTTCTAATCCATATTAATAATAATATATAAAAATACATAATAAATTAATACTACAATTAAAAAAAATTGTGGATTATTTTATTCATTTAATGTGGTGTAATTCCAATAATGAATTTTCTAGCTATTCTCAGCAACTGTTCTGTCCCTACAGCCTGTCCTTGCAACGTCTCACAAATATTTAATTAAAGTCTGGTAAAGTTTTAACACCAAGAAAGTACTTGAGCTTAAGGTAAGTTGATCCTGACGAAGGATCTAGTCTAGTACAAGATCGGGTGAAAGAAGTGGTGTAGTAAAAGGATCCTGTGCGCCTCGCAGGAGGCTCCTTTATGCACTAATCCCTCAGTAATGGCCGCAATATGACCAATTAGGCATTAACCACCGGGGTTATAAACATCGGTCGTGCTTACCGCATTACGCGTTCAACCACCCGCCTAGCTTTTCGAATTTGTATTCTGGTAAATAAGATAGAAAAACACAGAATACTAAGTTGATAAACCACAGTTTTATAGAAGTACCTACCTGCACGACATTTTAATTTAAATCCGTCGTTGATCATTCCTCAGAACAGTCATTATCAAACTAACGCCTTCTTAACCACATAAGTTCGCCCATTGTACAGTCAACGCCAAAAGTCGCTGACCCTTTACAAACTTCCAAAAATCCTATACACCTAAAGATGTCTTGGAACAAATAGTAGATATGAATAAGATCTGCACATCTGATGATAGCTGTCAAAATTCAAACAGCCGTATCTCGGAAACTAGACGTTCTAGGATAGTGGTGTCTTTGGACAAATGGTAGGTATAAATGAGATCTGCATTTCAGATGACAGCTATCAAACTTCAAACAGTCGTATTTTGGAAACTAGACGTTGTAGGCTAGTGTGTCCCGGGACAAATGGTAGGTATTAATGAGATCTGCATTTCTGATGATGAAATAAAATTTGACAGCTGTCATCAGAAATGCAGATCTCATTGATACCTACCATTTGTCCAAAGGCACCGCTAGCCTAGAACATCTAGTTTCCGAGATACGGCTGTTTGAATTTTGACAGCTGTCATCAGATGTGCAGATCTTATTCATATCTACCATTTGTCCTAAAACACAGCTAGCTTAGAACGTCTAGTTTCCGAGAGGTGATATTTTTTATGCGTTCAGTAATATTTGTTCCGATGATGTTCACAGATATTTGTAACCTTACTATGCTCACTGAGTAATGTGGCTATAGCAGATCACCGACTTTTAATATTTTAGGCGTATAGGATTTTTGGAAGTTTGTAAATGGCCAGTGACTTTAGGCGTTGACTGTACCACCACGTATTCTTCTATTCCACGTAGTAGTTAAGTTTTCTTGGTTAAGTCATTGTAATTTGGTGTAACAATAAAGAATTATCTATATATATATCTTAACATCAAACAGAATGCCGGCTCCTTGATTTCTAACGTCCTGGCTTTACCGACGTCCTTTCGGAACATCGCACGTCTACTACGTCTAATAGCCCCAATATGACCAATTAGAGATTTACCACCGGAGCTATAAACTACGCTCGCTCATGTTTACCACATTGCCTACCTACATGCACTGCTCCCTCTCTTAGAATTTGTATTCAAGGTGTAGCCTACCTACTGCGTCGTATAGTCGTAAACTCTCGTACGCCCAGATATTCAATATAGACCCGTCTCTTCCGCACTAACTCATCTGATGGTCCATGTTATTAACTTGCAGACTTGCAGATATGACAACGGAGATACCAACACCAGATCTATTGAGCAAACATGAAATAGCTAGAAGCTATCAGCAGCATCATTACAACACCGCCCACGTGAACAACAGGTGTGTTTCAGTCATTACTTTATTTATCTAGATAGGATCTTGACGGATGTAGGTACCGTACATCATTACAATAGACGAGAAGTTTTCTCTAATGGAAGCAAAATCTACCAGACCGGGCACTCGCCGACACCTATTCTACGAAACCGATATGCAAAACAAAGTAACAGTATTCACACGTTTGTATTGCCTTTTTTCCAACCAGCAAAAAACTTGTGCAGAACATTACAGCAAGCAAATTGAACATGGGATCGAAATTATAGCAAATTAGGTGCATTATTTTATTTAGGTAGTGCGGATGTCTAATGGAGGATGATTGACTCGTTCGAGTGCGAAGAATACCTAGATACCGACCGAGGTGACCTAGCTAGAGAGTAGACAAACACTTTGTTCAATTGCCAGCCGCCGCCGCCGCGCCGCCATGGAGGACTCTCAACCGCGTTACGGTCAAAACCAATATGAAATCGACCACAACCTACATCAACCTTGCACTTTGTGCGCTCCAAAATGAAAAATACATTTGAAACCCAACGGAAACAATGGCAAGTCTACGTGCGAAATCGATTGCAAATTAATGTACCTAATCCGTTACATGTCCGAGAAAGGTTTTGTTCGCCTCGTAGTAACACGGTTGGTGCTTGCATCGAATATAAAAACTTGCGTTTCGCGGATCTCTTCGAGAATTGTTCGGTAAAATCTGTTACATAAATTAAAGTTTGCACTTACTCAGTGAGAGCCTGGCACTGGCTAGACATTAGCAGCTAAGCACAACAGTGCCAGCTTTTGAGGGCATGCGAGTTGTTTTTGTAACTTATATACTTTTAGGAAATTAAACAACTTCAACATTGTAACGGAGTAGTCGGTGCCTCAGGCACGTGACATTATTAATTATTGGGTACTTTTTGAATATTTCCAAAGTAACTTGAGGCGTGTTGTGTAATTAGAATCTTGCATACCACCAATCTTGCATACAGGCGTGGGCACCGGGATAACGGTCTACTTATTAGACACACTACCTTTCGAATCGGACGACTGATTTATCATTACATCAGGGTAAAAAACATCGACAGATTCGAGACGACTGCCAGTTATGTTTTTTAGATGAACGCAAAAAGTAAGCTTCAAAAATGTTGCCTGGTTTTAACTTGTAGTACTTGTGGTAAGTATTTGTCTTGTGATGTTTGCTGGTTATTTTTAGAACTCTACAGCTGTACCTGTTACACGTTGTGCTTGCAGTCCATGTGTGCACACCCAACTAATTTACAGTAAACCCCTGTGCGGTTATTAGGCTTCTAAGTATTTAGGTTTACTTACTTAAGTCACAGTCATTAGCACTCGAATACCGTTGGCTGTTGTGTCAGCCAGCCACAAAATAATGTTAATTTACGATTAGGTACCGCTGGCATCAGTTGTTTTTAGACTTATCTTCTTACATTATTCTTGGAAATAACTATATGCCATATTGCCAACGCATGTGCACGTATGAGGAAGTGAATGTATTTTGAAATAATAATCCTTATCTCCGCTGGATAGGAACATGGGCAATTTCTGAAAATAGTGTCTCTACATGTCCGATATGAAACGGTACTGAACATTCTGATGGCGAATGCGAGTTCAGCGCTCGATATAGCTGCTGAGTGGGACATGTTTATTACTTATATCGGTGCATTAAAGCCTCGACGTGCTGCGAGCTCTAAGGCCATTACATCAACTGAACAGAAATCGTGTTCTAGCTCAAAATATGTATCGACAACAAGACGTTCAAATTCAGAACCTAGGTGAAATTACACCGGCTCCTTCCATTCCCCAGTGGTTTATTTGCTCACATAATATAAGTAAATGGATTGCATCGCTTTGCATGCGCTCGGAGGCTGGTTTGACGGATGATCAAGTTCTCGAGACAAAAGCGCGATGGATTTGAGGTAAATCGGTGAGTCGTGACCGAGTCATTTAATCATAAGCATCTACCTAATTAGAGTAGGTCGCGAACCTCGGGACCGGTAATGAAAATCACAATTGAACCTAGTTGCGGCAGAAAATTGCACTTGGCATGGAATTCCACAACATTATCGATGGGTCGGTTGTCGTTGGACACGATGCACGTCGCTTGTCAACTTGCCACGACATTGCAAATTATGTTCTACTTTGTTTGTCTGAGAAAGGTCACCCCTACCCTGTTTACTCAAACTACCAAGAGCAAATACCTATGCAGCTGTCTGACTTAAAGATTTATTGGGTTCTTTATGAATACAATCAGTATAGCAGTGCGAATTCAATTTATTGCTGAGAGTTTAATTACTTTCACACAGAGACATCATTTCTAAATCATAAAGGGTCACGCCGGTCGCTGGGGTCGCAATGGTAATCTGCCTGAGGATCTGTTTACGATGTACCAGGTTAGCACTTAATATTCAATAAAACTCGTGAGTCAAACTGTTCTACAGCTCGTTGTTGTATGAAGATGTTAGGATAGTGCAAAAAAATATCAATAAACTATTGGAATGTCTGTTAAGCAATATGGGAATCTAATCAGATCTGAAGTATTTGATTGTCCAACGAAAATATTTTTTTTTAAAAAGGTTGGCCCCTAATTACTTACATAGATATAGGTCTTAATTCCGTTGGCTCCACATAAGCGTGATTTACCTACGATCCAATAAAAAATCTTCTGATCATTTAGTTTGCTTCCAGTTTATTCGATGCACTTCATAGTATGCATTTTCCTCGTGAGTATACTTTTTTGTACACTTTCCGACTCTTTTCGCTGTCGCCTCCTATTACCTAGTTGTCCATAGATATTGTATATTACATTGCCTATACCGTTATCAGAAGCACGTGCAAGATGATTACAAAAAACTGATTCTACAATATAATTACACAGCAATTATGCCTCCATCCATCATTCGAGGAGGCTCAACCCGAACTATGTCTAAACGGTTATTTGACAATGTAGGAAATCATATTTGAATAGATTACCTACGTAGGCACTTAAGTAAGATGTCTATTAACTTTAAAACTTTCGCAATTCGCCAACCGACTTGTGTTAAAAGCATTTACCTTCGCTGATGGATGGGTCATAAAATGATCACCTTAACTCTGAACGACAGTTAACTTACAACAAATTACAGGATTCTCGTTAACCTATGCCTTAAGTCCTTAGGACTGATGGATCCTTTAACTCCATAATATTAATCCTGAAATTATAGATAACAAGCGTTTGCGCACGCGCTATCTCGCCGAGCGAGCGGGAGCAGGTCGGGACATGCGTCTCGCCACTCGCGCAGGAAGTGACCGAGGGCAGTCCAACCGGATAGCTATTTTAAAATTTTCCTCGCAATCTCGTTCGCTTAATGATTCTTCCTGTTGACATATAAGGAACCAACGAACTCATATGCAAATCGGCGCACGGCATTATGCTATCTCTATGATAATATTATAATTGTGGGATTATTGTTATGGTCGGTTATTGGAGCGCTCCGCTACCGCAATGGGTCTTGTCCCTTTGTCTCTATTACCGGCCGTCGAGCATCGCCCTTATCTACACGTGTATCACTTGTTCATATCACTCTATAAGGAGACCGTTGGGTATTATCACATCAGCCCCGGCCGTGGTGCGCGGTCGCACGGTAAGGGCCTCCATTTGCATACAAGTAAATATCTCGATCTGCGGCCGCTGCGCAAGCAGATTACCGGCGCAATGCTTCCGCGCTGTATTGAATTTGGTACCAACAACGGTCTCGACTCCCATTACCAGTTCACGTTTACTTGTTACTGTGATTCTCGCATGATAACAATCTCACCGACTGTTCTGGACTGGAATATACCCTATTCTAACGAGGAACTACTTCGTGTGTACCGCAGTCAACAGTTCACATAAAGAGCATTGGACATTACGTAGAGACTGCTACGAGAAATGCGCCTACTTAAACGGCATGCGCAAAGTTTACAGCGGCATTGACGGTGATTTAGTAGCAGCCTCTAAAATCTCTCTTGTCCGCGATCGATATCTTTGAAAACATGAGGCGCTCCCGTTATAAGGTGTACTCTAATTGCATTTACCTCGAGATAAAATTCAAAATTTATTAGCGGCTATCGAGTGCATTTGGAAAAGATCTTGTTTAAGGTCGATTTATGGGCAGGTCGTAATAGCGTCTAACTGAGAGTGGAGGGTGGCGGGCGCGGAGGGAAAACGGGGACATTAGCGCTCGGTGTTTTATAAACCCGAAGTACACAGGGTACGTCGTGTAGTGCCCGTACCAGGAGACCAGAGGCAGAGAGGGTCAGCCGAGCCCTGCGTGGGAAGCGGGTGGTCGCTTCCGCGGACCGCCGCGCCAGGCACATGCATCCTACTGATCTCTGTAAGTACCTATACATTTCATGTCAGTAGGTAGGTAATTATTTAGTAAATAACTAGATAGGTAATCAAATCAAGGTTTTGAATCAAAGTAAAGGATGTCCAATGCGACAAACTCAATTGCGTGTCTCTTGTACAATAAAATTCCGAGACATTTTTAGCTCTAAATGAAATAGTAGTAATGAATAGTAGCTCTAGTACATTGTTATACAAGGAGCGTAAGCGATCATCCCTACAATATCTCGGGTGCTCCTCCATTTTTAGGGATCCGTACCAAAACTATCATCTATCTATCTATCAACTAATCACTAAGACTCCGCTGTCTGTATGTCTGTCTGTCCGTATGTCACCAGGCTGTATCTCATGAACCGTAATAGTTAGACAGCTGATATATTTCTGTTGCCGCAATAACAACAAATACTAAAAACAGAATAAAATAAATACCTATTTAAGGGGGGCTCTCATACAACAAACGTGATTAGTTTTTTGCTCGTTTTTGCTCGATATTAATAACAGCAACAGGTAGACGCTTGAAATATTCACATAATATTTAGTTATATGTTCACTTTAAAAATAAATAATTAAATTACAGTAAAACAAAAGAGGGGCTCCCATACAACAAACGTGTTTTTTTTGCTCGTTGTTGCTCGATATTGATAACGGCAACAGGTAAAGACTATAAATATTCACAGAATATTGAGACTTTAAAAATAAATCAATAAATTAAAATAAAATTAACATATCTATTTTTATTTTAATATTAATAATATATATTTAATTTATATATTATTATCAATATTTTCCAACAGCAAACTTGATTTTTATGCCGTTTTTTATAGATAATGGTACGGAACGCTTCGTGCCAGTCCGACTTGCACTTGTCCGGTTTTTATTTTTTCCAAGTATCTGCGATCAGTTTTACAATTATGAGCAAATTGTTTTGGGTTTTGTGTCGGGCAGAGTGCACTCCAATCACATTCTTTTCAGTCACCAAGTAGCATGACATCTTTTATTTTCAGTTGCTTCCTATATGATGGCTTTGTGAGTTGTTGTGCCAGCTTATTTGGGTGTATTTTCAGCTTTTTCTGGTAGACTTTAGCATTAGCTGTGATTTATCAGAGACCGTGTTGATTCCAAGTATGTCATGCAGCTCGTTCAGTGGGTATTTCTGATGAACCAGGGTGAATTTGAATTACTTTTCAAGAGGCTATTCTGGTAGCGCTGGATGCAGTTCACATTAGAGGTACATATTAGGGTGCTCCTCCATGAAAAATCCTTATTTATATTAAACTAAGAGTTTTTGAAATCTGACCCTTAGTTTTTGAGTTTATTCGTTAAAAACATACCTACAAATATTTCCTCTTTATAATCTACTAGCTGTGGCCCGCGACTTCGTACCCGTTACACTACTAGGTACATGTGTACGTAACCTAATGAAATTAATGATGTTTACCTGCGTTAGGTGTGGTTGCCTTCACAGAGTGAGCACAGGGAGCGCTTCTATTGTAATTTATTTAAATGTAAGTCTGTGTATTACTCATTGGAAATCCCTAATAAATAAATTAAATTAACCTAGAAATAAAGCTAAACTGGCTGTAGAAACTTGACTTGACACCCCATTTTTATCCCACGGGGACTGATTTATGGGATAAAAAGTAGCCTATGCGGTAATCCAGGTTATATATAATCTACGTATATACCAAATTTCATCAAAATTGGTTCAGCTGTTACGACGTGATTGAGTAACAAACAAACAAACAAATAAATAAATAAACAAGCATCCAAATTTTCACATATATAATAATCATCATCATCATCAGACGGAAGACGTCCACTGCTGAACATAGGCCTCCCCCTTAGACCGCCGCAACGACCGTTTGCGCCCAACGGCTCCCCGCGATTCTTACTAGATCGTCGGTCCAGCTTGTGGGGAGCCGCCGGCCTACGCTGCGTCTTCCAGTCCGTGGTCTCCACTCGAGAACCTTTCTTCCCCAACGGTTATCGGTTCTACGAGCGATGTGGCCTGCCCATTGCCACTTTAACTTGCTAATTTTGAGAGCTATGTCGGCAACTTTAGTTCTTCTGCGGATTTCCTCATTGCAGATTTTGTCATGCAAAGAAACCCCGAGCATAGCCCTCTCCATAGCTCGTTGAGCGACCTTGAGCTTGGTCATGAGGCCATGAGTAAAGGACCACGTTTCAGGGCCATAGGTATCACAGGCAACACACACTGGTTGAAGACTTTAGTCTTCAGGCTCTGGGGAATTTTGGACGAGAAGATATCGCGAAGTTTCACGAACGCTGCCCAGCCGAGTTGGATTCTTCGTGCGACCTCTTTGTCGAAGTTGGACTTACCTAACACATATTTAATATTAGTGTGATAAAAGAGGCCATAGACATGGAGGTTGTATTTCATTATAGCATAAAGATACAAAGTGTTTTGTGAAGTAGGTACCTACCTTTATGACAAAAGGCCATATTAAAGTAGTGAAAAAATAACAATGGTTTCCGGGATCTTTTTAGCAACAAACTGTATTAGGTATACTTTCTTAATTTCCTCACATTCTTGATGAAGATGTATGTGTTATACTTGGGTGTAAGCGATCAAAATAGCACTCTCGACTTATTAGCGTACGAGCGAGCGCTCGGGAGTACCTACATACAATAGCTATAATAGCAATAGCTTCATCAAGAGCGCCGCCAAGGGGGAGGGCGGTTGCTCCCCCCCCCCCCCCCCCCCCACCTCCCTAGAGATCAAATGTAGCTAGCCGCAAAGCGACCAAAGTGCGAGCAATTGACTTCCTTACCTATTAATAAATTCCGCATCGCATGATAAAACGTAGGTAAATAAATTCACAAGGTTTAATATATATTGTAGAAAGTATTGAAATATTCAGAATAACATTAAGATTTTGACATCCGTTTTTAAAATCGCCGCCATTTTCATTACGACTATATCAGATTTGCCAAAACGCAAGGCCAGTGTAAAAATATGTAGGTAGGAGGTAGGTATGGTGTGTGTGTGTGCATTGCATTTCATTCTACGACAGCCGTTCACCAGCATTACAGCATTCACGTTAGTTTTGTATAATTTGTATGCGGCATACCTAAAGTACAAGTTATTGTTACGAACTTACAATTTTAATTAGTTTTGTGGACAATGCCATCTGTAAGTGTTCATAAGAAACACCTACAGTTACAGTTGAAAAAATCGACTACAATCCTTGTAAAACCTAGTATTTGCTAATCGACGCTAGAACTAGAATCGGACGTGGTCAAAGTCTCAGAACATGTTAAAAGGATTTTACTTTTAATTAAAAACTACAGTGAAAATCCGGAAAAACTGACAGACGAAATTATAAAGGAAGCTACTGCTGTTGTGGAGAAAGTCGGACTGGAAAAGGACATTACATCAATGCCGCTTATTACGGGGAAACAACGTCATATAAGCAATCATCTAGCAGAAAGTCCTTCAGAATACTGGAAGAGGTCTTTAGTAATACCGTACTTGGATTCAATTATCACCTCCCTTGAAGTACGTTTTGCTGAAAAAAACACGCCATCATTCGCATTATCTAAGTTACACCCGGCGCAGATGCAAAAGATGACAACTGAAAATCTGAAACAAACTTGTGAATCTATGCCCAGTTTTATGATTTACCGAACATAAAGAATGAAATCGAACTTTGGCAGCAATTGTGGCACGATAGGCTTAATCTAACAAATCTTACAGTTGTTGATGTCCTAAAAGAAACCAATTCCTTCTTTCCCGAAACGGAAAAACCATTGAAAATTTTGATCGCTTTACCACGCACGACCTGTACAGTAGAGCGATCCTTTAGCAGCCTCAGAAGTCTAAAAACATGGCTAAGAAGCACCATGGCAGAAGATCACCTTAATGGTCTGGCCATGATGAGTGTACACAGAGCTATAATAAATAAAAACCTAAATAATTTTAATGATAAAGTGTTTGAAAGGTTTGCAAAAAAATCCCCGCAGGTTATGTTTTAATTAAATATTTTTTTGAAATAAATAATTATTACTGTGTTTAAAAGTTTGATTTAGTTATTGTGCTGTCGAGGGCTTGTGAAGTTTTACACATTGATATTAGAACCGTTCTTATTACAATCGTCATCGAGGCAAAGACTTCCAAAGTGTAACGCTTCATGCTTTCGACTGTACCAGGCGTTCATATTTTTTATCCTCCATAATATTGCCCCATTGCCCCCCCCCCCTTAGTCATAAGCTGGCGACGCCCTTGGTAGCTTAAATTACAGCCCTTGCATAATAATATACCTACTATAACAGATGTATTATATATTTATTTTGTTATTATAATAATATTCCTCTGACAATGCCAATAAACAACCATAACTTAAATATTATTGTGTTATGCTCGTAGGTATATTAAATAAATTATTTCCTAACATTTTTTTATGTAGGTACCTAATTGCCAAAGGGCAATGGAACGCAGCGTCCTAAGATTCCGGGGAACCGATCTAGTAAGGAATACCACGCTTCGTTCAGATGTACATATAGGAAACAAAACCGCGTAGCTCAAGTGCGATGGGCCGGGCACGTAAGTCGAATGCTTCCGGAGAAATGGGCCAACATCATAACACCTTGGGTACCGGAGGATGGACAGCGACGTTTGGGATCGGCCGCGAAAGCGTTGGCACGACGACATCAGTAGATTCGAGATTGAATGGTGGGAAACTGCCAAGGATCGCGATAGGTGGTAGGGGTTGGGGGAGGCCTTTGAAATTAACGTACCTCCATATTTCTCAGAATATTTCAGGATATAGAAATAGTATTGGATAAACGAATATTTAAGGGGGCTCCCATACACCAAACGTGATTTTTTTGCCGTTTTTATAGATAATGGTACGGAACCTTAAGTGCGCGAGTCCGACTCGCACTTGGTCGGTTTTTTATAGATAATGGTACGGAACCCTTCTTGCGCGAGTCCGACTCGCACTTGGCCGGTTTTATTTAGATAATATAATATATAAATTGTTACACCTATCTAGTATTCAAGAGCTGAATTCATTTCTCAAAGACCTTGGTAACAAAGTGACTGTGGACACTGTAGGTAGGTATGTGTCTACATGTAGCAATAATTGCCAGTTTTCTGACAATATGATACGAGTTATTTGTCCCCAGCGTTAGACCCCGCATTGGTTGATGTGGTGAAAATGATCCCAAGTGTCTAGGTAGGTAGGTATCCACTTAATGAAGTTCAAAGAGCAAGAAAGGGTGTTAGACAAATTATAGAGGATAGATGCGGCTTTTGTAGGTAAACAAAGCTGTAAGCATGGGTTCTAGGCTCGGTAGGCGGGTAGTAGACGACAAAGGTCACAGCCCGTCTAAGCCCGAGGCTTCTGCCCTGTTGGCCTACAACGCTGCAATGCATAAATTATCGTGGATGACAACTAGCAGGGTTCCTTGCTTACATTTTGTGCCCTGTCTTGTTTGTTGGAATACACTAGGTAGGTACCTAGCTTTGGCCCCTACAAGTACAAGTTCTTACTCTATGTAAGTACCTATCTTGACTATGACTAAGTACCTACATAATATGTTTTCAGTTACCTACGTTGGTAATGGTACACCTTACATCTGATCTTAATTATCTACAAACCATTAGGTATGTAAGTAGATCTCTAAAATAGTATTTGCTCAAGACCGAATGAATTGGCGTAATAGAGAGGAGGCCTATCTAAGCCCAGCAGTTGGTGCTAGAGGCTGTATAGAAAAGAGTAAGTAAATTATTATAGTAGGTATGTCACACACATCCTAATCATTTTATAACTGCAAGAGCGCTACTTATACTAGAAAAAACATAGCTTGATCTCTGGGACAGCTGTCAGTAAAATCGCGCCTATGAAGTTCTGAATTTAACAGTACGGACAAACGTACCAGTCAATGTCATACTTTATGGGCATGAGCTAATTATAGTGATGAGCGATGAATCATTGTGACCACAGACTATAAATTATCGATATTCTGTATAAAACTTAATTCAAAATTAATTTAAGTATCATTTAATTTAAAAAAATAACATTATTTACAATAGTGAGTAAATAAAATCTAAATTCTAACCTACTCGTAACATTCCTTCCGACAACTTTGGGGTTCGAGAGAAGTTTGGCCGCGGCGTGTCTTCTTCCGCAAGATGGCGCCAACGCGCCGCCATCTTGTTTGACATGACCCATTCTTTTCAGTACGAGTGCTAACGCCTTGTATACGCCACGTGTTTTCCGTTCTCATCACTTTGTTTTTGTTACTATTGCTGTTAATTTGTTAAGTTTATTTAATATTGTTAGTTTCTTTGTTTTCATTGTTTGTTGGCATAATGCCAAAGAGAACGAAGAAAACTGTTTTGAACAGTCAAAGTCGTGAGTTTGTGATTCGCTTGCGTGAATATTATGAGCGAGAAAACCAAAATGGTGGACCGCTATTACCCATTGCAAAAGTTTGTGACAGAGTTGCAGATGCTCTTGGCATTGGACGTGCGACAGTAATTCGCATCAGTAAAGAAAAATATGGCGAATCTTCAACCGCAGTATTGACTGAAGACGAGGAAAAAAAGCTTTCAACACCAAATAAAAAAAGAATAAAGGCTGCTCCTGTCACAAAAATTTACGACTTTGACGCCGCTGCGATTCGCAACCATGTATATGGTTATTATACACGGGGCGAATTACCTATATTTAAAAAACTGGCGGCGTCCCTAAAAGACGCAGACTTGTTTAAAGGAAGCTTGCCGTCACTATCGAAGATTTTGA
Organism: Philereme vetulata; assembly: GCA_918857605.2. Taxonomy (NCBI): domain Eukaryota; kingdom Metazoa; phylum Arthropoda; class Insecta; order Lepidoptera; family Geometridae; genus Philereme; species Philereme vetulata. The sequence continues at coordinate 12,498,986 of OU975432.1, forward strand.
AAAATATTGGATTTTCCTACAAAAAAAGTGACAAAATGAAAATTATAATGGAACGAACCGACATTGCTCTTGCTCGAGTGAATTTTCTCCGGAAAGTCAAAAAAATTACAAATTGGGACAAAGTTGTCTTTCTAGACGAGACATGGCTAAACGCCAATCATACCGTATCCAAAGCTTGGACCGATGATACGGCACAATCGACCACCAAAGTACCCGAAGGCAAAGGTCAAAGATTAATAATATTTCATACTGGGACGTCATCTGGTTTTGTGCCTAATTGCCTATTGGCGTTCAAATCTACGAAGACCAATGAAGAAATGAATTTTGAAAAATTTACGGAGTGGTTTTTAAAATTATTAGACAATTTGAAGGAGCCACATTATATAATTATGGATAACGCCCCATATCACTCGGTCCAAATGCACAAACCACCAACTTCGGCAAACAGGAAGTTAGAAATAATTGCATGGCTTCAAGAAAAAGGAATAGAGGCCAATGAAACAATGCTTAAAAACGAATTATTGAGACTCGTTGGTCTGCACTTGTCGTTGGTACTGGTAATTTAGGAGTCTATGTTTGTGTCATCGGGTAACCTCAAAAAGTAACAACTTTTGTATGGTGTTATTTGTCAGATAGCTATGTGGAACTTTATCAGGAACCTGTTAAATGGGCCCTAAGTGTTAAAAACGAATAAAACTTACGTCTTTTAGTTTTCAACTGTTAATAACGACATATATTTATTCATGCGCATTATTATTTACATCATGATCTTCGCAAAAAACTATTTCATTTCTGTAGGTAAATAATAATGATCTTAGTAAGTTTTAGTCAAATATTGAACTAGATTATCCTTAGATTATAGATAACAGCACCCTTTTGTAATTGTGATAATTAATGACAATATTTTGTGTCACCACACTGGCTGAGTAGTGGTTAAAATAATGTTTTAAGGAAATGTCAATTCTATACTGTATCCCTATTTTTTTATTTGCCAATGGCAAATGCACAAAACCGTGCGACGCCAAGAAAGAAAAATAAAAAGGATATGTCAACCTTATTTTGAGGAGCATACAGTAAGTACATAAGTTATTTTCTGCTGCTGCCTGCCATCTGTTGTGGAAATGCTGAACTCTTTGTAAATCGAAGATGGTAGATTCAAAATACGCAACGTCGTAAATACTTTTTTTATCTATAGCAATTCGCCAAGTCAAGCGTGCGTAAAGAAGTTTTACTTAGTAATAAATCGATCTAAATTTAATTCCGACTTTTATTAATTTTCCAGCTTTAAGTGTCTATTAGAACGCTACTATTAATTTAATATTTTAATTACGTACCTAGTAGGTACCTACCAAAGTGGGCACTTACCTTGTTTTAACTTTGGCATTAAAATAGCCAAACACCCATTTTCACCCAGCAAAATGGGTTAAAATCGGGTTAAAACCCAAATCACCCGGTTATAACCCAAATGGGTAGAATGGGTTTTTACCCATTACCCATCTCTGCTTGGGATGCGGCAACACTGTATTATTGGTAAACGGTACTGTCGGTACTGCATGCGAATGTAGGGTTTTTCGTCCATATCCCTTACGAAAACAAGATTCTTCAAAATATAAAGAGCATATCCTGGTGTTCATGAGAAATTTATCACCTTTCGGTACATTTTTAAACCATGCTTTTTTCAGTTCTATATCAGCAGGAAACCTGTAAAAAATACGAAATCTTAAGTAGGTAAAGTACTTTCATTTTTATGGTTTGGTGTTTTGGATGTTTGGTTTTAAGATATACACAGCACTATGAAGTAAGTAAAATGTAACGATGTTCATAGTACCTATGTCATCATTACCCGGAATTTATCAAAGTCACTTAACGTCAATAAGTGTGAAAAATGGAATCCTAACAGGTTTATCAATATCGATAAGGTATCGATATTGAGAACAACACTAAGAGGTAGGTAAAATGTCAAAAACGTCGGGTCGCTTTAGTTTTTTTCATATTTTAAGAAAACAACGCGACATAGCAGCCAAATTGACGTGAAAAACTGTGTCTGTGCTAACAATTATTGACTTTTAATATGATTTGATTTTGCAATTTACAATTTCGTTTCGTAAAGTACATAAATAATGAATTTGACTTACTGATGAAATGATATATTCACATTATTCTCCGTCAAAACACCCACTCGGCTTGTACAACCGGAAACGGTACACGCCATTTACAATAATTAGCACTAACTGTTATGCACAGTCCAATAGTACATTAGCTGGAAAACCAATAATTTCGACAAAATTCATAAGCAGACGGTGTTAACCAGCTGGTTAACAAACAAAGTTGGCTGTCAGCGGCTAGCGGCGCGCACCGCTTCGAGTCGTGCGCGAGTGGCTCTTGCTCTCTTTTTATCACACGAAATGTTGGCATTAGAGAGACGAATAACGTTTGTGGTAAATTGTTCAACTTAAATACAATCCATCTATGGTATTTCTTTATCTTAGGGTTTTGTGCATTTGCCCTAATGACTAACTTTCAGAGCATGAGAGATGAAAAAGTTTTTATGCGGAACTTTTTGGTGTAGGTATTCTATGTCTGTGGTGCCACTAATGTTGAGTAGTTAAATGTTCTATGATGAAAATGTAATCAGAAGATGGCGCCGGCGCAGTAGCAAACAAAATCATGCTGCTATCGATGGGCGAGAATGACATTTTAAATTTTTATACTACGAATTATCGACACTGTCTGGTGTATCCGAACGCGGCGCGCACATGAAATGAAGACGTCACTTGACAGAACGAGTCGAGAGTGACAAAAATGGTGCTCGTTTACCAGCTGGCAATCGTTTTGTAATGATAAAAAATCAACACATTTTGTTGTTACAATTATTTCTTTTGGAATGGCGTCAGTTTTAGATGCAGTTAAATATTATCAGCAGTCAATTGAGAAGCATGCTAACGACGAAGAGAAAGTAAGTATGGTTATTCCCATCTTCAGGTGTATTTTTACGTTCGCTCGATAAATTACAAGGAAAATCCGATGGTTAATTTCTAAGATTTCCCAGAGTACATTTTTGGTGTGTTAATCGTAGCTCGTGGGCCATTAGGTCTGCAACCCACATAGCGTGACTATATGTCTGCATACACGTATTGTTTTCCAGATTCTAAAATGCATCGACAAGTTGTTTCACCTGGATGTGACGACGCAACATCTGCAGGAGACAGGGGTGGGTCGGACTGTGAACGCGTTGCGGAAGGATCCTGGCGAAGTGGGAACCGCGGCGCGCTCGCTCGTCTACAAATGGAAGCGAATGGTGGCAGCTGAGGAGAGCGACCATGAAGAGGACCATAGAAATGACTGTGAGCACTGATTTCTAAATAATTATGTGTTCCACTAACAGGGTTGTGCATGTTTAAATGATAAACACTTCATATATCACACTTGAGTAAATATATCATGCATAATATTAGGAAGGTAACTCATAACTACAAGTAAAACTTAAGTCAAAAGTCTAATTAGTCTCTTATTCCTATTATATACTTTTGCATTTTATTACCCACTTTTATATCAGCTATTAGGTTGTACTTTTATGTAAAAATTTGTATTGTTCAATACATTTTAATTTACTGAATATATTTTAATTGTATTTGCTAATTCAATATGCATTCTTAGATTTAAACTAATGAAATATATTTTAATGTTAATCACTGTAGTTTTTTTTAAAGCCCAGTCATGATTACGGTACCCAATATAAATTACTGAAAATCAAATCAAGAAAGTATTTCTTATAAACTGACTGAAGTAGAAATACTTTATTGTGAAGTAGGGATAGCCTTTTGCTCTTATTTTGTTTATTTTTTATGCAACAAAGAACCAATCTGTTCAATGTTAATACTTACATAAAACCTCACAGGAAAGATATTGGTACAAGTGCATACTAAACTTAAACCTTTTCAAATTGGAAAACTCATAATTATTCTATAGGCTGACTAGGAACTACTTTTTTTGCTGAAACAAAGCCTAGATAAACACTGATAAAAAATCTGGATTGACTTGCATTAAAATCATCAAAATGATTTTGTTTGTGTAGTTTTTACTCATATCAATTTTTCTGAATCAGATATTCACAGAATAAGAAATAACTTATGAACTGTATCAAAACCCTGGATCTAAGAAGAGAGTATATTTAATGGGATTATGCTAATTAACTTGTATCAATGTTTCAGCATCAATGCACAATGGCAATGGCAGTGGCAAAGAATCTGATGACAATTCAAGGCAACACAAAAGTAGGCATGAGCATAGTGCTCACGAGAGGTCAACCTCAACACCAAGTCACACACAGCACCGCCAAATGAATGGACACAGCACTGAAACCAAACGGAAATATCACAGCAGTGAGGTTAGTGTAGCAGGTTTTTTATTGTATTGCTTATTTTTGTCATCACCATCATCCACAGCCTGACTTCACCAATTCTTGGGTATAGACCTCCCCAAGTTTGTGCCATCCACCACATTCCTGTGCTGGTCACACACATTAACGACGGCCCGCGACTTTTACGATGTCATCTACCTATCTCGCTGCCGGACATCCCACCCTTCTATACCCACTCCTCGGCTGCCCTGCTCCATCTGTCATCACCACGTCTAGTCAAGTGTCCCCGCCTAAGAGCATTTTGAGTTGAATAACTGGATTCCCAACATCATGAACCTTTGTTTGTGTACAGATGTTGATGTTTGGAACTCCATCTATCTGAGGTTTACTTTTATGAAATGTTATGGGAAGTAATGCATAGCCCAATTGGCACGATTGTGCTGGTATAATATTCCATAATATAGTTAATTACTTAGTTTGTGTGTTGATTATACAATTTGATGAGGCAACATTTTACCTCATTGAGAGCACCTACCTTTTCTTTTGTAGTCAGACGGTTTTGTTGTTAGGAAACTATAGGTTTATCTAAATATATAAAACAAAGTCGGGTCAGTTACACCATTTATCACACAAGAACGGCTGAACCGATTTCTATTAAATTTGGTAGATAGATAGATTCTGATCGGGATTGAGACATAGTTTACTTTTTACCTGACTGCGCAGAAGGAGGGTAATGTTTATATTGACAAACCACGCGTGCAAAGCAGAGGTCAGCTAGTTTTAAATAAAAAAATAAATGCGTTTTCGGTGTTTTGACACATTCAGGTTTACATTCCGCCTAGAAAATGATATTTATAAAAAAAAAACAAGTTGGGGTCTCAAAAAACAATTGAAATTTTTGCATATTCTTACGATTTGACAAATTACTTTGGGAAAAGTGCTTGTTTTGGGAAATAAAGTAGATTGAGACCAACTTGATTTTTTGACAAATGATTTTTTTTAGGCTGATTGTAGGTATATTTTTATAATTTAAAAATCTGTTTTTTATACTTCAAAATAAACCTATAATATCCTAAGAACAAAAACTATAAAAAAAATGGTAGCTGCCCTCAATGAGGTAAAATGTTGCTCCACCCTGCATACAGTTAGACTCAATATAAATTCGAGAACACATTTCTGTTTAACATATCTATACTACCTTCTAACTTCTACTGAAATACTACTTATGATAGATTGCATTTGCATGTTTAGCTAATAATAACCTAGATTCCCTCATAATGTATAATGTTGTGATGTATAATGTGATTGATACTTTTCAGGAAGAAGAACCTAACAGTAAAAAGAAAAGACACAGTGTCAGTGATGATGACCACAAGAGGCCCGTTCTTGTCAAACAGGAAAAACTCAGTGATACCGAAAGTGATGAAGACTCTGACAGTTCAGAAAGTGACAGTGATTCCCACACATCACAGTCATCACGCGAAGACACGAAGAACAGAAACGATAACACACAGGAAGGTAAAATAAAAAAAGAAAAGACTAAATCTCCTGAGAGACACTGGTCTTCTAAAAGTCACCACAGTAAACACGATGATCATAGAAAAGAATCATCTAGTTCAAAACGACAAGAACCAGAAAACCATTCACATCACAGTTCCAAATCTGAAGATTACCCAAGACAAACGTCCGAGTCATCATCCAAATCTAGTTCACATAAACACAAAAGCTCTTATGAAAAAGAAAACAGTTCAAGTAAGAAACACAACTCGGGCCATAAATCATCTGAAGAAAAGAGGGACTCCAAGGAATCTAATAGACAAACCAGTTTAGATAGACAAAAGTCAAGCCATAAAGAACACAACCAAGAAAAACATAAAAGCCGGTCTGATAGTCAATCAAGCAAGTCTGATAGGCACAGAAGTTCTGACAAAGAGAGTGACAAGCACAGAGCAAGAAGTTCGTCACAAACAAACAGAGAGAGTGACAAACACAGAAGCTCATTACATAATGAAAAAGAGAGTGATAGATATAAAAGTTCATCACGTTCAGATAAAGACAATGATAAACACAAAGGCTCCTCAGAACGAGACTCCTCTAAACATAGATCAAAAGAAAGCAGTAATATTAAGGACAAACATAGTTCCTCGACCAAGGAAAAGGCAAAGGAAGGGAGTAGTAGTAGCTCATCTAAAGATAAATCTAGTAGTCATAGTGAGAAAAAGCATTCATCTAGTGATAGCAAGTCGCAAGACAAAGCGAAACATGAGGAAGACAGGAGTGAGAGGAAATCTAAAGAAAAATCCAGTTCCTCATCTCGTAAGAGTAAATCCAGTAAGTCGAAAGATGAAGTACCAAAGAAAAAAAGCAAGAAAACACATAGTGAAGAGGGCGAGGAAGGGATAGACTGTGGCTCAGGTAAAGGGTTTGTGGAAAAATTTATCTTCCAGATTGCAAATATTATTCTGCTTTATTATTTTGTTTTATCATCAGATTTAATTGTTGCATAAAATAAAACTTGACAAATTATTTTTTTGTTGTCATGCAAAATCGTGACTTAAAATATTATACGTCATTTCATTTACAATCTTAATATTAAAGAATGGGCATGGATCAAACCCGCAGTCTTTATTAGGGAACGCTGTCCAAGTAATCCTACCAATACCTATGGAGCGATTCAATCCATACTGATAGTATACAATTTTCACATCTAAACAGCTGGACTGATTTCAATTAAATTTGGTATATAGATAGATTATGACTGGGATGAAGACACTTTTTTACTATTTACCCAACTTTGTTAAGTGTAATGTTTTTATTGACAAACCATGCGTGCGAAGCTGCGAGCGGAAGCTTGTCACACTAATAATATAAATGCGAAAGTTTGGATGTTTGTTTGTTTGTTACTCAATCACGCCGTAACGGCTGAACCGATTTCGATGAAACTTGGTATATACGTAGATTATAACCTGGATCACCACAGACTCATTTATCCCATAAATCAGTACCCATGGGATAAAAATGGGTGTGTCAAGTCAAGTTGCAACAGCGAGTTTAACTTAATTTCTAGGTTACCTACACATTTAGTAGTGTAACGCTTACGAAGTCGCGGCCAACAGCTAGTTAATATATATATTTTAAATTGATTTCAGGTGCCAGTTTTGCAGAAGCGCTGGGTATGATTGTCAGTCCCGTGAAAGGGAAGAAAAAGTCTTACAAAGACTTTTCGCCGAGTAATTCCTTCCCTAATGATGTGAGTATCATATTGTTTTAATTATGTGTTATCGAATAGTCTTCTTTACATGGTATAAAATGAAGTCGCTTCCGCTGTCTGTTCGCTTAGATCTTTTAAACTACTCAAATGATTTTAATGCAGTTTTCAGCAATAGATAGAGTGATCCAGGAGGAAGGTTTATATGTATAATACATATACATATTATAGTACAGAAAAGCCGAAAAATATATTTTTGTGCGCTTAAATCGCAAACGCTGGCTAAACCTTACGAGATATATCAAATTAATGTACTACGGAATTGTATATCTTAAAAAGATCGATTACCTGACTGCACAGGAGGGTAATGATTTTCGAAAAAACGTGTGCGAAGCCGCGGACGGGTCAGCTAGTATATTATAAACATATCGAATGTCAGTAAATAATTACGACTATGTTGCAACAGTCGAAACGTCGGGATAACAAATAAAAAAGGTGCATACGCGATGAATACCCGTTTTAATCAGTAATTATGTACAGTGATCGCGAAAGATTGAAAAATACGAATGTCAGTAAGTTTTTAAAAGTACTGTTATTTTACGTGTATAGTCGTCTCACGAGCCAGCCATCGTCCTACTAAAGCCGTGGAAATCTAATAGGTCGGATTTGATAGATGGCTAAATACTACAACATTGTAATATCGTCCCGTTGAAATATTGATTCAAGATTAACTAGTGCTTCTGAGTAATTTTTAAGGTTCCGTGCCCAAAGGGTAAAACGGCACCCTATTACTGAAGCTCCGCTGTCTGTCTGTCCGTCTGTCACCAGGTTGTATCTCATGAACCGTGATAGTTAGACAGTTGAAATTTTCACAGATGATGTATTTCTGTTGCCGCTATAACAGCAAATACTATAAACAGAATAAAATAAGTATTTAAGGGGGGCTCCCATACAACAAACGTGATTTTTTTGTTCGTTTTAGCTAGATATTGATAACGACAACAGGTTAGACGCTTAAAATATTTAGTTATATATTCACTTTAAAATGAATAATTAAATTAATAAACACATTTTTGAGCGGGCTCCCATACAATAAACATGATTTTTTTTTGCTGTTTTTATAGATAATGGTACGGAACCCTTCGTGCGCGAGTCCGACTCGCACTTGGCCGGTTTTTCAATATAAAAGTGAACCTGGTGGTGGTAAAAGTATTTTTGTATGTTTGTAACGAATAAACTACCGATTTCAAAAATTCTTTCACCATGCTACATTATCCCTGAGTAACATAGGCTACTTTTTACCTAACTGCGCAGAAGGAGGGTCATGTTTTTTTTTAAACTACGCGTGCGAAGCTGCGGATTGGTCAGCTAGTTAATGATATATTCATTGTTATAATGTATGGGTAGGTGGTATGTCGGTTAGCAATGAAACGACCGTCTTACTCCGTAGCTAGTTTATTACTGAATTACCCACAGTTTTACACACAAGCTAAAGTACGTACATTCCTCCAACATTAATTTGGAAACCTGTAACAATCGACACAAGTAATTTTACATTTTATAATAGTTAGGTAATTATCTACCGCTAACTAGGTACCACAGTCACAAGTACAAAATCAATTTTTAACAAGGAAACTTAACTTTTTAACTTGGAAACGTGATCCTTGTTAAAAATTAACTTTTAAATGTGGAACCTATTTACTTAAATATATTTTTTATAATCAACAAAAATTTTATGCCTCTCAGGCACTTCTCTCACCGCCGGCGAGTAAGCGTTTTTCTATCAACTATTTTCTCGCTCAAGAAACGAACAAAAGATATAGATTTCGTGCCAGTACCAGAGACACGCATATTAATAGTTGATCGCTGGCCGTTCACACCGCCGGCGAGAACTCGCTCTCTACTATTTTGTCGCAACGACTACAACACTCGCTCAGCGATGCTCGCTTGGCGGTCAGAACACACGCCGTGAGATGAACCAGCGGAACGAAACGGAACGCACTCGCCCACTTGTTTTATAGCCCAGCGAGACAACTACACACTCGCTTCTCGCTGCTCGCCAACTCGTTTCTAGCTGTACTCGCTACTAGCTCATCGCCGGCGGTGAGACAAGTGCCTTAGAGTGCTCGAACGGACTACTATTAGCAGAACTTGGATGTTGAATCTGATTTGGATCATCACTCTGCTCAGCCGTTCGAGTCACGATATAGTGCAGTAGCATAATAATTATTTGACATTATGTGCTTCATTATTGTGTAGACATTCATACAAAGTTATCGCGGCATGCATAATGAATGATAGATGTCATAACGGACCTATTGATTTCCTTAAGTGTCAAGTGACACACGGAAATGCTTACGAAAATAATATAATCAAACAACTCCCTTCACCAGAATTAAAAATATACACAAAGTAGGTAATTCAACTTTTATACTAATCAGCTTAGTGCAGTGACTTTAAACGACCATCACATCTTTGTTTTCATTCTTTATTGCACAAAGAAAAACTTAGAAATGGAATACTTAAGAGTTGACTAAACCTCAGCCCAAACTCGAATTTCAACCCCGCTTCTCCGCGCGCCGCTGCACGTCCTATCTCGCCGTGGTTCATATGTTTGCCGGTCTTTTATTATTCAGTCCCTTCATTATCTTGTTGTGCTTATTTCTCATTACTGCGTCTTTACAAAAACCAACTAAATATAAATTCTACCTAAGAATAACGTCTTCGTTTGGAGCGACAAGCGTCACGGATACTCCATCTGAAAGCCGAGGCCAGACTGAATCGTAGAACGGGCGCCCGGAGCGAATGGTTTCATTGGTGCAAAACTTAGATATTTTAATTTTAAGGTAAAATCAAAAGGTATTTTGAAAATTTAAAACACAGGTTCCCTTATTTATGTTGTGTAGAATTACTGTATAAAGTTTCAAGATCTAAATTGAAGTATTCATCGCATAAGAACGAGTTAAAGATAAATTTGGAGTCATCTTTGGATTTTTTTTCCATCGAGAAAATTTTACGGAATCGTGTTTTCACAACACAGGCGCTCTAGCACGTATCCTTAACTATAACATATATGAATTACAGATTGAAAGCACACAATTTGTTGAACAAAACATTGTTTCTCAATAAGCGATTTGACGTCTCCCCAGTTATAGTGCGCCCTTAATGCTAAAAGAATTTTCTACCGGTCAACCGTGACAGGTAAAAAACCTTATGTTTGTTTAAACTATCTTTCACATAGTATTATTAGAATGGCAACCACATGCACTTAGATGTAACAATGACATCTATCTCTGATTGAATTTTGTTTCCTAATTGAATGTTCGTAATGTAAATGATGCGTTGTATATAAACTATGATCAATTAAATAATTAATATTATATTTACAGCGCCGTAACGGGGTCCATGTACATTTCTAACATAAGTATAAATAAGACCTGTACTACTAATAAAATAATGGTGTGCTGTATTTACATCTAATCTAAAGAGCCCGCTAGATCCCACTGCTGGGCAAAGGCTCCCTTCTCTTCTTCTATTCATCCCGGTGTAGAGCTTTTGAACTGAACTGCTCGAGTTCAAACTGTGTGCGTCAAGTTCGTCGCATAACTCGGTGGTTATCTTAGCCCACAAGTCATCGCGCATTCGACATAGGTGTCCAGCCCACTCCCACTCCCACTTCAAATTAACACTCTATTTACATGAATGCAATAAATGAAGAGTAGTAGAGTTCCTTGTGAAAGGGCTCGCCCGGGGAATTACTATTTCTGCCGCCAACCACCATTGATGTGTTTCGCTAGGAATGGTATGGTTGCCGGTGAAATTACAGGCACATGAGGCTTTACACCTGTATGCCTCAAGTTGTTGGACGCAGGGCAGTGCATCGTAGGTCTCATTTCTGACATACGAGGAGAGATCAAAAAGTAGTGAGAACGACATACTCCTTGGTAAAAAAAAAATACTGGCAGGCATAGCTCAGATACATATTTGTAATATTAATAAAGAAAAAGATCTTCGATTCTCTTTTGTTTTTTTCCGAATGTAGTCATTTGTTTGCTTCGTCTCGAAACGTGTCCTCGAAAATGGAGAAAAACGAAGAGCGAGCCGTTAATAAATACCTCTGTTTAAAAAAGTTAACGACGCAAGAGATTCATTGCGATTTGGAGGCAACATTAGGAGAATCTGCTCCTGGGGCTGCTCAATTTCGAGTAGGGAGAACGAGCACGGAAGACGAACATCGTTGCGGCCGTCCATCGACATCAGTCACACAAGAAAATGTTGCGAAAGTCGAAAAAATTGTATTGAGCGATCGAAGAGCTACCATCCGACACTTAGTTCAAGAAACGGGCATTTCATATGGAAGTTTTCAATCCATATTGAAACAATCTTTGAATATGAGAAAAGTCTCCGCAAGATGGGTGCCGAAAATGTTAACCGACAGTCAGAAACAAAATCGACTTGACATTTCGAAGATATTATTGGACAAGTTTCAAGAAGATTCTGAAAACTTTCACTCGTTTAGCGTAACAATGGACGAAACATGGGTCCATCATTTTGATCCCGAGACAAAACAGCAATCTTTGCAATGGAAACGGTCATCATCACCGACCCCGAAGAAGTTTCGTGCCGTGGCATCGGCGGGCGGGAAGAGATATTGTTGATTGAATACCTGGAGCGTGGAACCACTATTACAGGCCAATATTATGCAGCTTTAATTCCCAAGTTGAGGAATGCCATCAAAGAGAAAAGGAGGTGGAAACTTCGAAGGGGCGTGCTGTTTCATCACGACAACTCACCCGCGCACAGGTCGGCAGTTGCGATGGCTGCCATTCAGCAAGCTGGTTTCGAATTGGTTGACCACCCCCCTTATTCACCAGATCTGGCACCTAGCAATTTTTATCTGTTTCCCAAATTGGAAGAATACTTAAGGAGAAACAGGTACGAAGACGATAACGAGATGATGAATGCCTTAGAGAGCTTTTTGCAGGACCAAGACAAAAAATTTTTTTTGAAAGGGATTGAAGCCTTGGAAAAGCGCTGGACTCGGTGTGTAGAGAGACTCGGAGACTATGTAGAAATATAAATTATTAAGTTATCAATAGTCATTATATCTTATCTCATTCTCACTACTTTTTGATCCCTCCTCGTACGTGACCTACGAAACAATTCTCTAATAAAGGCGATGATTACCTAACATCAGGTGGGTCATAAGCGTGTTCATTGTAGTAAAAAAAAGGTGAAATTAAATATGAAATAAAGCTAATGTTCTTCCACAGCTGAGTCCGGCGGCACTCCTAGCTCCGACTGCAAAGCTAGCTCCATTAAACCTGGAGATATCAGCTCTACCAGAGATATCGCCCAACTACAAGCCACGTCCGCCGCCCAAACCCATGCCGCACTTCACTGACGAAGATGCTATAAGCGCGGGAATATCCTCTAAAAACCAAAGGTAAACACGACCGGTCAAGCGTGAGTGAGACTCGCTCGACGAGGTTGCCCGGACCTTTTTTTTAATTTTTTTTATGTATTTTTTTTCTAACTATAGGCTAGCGTTTGACCACGATCTCGCCTGATGGTAAGCGATAATTCAGTCCACGATGGTACACGATTGCCTAGAAGAAACCTATTCACTCGCGAATTGAAGACCCCTAAGTTGTAGCTATCAGGAAACACAGACTTGGCAAGGCGTACTAATCCTTAGCGGGGCCTTAGTCATAGTCATACATATATATTGTTTCATGTTTGTTTTACAATAGATGTTTTAAATGTTTGCTCCAAAACATGAGCCCCGCTGGGGCATCTCAATACAATAATATTATGATGCACTTATTACTATGTAGGTACTTATACCAATACCAAGTAAACAAGTTATATTAACCTATTATAATATTAGTTATAGTTAATGCTTATAGATACGTTTACTTACAGTTAAGCATACTCTCTGCACTCAGGATTTTAGTAAATCCCTCGCTCCGCTCGAGAGTTAACTCTGGAATCCTTCGTTAGGTTCGGGATTCAATATAGCGCCCGTGACGCAAGCCACTGCTTTATCCCCTCGTTTAATAATGTACTAGTATCTGCCAGGATAATGCTTTCCAGTCATTAAATAAAAGAAATATGTCCATTGTTTATTCCATATTTCATTTAGGTATTAATGTTATATTGAACTTTGACTTATTTAGAAATTACTGTCATATTATGCAACTAGCTTCCGCCGGCGGCTTCGCACGCGTGGATTGTCAATAAAAAGTAGCATATGTGTTAATCCAAGTTATAATCTACGTACATACCTAATTTCATCGAAATCGGTTCAGCCGTTACGTCGTGATTGAGTAACAAACAAACAAAGAAACATCCAAACTTTCGCATTTATAATACATATTAGTGTTATGATTTCTTATCCTTTACAGAACCAAAGTGTACTCCGGTAACAAAGTTTATGGGAAAATTACATCTTTGTACGCTATGTGTGTCGCAGTCTTACAAGAACACATAGATGGTGAGTAGTTAGTTTTTACAATTTGTACAAATAGAAGAAAGCCAGCCCAGTAAGATCATTTATTTTGCTATTGAAATGTATTTTTTACAAACTAACCTTACGGCTAGATTTTAAAACTATTTTGTTAAATTTATTCTACGTTTGTGGTTCTAAATCTAATAAATAAATTATCCTGGACCTTCCACACAGCGTAGATGTATAACATAAGTTTATGTAAGTTTACCAAGTTCCTTAGTGTTATCAGATTTACCAACAGTTCCAATTTAAAGTCTCAGTCATTAATTCAGAAGCTTCCGCCCGCGGCTTCGCACGCGTGGTTTATCAATAAAAAGCCTATGTGTTAATTCAGATTATAATCTACGTGCACACCAAATTTCATCAAAATCGGTTCAGCCGTTCCGTAGTGGGCTTGGTATTGTCGAAGTAAAGTTGCGCGCTGGCAGTCTAGATGAGAAGAGCCGAGGATCAGAGTCGCTCCCCTTGGGACTTGCGTCCAGAAACAGCTAGGTCCAGAAATGGTAGGTTGATGATGATTATAGAATTGGATTGTATTCCCTCCAGCCCTCGAGTACACCGGAGGCGTGCCATACGATATTCTAAAGCCCGTCATAGACAAGGCGACCCCGCAACAGTTGATCGTGCTAGAACACTACAATCCGTACCTGATGGATGATACCGACCATCTCTGGCAGAAGAACTGCGAAAGGGGATTCAGGAACAAGAAGCGACAGGAGATGGAGACGTGGAGGGAAATGTACATGGTATGAATATATGTATATGTAATCATTATTATAAATACATTATATTTATGTAGCTGTTTTGATATAAATAAATAATAAATAATGCTGGACATTTCACACAGCGCCATCTAGCCCCACACTAAGCAAACCTTGTACTATAGGAACCAGATAACTGATAACAGATAGTTGATAGATATACTTTTTTTGTAAATATGTACAAACAACCAGACCCTGAACAAATATCTGAAGATCAAACAAACATTTGTTTCGCGGTGGGAATCGAACCCACAACCTTCTGCGTCTCAGCTACTGCGCCACGGAGGTCGTCAGGGATAAAACTTCAGGATTTTGTGTTAGTGATAAATAATATTCAATACTCAAAGTTGTTACAGTAGATAGTTTCAAATATTAGGTCCTTACATATGAAATCGGCGTTTTGTACGGGAGGAATATAAAGTATTTTTTTTTTGTAAAATATATTTAATTAATCAAAGTATGCACAGTTGTTATCTATGCACTTTTGCCATCTCATAGGTAGTTCATTGATACCTTTACTAAAAAAAAACATGGGGGCAAGAATCAATAAACTCTTTGAAGGCGGTTTGGACTGCCGCATCGGAGTTGAATTTTTTCCTTGTAAGAAGTTATCGAAATTCCGGAAAAAATGGTAATCTGTTAGAACAAGGTCCGGGGAGTACGGTGGCTGTCGCAGACATTCCAATTGTAGCTCATCTAACTTAGTGGTTGTTTGTTGTGCAGTGTATGGTCTTGCGTTGTCGTGAAGCAGCAGTGGCCTAGAGCGATTAACCAATCTCGGTTGTTTAGCAGCTAGTTCTTCCTTCATGGTTTGCAGTTGCTGACAATAGATATCTGCCGTAATCGTTTGGCCAGAGTATTGAACGACACCGGCGCTAGTCCACCAAACACTCACAACTAACTTTTTCTGAGTCAATTTTCGTTTAGGGCAGGATTTGGCTGGGTCTCCAGGATTCAGCCATTGCAACGAGTGGTTCCGATTATCGTACAGTATCCACTTTTCATCACAAGTAATGATTCGATTTAAAATCCCTTCATTATTGTGTCGGTTGAGCAAAGTAACACAGCAGTCCACGCGTGTTTGCAAGTTCGATTCACTTAATTCATGAGGTACCCAACGTTCAAGTTTTTTTTAATTTCCCGATTTGCTTCAAGTAGATTATTACGATTTTATCACTTACCCCGAAGCCTGCAGCTATCTCTGAAGTGCTTTGTGATGGATCCGCTTCCACAATAGCCTTTAATTCTTCATTTTCCACTTTGGTCTTCGGCCGTCCACGGGGTTAGTTCTGAAGGTCGAAATTTCCAGAACGAAAACGTTGAAACCAAAAACGTACCGTGCTTTCTTTTGCGACACCAGCGCCGTACACATCATTAATCCTTCGAGCTGTTTCTGCAGCACTGGCGCCACGGTAGAACTCGTACTCGTAAATATACCGATATTTCATGTTTTCCATAGTGCCTATGTATTATTTTTTTAGTGCAATTAAGAATTTTCTAATCTAATCTTATTATGAAGATTACTTATTATTAACGTAGGTTAATAAAAATAAAATTATAAAGAGATTGTTAAAGCTGCTTTCATATTTGTAGTACAGCATAAAAAATACAAATATAATATAAAACACAAAGGACCGTCTAATCCTGGGATGCACAGACCACGGCCCGCGGGCCGCATGCGGCCCGCCGGTCGAATACTGGTGGCCCGCCGACAGCAAAAATAATACTCTCATACATTCGAAAAATATTGAATTCCATTCCAGAATAAAACCAAATAAAATATGTTCGAAAAGTAATTTGAATCTCGCGCGCGCGCTCTTAAGTGCGCTTATCGGTGCGCCGTGCATGCGTCGGTAACAGCGGTCGGTAATGTTCGTGCCGATCTCGGTTAAATTCGTTTTCTTGAGGAAGCGCCGCGGCCGGCGGCGCCGGCGCGGCGACGACGGCAGCGCGGTGGCGGCTTATCCACGGGTTATATGTTAGAGCAAGCGAGATAGCAATAGTCCCGAATTCCCGATTGCTCGCGTAGGTAGATACACGAAGCTTCCAGAGTCGGTTTCGAGATTTCTCCAGACAGTTTTCGACTCTATACGCGCGGTATAAAAGCCACGATAACCGCAGCGACCGACAGTTCGGTTTTAATTTGAGTGAAGTGTCAATAGTTCTAGTGTAGATTTTAATTAACTCGACTAGCCGGTGTCATATATTTTGATCCACATTCAACGTAGATTTCCCGTCAAGTGCCGTGTATAATTATTAATTGTGTTGTGAAATCGTAAGTAAAACTCTGTTAATAATAAGTGTTTCCCTACATATGTATTTAATCAATTATTTTTGGTAATTTAAAAAAGGATGGGTAATTTAAGTAGGTACTGTAATTGTTTTTAGGTGCTGTGTTAATCATAACCAGGATTAGAACGCAACATGGACAAGCCAGGGCCTAGTAAAAAACGTAAGGTTAAAGATGAAAATCGGCAGTTTCAAGAAATTTGGGCTGAGAAATACTTTTTTGTATGGTCGCATAACAAAGTCGTTTGTTTAATTTGCAAAAATTCTGTTGTGATTGCAAAGGAATATAATGTAAAAAGGCACTATGAAACGCAGCATCCTACTTTTACCAAGTTTACAGGCGAATTAAGAAAGCAAAAAATGTTGTCTTTAAAACGGGAGCTTACTGGTCAGCAAGCTATGTTTACAAAACCCATTCAAGATTCAGAAACAGCTACAGAAGTTAGTTATGAAATTTCTCGGATGATAGCAAAGCGAAGTCGCCCCTTCAATGATGGGGATTTTGTAAAAGAATGCATAGAAATTGCCGCTAAGAAAATGTGTCCAGAAGCAGCAAAAAAGTTTGAGAAAATTCAACTGAATCGTATGACTATCCAAAGACGAATTATGTCTTTGTCAGGTAATATTGCGGAACAATTAAATGAAAAAACTAAGATCATTGAATTTTTTTCATTAGCACTCGACGAATCCACTGATATTAGTTCCACAGCTCAACTTCTCATATTCATACGAGGTGTTACTCAAGATTTTGAAGTCTTAGAAGAGTTATTAGGAATGTGTTCATTGAAAGGTCAAACCAGAGGAGTTGATATACTCAATGTACTTTTGGATGAGTGTTCAAAAACTGATTTGGACTTATCAAAATTATGAGACTGGGAGTTGCGACTGACGGTGCTCCTTCGATGATTGGTGTCAATTCTGGGCTAGTTACTTTGCTGAAAAAGCATCTACAAGAAAAAAACATAAACGCTGAAGATCTCATGCAGTTTCACTGCATTATACAGAAGCCCTCTGTTCTAAAAAAATTGAATTTCAAAATGTCATGAAAGTGGTAGTTTCGACTGTAAATTTCATAAAATCACGAGGACTCAATCACAGGCAATTCAAACAATTCCTTGATGACATCGAAAGCGAATATGGAGATTTACTGTATTATACAGAAGTAAGGTGGCTAAGTCGTGGATTGACACTGGAACTATTTCTATATATAAAAGAATAAAAGAAATTGGAATATTTCTGGCGGAAAAGCAAAGGGATGTCCCGGTACTTAAAAATCCTGATTGGTTGTGTGATTTGGCTTTTTTAATTGACATTACAAATCATTTTAATGTCTTGAACACACGTCTTCAAGGCAAAAATCAACTAATATCCCAGCTCTACGCTCATGTATCATCCTTTCAAAGCAAGCTGACACTTTTCAGATCGCAATTGAATTCTGGAAATTACAATCATTTTCCGAATTATAAGAAAATGGCTGAAAAATTCAACAAAACTGCGATTAATTTCAGTTATGTAGAAAAGCTAGATATTTTGATTCAATCTTTTCAAGACAGATTTTCGGAGTTTAAAAAAGTGAAACCTCTGTTGGACATATTCAGCAATCCTTTCACGATTTCAGTTGAAAATGCGCCAGAGTCAATGCAGTTAGAAATTATCGACATTCAAAACGACCAAGATTTACGCAACAAATTCAACGAAGGAGACTTGCTGAACTTTTACCGCTGTATTGATAAAAATACGTACAAAGAGTTGCGCATAAACGCTCTGAAATGTGCCAGCTTATTTGGTTCTACCTATATATGTGAACAAACCTTTTCAATACTAAATAATAATAAAACAAAAATCGAAACCGCCTTGCAAACGAAAGTTTGGAAGCAGTTTTACGTGTTGCTACAAGTAAATTTGAGCCAAATATAAAAAAAGATTGTAAGCACTATGCTGGCACTGCATAGTGCTTACAATCTTTTTTATATTTTTATACGCTTCAAATTAATAAATTCTTTTTCAATTTTAATACATTATTATCAATTCTTTATTGTCTTTAATTACCTATACTTCTGGCGGCCCGCCATCAGTTCATAATTTGCCCGAGTGGCCCCTAGTCTTAATAAGTCTGTGCATCCCTGGTCTAATCCATTGATTCCCAAAGTGGTCCGGTCCACCTGGACCACTTTGGGAATCAATGGATTAGAGGGGTCCACGGGAGACTGGACGGGGGTCTACGTGGGCTTGACAGAAAAATGGGGGTTCACAATTCGTATTCCACCTATCAATTTTGACAACCTCCGTGGCGCAGTGGGCGAACAGTCGGCTGAGACGCAGGAGGTAGCGGGTTAGATTCCCGCCGCGGAACAAATGTTTGCATGATTTACAGATATTTGTTCCGGGTCTGGTTGTTTTTCTATATATTATAAGTATGTATTTACAAAAAAAAATGTATATATATAAGTATTCTATCAGTTATCTGGTTCCCATAGTACAAGCTTTGCTTAGTTTGGGGCTAGATAGCGCTGTGTGAAATGTCCAGCAATATTTATTATTATTATTATTAATGTAGGCAGATAATATTTTAAGAAGCGACTGTTACTTGTAAAAACTTGCATAATTCATATTGCTGTCAATCCATCAAGTACTCCCTGCCATTAAAATTATGACTATTTTGTGATTGTCTTTGTAGAAGTTTACGTTACGATATTAATCTTTAATTTTAATTATATTACGAGCATTTTATTATAATAAATTGCAATATGATAACAATAATAATAATTAATAGTGTAATAATTACATATTTTAATAAATACAACACAAGAAAATACACTGTATTTAGTTGATGGATGTTAGTAAAGTTGGATGGAATCACTTTTTTGATTGGCTAACTTTACTTTTTTGACATCCACTCACAGCACAATCAATTAATTAATTAACCAATCAATTCTCACTTTTTTTTCGAAATCTGTTAATTCGTGGTTGAACTTAGAAGCAACGCAAATTTCCATAGTTAGATCTAATCTTCACATTTTTTGTCGACTTTTTTGGGATCAGCAAAATTTTGAAAGTGGGCTATGAGAAAAAAAATGTTTGGGAACCTCTGGTTTAATAGCTTTAAAGGTCGGGTATCAGATGTCATCTTTACCTAATAATAATAATATAAATCATTATTTCAGGCAACAATAGAAAAGTACAAGATGTTAAAACTTAATTCTACGGCCCATATAAATATAATACCTTAGTCACTAACATACATATTAAAATACACAATATACTATTTGTTGACACGTCATGTCTGCGACGTGTGACTCACTTGTGCTGAATCGTAAACTAGTGACTAGTGGAGTGCTTAAACTCATGCATGACTTCTTACATATTGAGCCTATATCTTATTATTTTTATCGCGCATGCTCTGAATGTTGGTTATTGGAAACTCGATATCAGCTCCGTTAATGCGATTTACGGCCGTAAGTTAATTTGAAAATAGAATGAGACTCATTGCGTTCATAATAAGCTAAAATGAAATATAATCTTGATGACAAATCCTTATTTCTATTAAATGAAAGAGGTCATAGTTTAGTAGTGAAAAAAAAAACAATGGATACCGGGAACGCAAATTTTCTTTTTACCAACAAACTGTTATAAAAAGACTTGTTTCTTCGCATTCGGGTTGAAAATTTATAAATAAATATTGCTGGACATTTCACACAGCGCTATCTAGCCCCAAACTAAGCAGAGCTTGTACTATGGGAACCGGATAACTGATAGAATACTTATATACTTTTTTTGTAAATATATACTTATAATATATAGAAAAACATCCAGACCCGGAACAAATATCTGTGGATCATGCAAACATTTGTTCCGCGGCGGGAATCGAACCCGCTGTCTCCTGAGCCTCAGCCGGCTATACGCCCATTGCGGTACGGAGGTCGTCAAAAGTTAAGATAAGTTGTGTGTATACTATTACTTTTCTCTGGTTTTAACATTTATATCAAAATGTAAATTTGAATTACAGCGGTGCCAAGAAGAGCAAGAGTCGAAACTAAAGTCGTTGACAGCCAACATTCGCATGACCCAGGAAGCGAAGAACGCGCCCATCAAGCAAACGAAGATGGCCTACGTAGACAACTTCGTGAAACCGCCTAGAAGCATTGCGAGGAAACAGGTAAACATTCAATGAACTAGCCGTTGCCCGTGGCTTCGTACGCGTTACACTACTAAATGTGTAGGTAACCTAGAAATAAAGCAACTAGACTTGACACCCCATTTTTATCCCATGGGACCTGATTTATGGGATAAAAGATAGCCTATGCGGTAATCCAGGTTATAATCTACGTATATACCAAATTTCATCGAAATCGGTTCAGCCGTACGACATGATTGAGTAACAAACAAATAAACATCCAAACTTTCACATTTATCATTTTTCATGTGTCATTTCACACAGCGCTATCTAGCCCCAAACTAAGCAAAGCTTAGGTATACTGTGGGACTAGATGACTAATGGAACACTTATATACCTGTTTTTGTAAATAAATACTTATATATTATATAGCGAAACATCCAGAACCGGAACAAATATCTGTAGATCATCCATTTGTACCTGCTACCTCGTGGTCTCAGCCGGCAATTCGCCCACTGCGCCACGGAGGTTCTCATATTTTAGGCACTAGGCAACTTTAGTTTGTATGTGTGGTGTATGAACCTCTTGTCCACATCACTGTTTCAACAGCTAGTTATGAATATAACCACCCCATTAGCTTTTTAGTATAAAACCGCGTTCAATCGGGCTAACCGTTTGGGAACTACGATGGACAAAGGCGTCAAACTTATAACACCCTTTTTTTGTGTTAGTTAAAGATAAATAATACTCCGTATTACTTATTAGTGTAATACATAGATAATATTATCTATGAACAAATCTTGCTTGCACGTAATAGTAAAATTAAAATACATTCAAAGATTTATCTTGAAAATGGGATATGGTTAGCTGAGTTAGTAACATGTTGTGTTGCGTTTAGAAACGCAAACGCCGTCGAAGACCTAAAAAGTTAACGTGGATTCTCTTTCCGAGGCGTGCAGACTAATTGACAGGTTAGTAAGTATTATTTCATTTTCTGTTCAAAAAGAATAGCTTTACGTGCCACTGAATTGGCGTGCCATTGGCGCCTTATCATTGTAATCTGCTAATTTAGGCTAACATTTCATGAATGAATGAATGAAAATTCTTTATTATACCTTACAAGCTAGACACAACAGATATAAATAAATAAACAAATAAATGTAAGCATAATGGGCGGTCTTATCGGTTAACAAAGGAATCTCTTCCAGACAACCTCATTTAATCTATACAACCTGTTCTGTTATGTACCACATCAATTTAAAACACAAATCCGGCATCGTATTACCTAAGTTTAGAGGTGGGTTTAATACCGTTATCTTGAATATTTATCCAGTAATCGATACATTTCCAATAAATATCATTTTAACGTAAATCGGCGGAGCTTTTGCGACGATGCCGTTTAGTCAGATTAACACCTATTTACATGATTAATGAATACGATTTGATTACCTATTTTATACAGGTTGTTTCATTGATAATTTAGGACTTGATATTAAGGTTGTTTAAAAATTTAACTTTTGAAGGTACTTACTGTATTTGAAAAACCTATATTACAACAATACTGGCCATTAGCCCTACCCGTGTTTTTATTTAATGTCGTACATAACAAAACACGTAATATAAGTACCAAGCAATTTTAAGAACTCTTTAAATTATTCTTATCCTATACGGCACTAACTGAGCGTCGCCGCACACGAGCCACGCGCCACAAAACGCATCTGAAGGAGGAAGCAGCTACTTAGAAGCGGAAACGCGAGACAGACACTTTTTTTAACTTTTTAAGGTTCCGTACCGTAAACGCAAAAAGGAACCCTCATAGGATCACTTCGTCCGTCTATCTGTCTGTCTGTCCGTCGGTCAATACCCTTTTCCTTAGGAACGTGTTGACGTATCAAGTTGAAATGAATATCAAATACGTAGGTCAATAGTCCCTTGAGCTGTACAAAAACGAAGCTTCTACGTCAACGCAGTAAACCATTTATGCCGTATATTTTGCTCGCAAATAAATCGAACCTAATCCCGTTGACCTTGAATCCAGAAATTTGACAAGAAGCTCAAAGCACAAGTAAAAGAAAAATTGAATAATACATTTAAAAAAAATACGGAAACCTCGGAGCGCGAGTCAGACTCGCACTTGTCTGGTTTTTTTATTACCTACGACGGAACGGAGGAGATGTATGCGTTTAAGGTGAGAGGTTGATTGTTGATTTCAATACAGTTTTCTGTAAAGAGTTTGTGATTCATCGGCGATGGTTCTTAGATAGGTGTTATGGTGCTAACTCGCCAGAGGGCGCTGCAATAAAGAAAAAAAGGTTTTTTATATGTCGGAAGTTATTAAATTTTTTAATTTATACTTGTACGCCATCATCACACGCAGTCGTCAATACGATTGTACGTTTTATTGTGATGACATATTAACTTTAAATAAATACTTTTCTTTTTCAGGCAATCCACGGCACAGCGCACTCTGCGACAGCAAGCCCCGCGGCCCGAGTCGCCTCCCTCGCTCAAGGCCCCAACGTCCTCAAAGGCGGTGCCCCAAGGCCGGTCAACGCCGCGCCAGTCTCCTCCACGTTCAAACCCAAGAAGGCACCGCTAATGCAAAAAGCACTACAATTCATGCGAGGCCGCAAGCGATGATGGCTGACAATTTTACTTTGTGTGATCTAAGTTTAAGTAGGTAGGTTTATTTTCTTTTGCGATTGGATTTTGAGTTACCATGTTTCTTCGGTAAAGACCGGGCGGGAATTGCAGACAAATTCTGCTAATCATATAAAACATGCACTTTTTAAAAAGGAAACGTAATAATAATTTTTACTATACAATATGTAACAAAAACCCTGTCAGATCCTTAAGGGTAGATGATAAAGTAAAAAAAGTGATCAAGTATTTGGTCATAATCATGTAGTTCTTGACCAGAAAAAAAAATACCCGACTAATTTAATTATTTGGCACTGAAAACTTAAAACTTGCCTCGGCAACACTGGCGCAAATACGCGCTGCGCCGGGCGGCGCCGGCGGTGTGGAGGGGTCAATAACCCACGTACGGCATATGTTTGTTTGTTGACTATTGCAGTTAAGAAACAATAAGTTTAATGTAGCTCTGAAAAGAACTTAGGTTCAGCTCTGACAAGAGCTTAGGTACGTATTGCCAGATAAGCAGAAGCACGTCATCTTGATCGAGACTGCGACGGTCGTGTTCCACGTGTCGACCTTCAACTTCAATGCAACTTCGACACCGTTTTATGATGTTGGCACGCACTTTTCGCACAGCTTATTCAACACAAACCTTTTTTGACAAACTCCACAAAGCGCATTAACATGTTGTAATATTCCGCATTCGATTATGACATTTCGCGAAGAAATAAACTCGGGACGCGGGAACAATACAGATAACAGCGCAATATTGAATGAAGCGTGGGCGGTGCATGTTAGCGAGAGAACGAGTGAGTGAGTGCGGCGCCCCGGCGTCTAAGGCGAAGCGGTAGTCTTAGAACTTTTGAGTTAACAGCGCGGTAAAATTTGCCTATTTTAGAGGTAAAATTCAGATTATTCTTGAAATTAAAAATGAAATAACTTTCAATTTATTTGATGCAGATGTTTTTTAAACATCTGTCCGACTTTAATTTCTATGTCGGAATACGCTAACCATGGATCTGACAGGGGTTTTGTTACATATTGTATATGTTCCCAAGCAACTCAACCTTAAAGTTATTTCGTGCGTTCTGACACACATATAGAATGTTTTATTGCAGTACTCGATATGGTAGAGTTGTCTACAGTGCCCGCTCGGTTGTGTAGTCTAGAATCGTAGATGTTGATTTGAAAGTTACAAAGTAGATAGTAGTGCATCAAGATCAGTCTTCAACGGTAAGTCAGCTTAAAGAAAATCGGTAATGACTTAATTTATTGTAACACTTTAACAGTGCTTTAGAAATGTAGTTAAAGTGTCAGCGAAAAACTAAAGTAGTCAGAAAGCGTATGACAGATAAGACTTGTCAGTAAAAACTATCATCCAAACGTTTTTTGAATAATTAGGGTGTATGCACACGGCGTATTTTAATGCGCGTTTCGTGAAAGAGCGTTTAAGGTGCCGTAGATTCGTTAAAAAATCATAGGAGCGTGTCGAATGCGCGTTGTCTGCGCGTTTAAAATACGTCATATGCATAGGCCTTTAGGATTTTCGCTAACAGTCTAAAGCGGGAAATTCACTATGAGACTGCCCACGGGCTGCCTGGCCCCTCTACGCTTGTTGCGCTCTCGCAAGGGGTCAGTCACTCACACAGAGAGCTGCAGCGCGCCATATCCGTGCTCTCTCACCTAGAATTAGTGAATTCCCCGCTTAATTAATATAAAAAAACAGGAAAACAGTTGTCAAAACAAGTTAATATTGCATTAATATTTCAAAATCTGACAAAATATATTTTCAATAAATCTTGTATGTAGTCAATACGTGTTTCAAAATTATATTTAAAAAGTAAGTACTATTTCAACAATAGAGCTTATTGCATTTTCATCCTTAATTAAGAACTTTACTTTTAAATATTGGGTTGGCATGGTGTCACTACCCGGTAGCGTTCTAAATAAACTTCTTGGCAATTCAAAAAGGATCTCTAACACCACGAATAAACCCGAAAACAAAATACTTAACATTTTTTAATTTTTATTGTATTTAATTAATAGCGGTTTCAAATTTGCTAATGCAAAATTTGTAATTCCAAAAGTTAATGGTTAAAAAAGAGTTTTAGGTCATTAAAATAAGGTTATTTTTTTTTATTTCTCTTCTTTTTTAATTGGAACCTACCTAACGCGCTCAGTGTAAAAACAAATCAACCTTATTTCACTGACTCAAAACTCATTTATAAACCCGATAAAAGTGTGCCGAGCCGGTCTGTGTGAACGGACACTTAGTCTCTTATCGTAATATATGTTAACTATGAGATAGGTGGTATTCGGCTACAAATCCAATTTTACAACAGAGTTGGTGGTTTATTAGTGTTCGCTACATTATAATGTTATATTATATAGGGTATCATCCTCATATAACCTAATTCAGATTAGAAATTAGGAAAATTCAATAGAAAATTAATTAAATTCAGTGACTACCGGATAACAAGATTTTTCTTAAGTAAATAATATATAATAATACCTTATGCACATATCCGCCTTGCCATAAATTGTCAACAAATACATACATGATATATATTTTATAAAATATAATTCTTAAAACTTAGGTAAAATATATGTCTTTATCATTTATTATTTTCCCCGCGCGAGTTGACTTACGATAAGCGTTCCTTTTGAAACCAAAAAAAATGTACATGGGAAAATGTAAACTAGACAAATATTCTAAAACTTAATTAACATGTTTTAGAGTATAATAAGTTTTAGTGTTTTAAACCAATACGCTTCTTGTCCTTGAATAGTTGACTATATTTTTAATTGAATAAGAAATGGACTAACAACGGGTACATCATTACAAACAACGCAAAGAATATATTACAAAAACATAAATCTCTTCTGAAAGTAAAATTACATACGTCATGTGCATGTTACTATAGAACATAAATTAAGACTCCATATCGAATAAATCCCATCGATATAGGTACCTATCTTCTATCGTTTATATAGGAGTGGTATTACAGAAAACACCGTTTAACAAAATCAGTGGATAATATAGATTATCTAGACTCTGTAAAAGAAAATACTTTCCATATTAATTAAATAGCTTTGCGAATCAAGATTCCACCTTAGAGCTTGCCCAGAAAGGGCGAATTCGCCGCGATTCTCTCGCGCGTATTACGCGCGATTGTTGCGTCCAGAAGGAGCGTACCAACGCGCAATTCAGTATCAACATTTTGGCGCTCCATTTCTCTTGATACGTGCACTCGCTCTGAAGTTTGCGCGTAATCTGGACGCAACAAGGCGTCTCTAGTATTTCGACTCGCGTGCAACACGCGCGTATATAACGCGCGAGTCGAGAGTCTATTTTAAATTCGCGCGATGCTTGTGGACGCAGTGTTTTTTTATACTACTTATACTGGAAAAAGGGGAGGGAGGCCTTTGCCCTGCAGTAGGACAACACAGGTTAAAAATAAATAAAACTTATATGGCAAACGAGCATGCAGTCCACCAGTTGTTAAGTGGCTACTGCAGCCCATGGATATCCACATAATTCAAAACAAGCTATTATGTTGTCTTGATCTCTATGTGGATACGTTGCCATACTATAGGACTAAGCTGTTGTGCCTATGTGCCAGTAATTACAGGAACATACCATTACCATCTAACCGGAACACAGCAGCACAAGTACTGCTATTTGTAGTGTAATGGCGACAAGTATCTCGCCAACGCGCGTATCGTTTTGCGGCGAATTCTCGCCCCTTCTGCACAAGGTCTTAGAGGCAAAAGACATCACTAGTGATGAGAATTTAAATGCCAAATCTTTGAACTCACTCCACTAAAATTCGTTTCTGAATGGGAAAGTTTATAAATAACAGTTCGCATAGCTATGTATGTGATGTGTTGTATTAATTACGGATCGATTATTACAACCCTTAGTAGCCGTAACAAAGTGTTTTTAGGTGATTGTTTATACATAAGTTTGTGTCTTAAAATGGGTGATGTACTGTACTGCCTCCTAGGTACATTTATGTTTACAGCGTTTGTTAGAATAAGTTGTGTGTCGCGTCGGAAACGTACCAAATGTTACGGAATGCTGTGATATGTTTGATCCAAACATAAAGTATACATTATTGTGATGTTGGAAAAATTCTCGTTATTGAATTAGCCGTTGGATGTATGCAGCTAGTATATTTAGCCACATTGCAAGAAAGTACCAGTAGGGTATATTAAGAAACTACGCAGAATGGTACAGCTCAGTACAAATTCTACTAAAATAATCGTAAAATGATAATTTTATGGTCATATGTCAAGAGCACTGCATAAGTTTGCGTGCACTATAGAAATCTTGGATAGACTGAAATAATAAACAACTGCACCGGTAAAATAGTAAATGCAGTCCTTAATGCAAAGTTCTTTAAGAAATTATATTATTATTAATAATTAATTATAATAAATACTTTAAAAACTTGCAATGTGGATAAAGACTATGCTAAAACTGCGTAGAATGGGATGTATATTTGTATATACCCGTTTGCAGGTAAATAATTTAGGCATGTAAAGCCTTTTTACTCTTATTTAATAAATGTCTATTAAATACAGTGGGCACGTTTATTTCTTCTCGGTTAGGGTAGGAAATAAAAACGCTTTTATTGGTTCATTTTATTTGTATCCACAAGTAAAATAATTAACAATACATCACAATTATTTTATAAGCTACCCTTACTATTTATCTTTGGTTATGTCGAGTAGCAGAATACATTGAAACACTGTAAACAACGACTAGGTACAATAATTATAGTTCTAAACAGATATATGAGAATATTAAACATTTATTTGAGTGGTTAAATCTATTCATCAGGTACTGTACGATCAGTAACTAGCAAGAGAGCCTACTCCAACAATTTCACATATTTAAAAACTTAATTACAGTCATGATTAACCTAGTACATACATTTCAAGACTTACGTGTTTAAAACATCAAAAGTGGCTGTATCACGTAACATTTATATATATGAACGGCTGCATTCAGCGCTGAGTGACAATCTAGATATATAGAGAGATAGTGACACATCAACGTATAAAAATGATATAATTTTGCTTACCTAAATGATATGAACACAACAGCCATCCTATAATTTAAAATCTACGTATAATTTTATTAAAATGTAGACATTTTGCTTAAATATGCCTGTAATTAGTTACTTTTTACTTAAATCTAAGACATATAGAATCTTTTACTGTACCTACCTAAATATGGTTTTCATGGATGTGTTAATTCAATTGGTAATTAGGTTAATGTTTTTATTTTATTTTGATAGTATAATCTTTATAGTAGGACGTTAGATATTGTTACTAGATAATACAACTCCTTTCAATGATTCAAATGCCATTATATTTATATACCTACATTGAACTCACTGAATTGAACACAATACAAATGTGAATTTTAATATTTGTCTTTTCTTTCAGATTAGTTGACTATTCTATAGTTATGAAGGTAGGTAGGTACCACTATTGATTACAATTTACGATAAAAAATAACGCGTTATATTACTTATCCTAGGCGCTATCAAAAATTATATCCCATTTGTGTGACATAACCAAGTTTTTTTTACTTGGCGTTGATACTTAATCTATTTGACGTTATATTCCAGGCAATGAAGACAAAAGGGGGATTTCACTACTAAAGTTCAAAGAAAGTTCTAATTGGGTAGATTTGTACAGTTAGGTGTCCTAATTATTATAACGAGTTTGCGACCTTGAGCGACTGCCGTTCGTGACGCCATATTGAAAATGGTACCTACTGAGAACCAGTATATCGAGAATATCTTATTTTCAACGCCACCAATGTTAACAATATCTGTGATACAAAATATAGAGCGTGAAATTTCCTGCAACTTTTGTAGAAAACATTTTTCAATGAAATGTTCACGAGTCAAGCTCGGCTTCCTACAAGTTGCAAAATCACTAGTGCAAAAACTATACAAAGTTTGTTTAATACTTCGCCTTTATTTAACACCCGACGCAAACAGAGAAGGGGTTTAACGTGCGTTACTTGCACTAAACTAATCATATCTAAGAACACTCGATCAAGTCACATTTTAAACAAACAAAAAACTAAATCAAAATCAGTTTATCTGTTTAGGAGCTACGACGCCACAGACAGATACACGTGTCAAACTTATAGCTCCCCCCCCCCCCCCCCGTGTTTTCGTCGGTCGTTAAAAAAGCCGAAATATTAAACAAAATTTATATAGTTTTTTCATTAGTATAACTAGAAACAACTTATTGCCTAGACTTAAGTTTAAAAAAATATTTTATTTAATAAAAATCGTTTTAATTAATTATTAGATAAGTACATTTTCTATGAATAATTCAATCGAATTATATCTACGAATATTTTGAGTTAAAGTAATACGATCAGTTTCAACAATATTCCTTTATAATTTTTCCGTTCATAATAAAACAGCCGCAATAATCGACATACATTTTCCTCTCTCTACTGCATAAATGAGCACCATACGCAGGCACCTTATATTTCAATCTTTCTACATGAGAAAGATTGTCGATTGTCTTTTGTCCTTTTACTTTAATGTGGTCGAAACTTCGCATAAAAAATGCAAATAACAATTTATATTATTTTCATAAAAACGTTTACGAGCCAATTATTACTACGCTAGCACGTGATTTAGCCAACTTACATTTTCCTCCTCTTTAATTTTTCAAACTCCAATTTTTTTCTGCTTTAATACAAGGCAATATATATGTTCCTCAATTTGGCCTTCAGTTGCTTTTCATAGCCACCGTATAAAATTTTAGGACACTGGTACAACACCAAAAACGTCAAGTTAGTATAATATTCAGACAAAATGTCAACAGCACGTCCCGTTATATTTAAAATTTTAGACAAACTCAGCCTTTGCAACTTAATCAAGTTCACATGCGCTAAAGTATTCGTCAATTTCGCCTCCGAAAAAGCACTGTTGTTCCAAAGCTGTAAATGGGTTATGGGTTTCATATTTGAAACTCCGTCCAATGCGCGATCGGTGAGTTTGTCGCAGCGAATGATGGACAGATCAATCAGTGCTGGACATCGACCTAACATTATCATACAATCATCGTTTATCGACTCTCCGCCAAATAAGTGAAAAGTGACAAGAGTTTGCTGTTTGGCTCTTATCAATGCTTGTATATTGTGCAACTCGAGATCCTTTATTTTATCAATAATTATATGATTCAAGTAACGACACTTCAGGAGGCTATTGCAGTTATCATTGGTCAAACCAAAATCGGATAAACCTAAGAAATGCAATTGCGTAAGATGATCCAGTGGAAGCAAAAAGGGCCTCTCACTCTTAAGCATCGAATTTTTTAGATTGAGTTTTTTCAGGTTTGGCCACTTTTTAATATCCTCCTCCAACTCTACCTGGATGCGACACATGATCATTTCTAAACAGACGAGGTTTTCACAGAGCCCTGTGAGCGAGCTAAGGAAGGGGTATTTGAGGATGTACTTAATTTTCAAGTGACCCATGATCTTGCAGTGTGATTTGATAATTTCGAGGGTTCTTGGGCATACTTGTCCGCGCTGTCCGGAGCAGACGATCTCAGTGCGCCGCCAGAGTGAGGTGTCGGTCGCCAGCTTCCTCCAGCGATGAGACACTTCCTCGCACTGCAGTATGCTTTCCACCGGCAGGAACTGGAATATATGCAGCATCACCTCGTCCGGTAAGTTATGTATGGTAACCACGGGCGGCTTGCAACGAAACGCAAAGCATCTGAAAATATTTTCGTTGATATAGTATAATGTAATTGCGATGCGATTACCACTTATAGTCCCTAATTGTTAATGTTTCACAATATATTGAAACTAAAGTCTGCGCTAAATAAATGATCAATAAATAAGGATATAAATGGAGTAGAGTTGAATATTTAACTTACTTGGACATCATTGAAAGATAGAATCCAGACTGCATGTCCGTGAAAGATCCCGCAGCAACTGCGTCAACCAGAATACCCACTCAGGTATTGCGATTCATTTCAACCTATTTAAAGTACTTTCTAACTAATTTTAGCCACTTCGTCTACGACAATTGCGCGTTTTTATCCGACTCGTTTTTAATCTCTTTATTGTGACAAATGCGATGCTCGCGTCGACTCAACGGGAAATGAAATGTGAATAAGTGGGCACCTACGATAGATATTGATTTTATCTCACGGTGCACCCTGCGCTTTACAGATGCGCTGTAAACCCATGCCCACTGAAACAAAGAATACAATTTCATGATACTTATGTTTTTGTACGTTACGTATAAACGTTCTTTAGATAAGTAGTATTTATTAGCATATTAATATGTCACAGAAAATTATATTTCTTGTATACTTTTATAAAAAGAGTGGTAAAATACACATTTACACAATACTTATGTAATATGCTCATTTGGCAGATCAGATGTGCCATATAAAAACATCATAAACCCCACACAAATTCATACCTACATAATAGGAATCAAAATATTTGTATACGCCGCACGGCGCGTCTGGGGAATACAACACTGGCACAAAAGATAAAACTCGCAATATCGAATTGAATGGACAAAACTATGTCACCATCAACATTATTACTGGTTTATTTGTGTTCGCAGGGAGTGTGTGAGTCATCAACTGATATTTTTCATAACACTGATCAAGATGTAAATAATTTGAAACTTACATTAGTATTGATATCGGAAATTAAACACGGAAAGCGATTTCCTCGCAGCTAACTTCAGAGCTTCAGAGACGTGCTGTGAAGTGTTCGATCGCGTGCTAGAGCGGGACGGCAGATCTGCGCCACCCGGCCTGCGGCCTTTTTATTTTTTGCCATCTGCCGCTTTATTCAGTGAGTCGGATTCCGTCGGGGCGGGTCGTCACTGCCTACTATTATTACATTAGTACACATTTTAGTGTGTTGAGTACAGTGAAGTGTAGGGCGACCCGATACCTTACCCGACTATAGTACTTAATCATTAACCATGCTGCACCTCAAGAATATCGCGAAATCGGTGGCTCCGCTAAAAAATTCACTTCAAAATGAAGTCCTCAACACCTCGATCAAAATCGCACCAGCCGCCGTAAACGTGTGCTGCCGGACCTACGCCAGCCACGAGATCCCAGAAAGGCTCAAGGGAATTCCAGACCACGCAAACCCCAGGTTCTTCGACATGGTAGAGTACTTTTTCCACAGGGCCTGTCAGGTGGTCGAGGACAAGCTAGTAGAGGACATGAAGTCGAGAGTCTCTATCGAGGAGAAGAAGAAGAAGGTTGCCGGTATCCTGAAGCTGATGCAGCCTTGTGATCACATCCTCGAGATCCAGTTCCCTCTGAGGCGCGATTCTGGCGATTACGAAATGATCCGTGGTTACCGTGCGCAGCATTCTTCTCACAGGACCCCTACCAAAGGAGGTAAGCCCCTACATTCTTTTATTTTGATATATAAATTTCCATTATAAATTGCTTTAGCGCTCGTTTAGATTTGAGGTAGTTTACGCAGTAGACTGATATTTATTTATAGCTCAACAGACACGTGACGTTACCGAATGGACGAAATGTTACGTAGCCTAATATAATTACGTGATTTAGGTAGGTAATTTTCAAAAATTAATCAATTTGTTGGATTCAATATCTACAGCAAGTAATTATTATCTTATTAAAATTTTATGTAAACTCTAAGAATGTAGTAAAATATTCATATCGACTTCTTGTGTCTGCCTACTGATTAGACTTACCTTTGATTAGAAACTGCTATAAATCTACATAACTACTTTGTGCCTAATAATAATGTTATTGGTGTATGATACGATAAAGTAAAATTTAATATGACTCAGCATATTACCAATCGGAAAAAAATACATATAAATCTTCTAACCGGATAACCTAAAACACCTATGCAGATTACATTTTTGGCAGCAGTCAGCCATTGCCAAAACAAAGGTACCTAGTTAAATTGCCAGAATCATTCCAAAATCGCAGAACACATTTTACAATCTCTAAAGCTGGCAACACCACTGACCTCCGAATAATAAAATAACCTATTGCATGGTGTATGTTTTTGTTGAGTTGGACCTAATTTGTTGTAAAGGTTGTAACCGATGTACAAGTATGAGTAAAAGTGGTTATAATTACGTAAATTGATTAGCAAATTGAAATCTTTAAACCTTACTAAATCTATAAGAAGCAT
This sequence comes from Philereme vetulata, assembly GCA_918857605.2. Lineage (NCBI taxonomy): Eukaryota > Metazoa > Arthropoda > Insecta > Lepidoptera > Geometridae > Philereme > Philereme vetulata. Next base: position 12,533,073 of record OU975432.1, read on the forward strand.
TTTTATAGGCAAACATTCTAACTTGATTTTAAAACACACATTTTTCCTTTAACTTACCAAAAGTACCTACTATCTTCTTGCTAAAAAAAATTTAAATAAGTACATATTTTAATCCATGTTTGTTGCTCATCACACCGTAAAGTTTTACTGCAAAATGTTCAGAGATTTGAAAGTGTGTATTGAATATCTATATAGAAAACAAAGTCGGGTTAGTTACACCATTTATAACTCAACAACGGCGAGGATATTTGATTTGTTGGATTTGTCTCTGCCGCAGAATAACTATTAGAATATCGAAAAATATCACGCAAACAAACGTTCATTTTCTCATACATAGATGCAGCTAATGATGGTCGATTGACAATTCTACCGGGGCGACGTACTATAGCAAAAAGTCCGCTCTGCCACCTTAAGGGTGAATTTTCTATGAAGCGACTAGCAGTTACCCCGCCTTGCTATCTTTTGACCACCTTTTGTAACGTTAATAAAACTCTAATTGTCATAAAAACAAAGGGCTTGTATAAAAATAAACAGATGTTCAATATTGTTCATCTCTCCGATTGGCCAAAATAAAACGACAAAAGAAAAAGGCGGTGTCACCTAGCTAACTACTTGCAAGCGAAACTGTTTCAAAACTGGCAGAGCGGAATTTTTGCTGGTTGTACATTGGCAGCCCGCGTATGTGAATGTCAAGGCGGTACGAAGTTCGGCGGGTCAGCTAGTTGAACAACAAAACTGCATGACCAATCAAACAAAAATGTTTTTATAAAGTAATTCTCATATTTAATCAAACAAATAGCAACTACCCACACTATAAGATAGAATTCGCCGCAATGATAATGAGTCCTCATTCAGCCTCATTCCAATGAACACATCGAAAGACAAACAAGGCGTAAGCAAAATTATCATCTACAATGTTTGTCTTACAGTAAAAACAAACATGCAATACTAACAGACATTCTGATATAGGTTTTCATTGATATATCATTTGTTTCTTCGTTGTATTGTTTCTTTTAATTTTAATCAACATTCATACGTTGTCATCCTTTAAGCCTTTATTTAATCAACATTCGTACGTTGTCATCCTTTAATCCTTTATTTAATCAACATTCGTACGTTGTCATCCTTTAAGCCTTTATTTTTTTGTTTTTATTTGAAAACTTACTAGGCGACACCTAAACCTATCATCATGCCAAGTTCCAGCTTTACAATACAGCAAAGTACTACAATAGTCTACGAATAAAACGGCTGTCGGACAGCCAGACAGGCAGACTGACGGACGAAATGGCGAAACTGTAAGGCTCGGACTATATGGCATCCGGGTCTCCCCGATCCAGCGAATCCGGAGCATGTCCCGGTTGCTTCCAGGTTAAAATTGGAGTCGGATGGCCTCGGATCGTGTGTGGTCGATGCAGAAAAATATCAAATGTTTGGATTGGTCAGGGGCCGTTAAAAAACGGTCCCTGACAAGCCCAGATGCCATACATATATGTATATATAGTCCGAGCCTAAGGATTCCTAGTTTGACTACGGAACCCTTTAAAAATATCTTTGCTGTTTTTCATGACCCTCATCAAAGTAGTTGGATTCAAGTTTTTGTATTTTAAATGTTGATTGCACATGGCATAGTGTTAACCCTGATTTACATTATAGCATGTATGCAATAGTTACTACCTATAATAGTTTTTTATAAATGTATTGTTTATATACGGATTAAATAATGATAAAAGCTTATCATGTTTAATAACCCACAACTGCACACAAGTCAACTATCAAACATCCCATAAAGTGATTTTTTCTTTAAATTCTTTAGTTATAGCTACAAAGGTTTAGTAAGTACGCGACGTATAGTTGTTGCTGCTTAGATGTAAGTGGGTATGTTTGTACGAATGGTTCACCGAAACTTGTTATTTCAAAAGTTTTTATACAAGACGAGATATAACATAGGAAATAAATTTGCCTGCACAAATGACTTGCTGTTATTAGCTGCTACCCACCTGAATTTGAATGATGTTAGGCTGGCAACAAGGGCTTTGCTTTGAAGACAATCAATCATGCTTTTGAAGTCGCCCCTCCTCTTTTCCTCGTTATAAGTAGGTATGTCTCTCTCAAAAAACAAGATAAGAACATTCAATAGCCAGGCTGGCAACGGAGGCGTGGTCATGACGTGCCAAAAGACGTCAGAACATTGCGCAACAACTAAAATTAAAGAAAACTGTCCAAACAACGTGCATTCACAATTGCTTACGCGTAAACCTATAAGGTGAGGCTCCTAAAATTGTAAGATTTTTAACGGAACTTGCTGAGTTAAGCTAGGGTTGCCAACCGTCCTGTTTTCTCCAAGACATGTCCTGTTTTTTGGGGCATTATGGGCTGTCCTAGATAGTTTTTAAGTAGCGTCCTGAGTTTTTAACATTGTAAAATTCACGCACCACTACTGTCTCCAATTCTTATTTCACTGCGCCCGCGCCTCGCGTGTGTGGTCGATGACACTTTTTGAAACAAAGAAGCAACGTGGAAAGCTTTCCGTACCTTTTCCAATAAAAGCTTATACGAGCATGAGGATTTCAAACACAATTGTGCGTCCTGGTTTTAAACTGAAATGTCCTGGTATTTCTACTTTTAAATCCTCGATTTCGAAATTTGGAGAGGCAACCCTTTTTTTTACGCGAAGGAATCCTCATGGATACCGCTCTGAACCCAGGGAGCGGTATGTCGGACTCCTACCGCCTAAAACTCCACGGCGTTCCTTCGCTCGCTTTATACCGGGGACACGGGAACAGAAAACATTCTTCCGCGACCCCGGTGGCGTTGGTCCGCTCTTGCGGGCCCCATCTTTTAGGGTTTAGGGTCATCTCTACTATGCTATGGGGGATGGAGGTTTGCATACGCTCTCGCATACGCCCTCCTCCGTCGCCCCGGTCTCGTGCGGCGGGTTGGGAGAGTGCTCCCAGATTCCCTGTCCCTCTCCGCTGCTTCCTTCTGCTGCACTACATTTTCGCAGAAGTCCTTAACAGCTTGCCACGACCTATCGCTAAGAGGCAACCCTAAGTTAAACACATCCCCAATCCACGTAAAGATGTGGGCAATGGTAAATGGACAGGATACAAATAATCGCTCATGTCGAAAGCAGTCACGTTCTTGCTGTTTTTCAATACTTTATCATATCAGTATAGTCAGGTGACAGTTTCGATAAACATTTGGATAATAATAATCGAGCTTTTATTTATTGATTTGGTATCTTATCATTGAAGTGTGATTGGAAAATCTGAAAACTGGTTTGGTAGAGTAGGTAGTGCCGATGATGACAACGCGCCCACCTCTAGCAACAAATCTTTGTAGTTATGGAATTGTGATTACGTTTTATCATTTTTATATTATTATGTTATACCTACCTATAATTATAATCGTGGCAGTTTCGAACTCACCTATGTTGTCCTACCTACGTGCCCAACAGTGGGCAAAAGTCTCTCCACCTCTCCGTCCATCGCGCCCATAGCTAATTCAGATAGATCTGGTTGAAATGCATCCAGGTCGTGTCTCTATCTTTTTCTGGGCATACCACGGCTACGTCGCCCCTTCGGTGTCTACTGGGTGACTAGGTTCGCCTAACGTTTGTTATAATATTGTTATGTATAAAGTAGTAATAAAGTGCGATAAAAGTAAGTGAATATGCCCTGTCCTTATATACATATATTTTTGTATTTATTGTTTATATTTTTATTTTATTTTATTGTATATATATTTTTAAGTATGTATGTACTTATGTATGTGGTACACCATAGGGTATACTAGGTAAAACTCACATGATCCATTCCATCCAAAGATTGTCTGGTAGAGATCGCTACTTAGCGATAAGACCGCCAATTGTATACATTCATTTGAATATTGTTACATTCAATTGTTTTGTTGTTAATGGTGTGCAATAAAGTATTATCTATCTACTTATATTATTTTAATTTTATTGTGTGTCGTTTGTGACCCCAATGGCCACTGAACCAATAGTGTTCAAAGCAAAATAATTTTCTCGGCTCGCTCCGCTTGCGTCGATTTGGTGCTTTCGTTAGCGTCCAAATCAAGTACTTAATTTTTCGCGGCTCGCTCTGCTCGCAAATTAGACTTGGGTTTCGTGGTAATTCAAAACAATTTTCGATATAAATAATACTGCTTAGCTGGAGTCAAAAGTTTGAACTATTCCAAATTACCTATTCTTACCTACCTATTTAGGACATACTGAAGGTAATACCTAGCCTACTTACTTATATGGTTTTCAGATAAGTCAATATTTGATCAATCTGTAATCAAAACCAGATGGCTAATAAAGTAAAAGTCAATGATAATGAAAATATTGACATATTTACTCTGACCATCTTTTCAGACCCAATCGGAGATGTATTTATTGACGTTATTGACTGATCAAAGGATATTGATCGATTCAATCGCAATGTCACTTGAAGGATCGAGCTTCAAGTTATATCCGATAGGTATACTTATTAATTTTAGTCACGTTTGCGTGCATCCACATGAGAATACTCGTATTTGCATACGAATGCGGACCGGTGATTGTAATCACACTAATATTATATATAGTATTATGAAAGTGTGTTTGTTAGTTTTGGAACGTTATTCGTCGTAACGGCGGAACTTATTTCGATGAAATTTTATATACTTATAGATACACTAGCAGACTCGCCCTGGCTTCGCACGAATTTTAATTATCAGGGATAATGTAGCTACCTGTCAAAGTCAATGAAATCTTAAAGATCATTTTGAATCACCATGTACCTCTTTATTGATCGAGCGTAGCGAGGTCTCTGAATCAACTTGGGCAAATCGGCGTTGTTTGTTTGTATGTATGAATGCATGTTTGCTTGTCCGAGGATAACTTTCGAAGCACTTATATCCGATCATCGTGAAATTTGGTATATGTATAAGTAGGTAGTGTTGGCACAATTTTGGTGTGACTAAATGAGCTAGAAATGTGGGGGGTTGAGATTGGGGTTCAAGAGGGATACAAAAATCAAAATGGGACTATCCGGTCAAGTGGCACGTCTAATAAAAGGTCTTTGTGAATACATTTCGACCCCGTTTTTATTTTTAATTTAAACCTTGTAGTTTTTAAATTATTAGCCATAATAAAACTGAAATTAGACAAAATTCACAGTGAGCAGTGACCCCACAGTGCTGAAATTTGGTATGTGTGTAGCTTTAGTGACACAAATATAGGCAAAAGTCTGAAATCCAGAATAACTGCAATTTTTACCCCAAAAAAGGGTAACCACGTTACCTGTAATTTTAAAGAAACTAGGTCAAAAAAATGTCCGGGATGTCTCAAGAATCTCAACAAAGGCTCCTTTTTATAGACAAACCACACGGGCGAAAGCTAGTTAGAATATAATTCAATGAATCTATTAAGATAGATTAACACGCCCAGTCTAAAAAAAGAATTGGCAAGGAAAGTAAGACAGTAAGAAAAATCTATTTCTTAAGATTTCAAATCACGAGAAAGAAAATATTTTTTTTCATAATTAAATAAGAATTTAAGAAAGCCCTTCTCCATATACATGGATAGATCTAATAAATTATATTATGATCATTATTTTTTTTGTTCCGCCTGTTTCCCTCTGACACAGGTGAGATACGTTTTCAGGCTTATCATATTGCACAGGCGGTTTCTGTATTTGGTAATGACAGAGTAATTTATACATTTGTTGTATAGAATATGTAACCTCAATAAAATATATATAAAAACCTACTGGCATATAGTTGTTCGGTGGTCATTAAGTATAATAGGTACACAGTTTAGTAAATCTGTACAAAATTATGTAATTTATTAAGTAACATTTAGTAGAACGCAGTTATAGTTTAGTATAACGGAGTTGTCTCATTCAGGACAATCCGTCTCTGAATTTGCTCTTCGTCTAAAATAATCGCTCGATATAGCTCGCAATAGGTTCGTCGCTTTTGTTTTCATTGTTTCTGACTGTCGTGTCTGGCTGGCTTTAGTGACACAAATGTCTGAAATCAGAACAACTGCTATACCCCTAAAAACATGAATTCCCGTTGCCTATAATTTGAATGAAACTGTAGGTCAAGTTAGTTGGTTATGCATTTCGTGGCACTATTTTGATAGTCAAAGATTAGGTAGGTACTAATATTTTTTTTTGTTTTTATTAGAGACTCGCTAGATGTTAGTTGGGGTCGAACCACTAGTAAGTTATATTAGTGTGATTGGTATGGATTCGCTTGTTTTCTGTTTGCCGGGATTTTAAAAAGGCAAATGAACAGACGATTAGTAATAAATTTATCATTGATCGGTTTGTAAACACGGTTTTTTAACGAAATCAAACAAAATGTAAGCACACACGTAATTCATTATTCTCAGCCCGGCTTCCACAACTATCCCTAAACCTAATTAGTGAGCCACCATGTTTAAATTTGACTTATTTGTTTGATTTGACAACTCTCTTATTCATATTTAGGCACTAAATACGATAGGCATCATTGCGCAAGTCGCCCTCAAACATATTCAACATCAACAGTCTCGTAGCCATCAATTGACGCCGATTAACCGCAATGCAAATTACATTGTTATGTGCGTTGTTATGTCATTCATGATGATAGTATTAACTCTGACATCATAACTCATCATAATCCACATTTGCGTTTATGCAGACCTACTTTTTAAACAATAGAATTTGTTTTGTACCTAAATGAAAACTTACAAGTATCCTAGATAGCAAAATCCATACTCTTTATCAACGTGGCCGAAGTTTTAATTGCTGATATTATTTACAATAAAACAGATAGGCTTGCTTCAATTGATTCTAATGTTAAATATCTTGAATGACTCACTCGCTTTCCCCACAGGTATCAGATTCTCAACGGACGTGACCAGGGACGAAGTGAAGGCCCTCGCAGCGCTGATGACCTTCAAGTGCGCATGTGTAGACGTACCCTTCGGAGGTGCCAAGGCTGGCATCACGATCAACCCTAAGGAGTACTCCGAACATGAGTTGGAGAAGATCACTCGTCGCTTCACACTCGAGCTCGCCAAGAAGGGCTTCATTGGTTAGTCTTGTTCTCATGTTTAATTATTTAAATCATAGTAATGTTTTGTTAGGCAACTCCATCAACAAACCGTATTAGACGTGCACCACAGTGGTAGAGTCTATTCGCTCGGTGCCAATATGCCACCTGACGCTGGAAATCATCTCCAATCGTTTTTTTTATTCTATTATTAGGGAACTTGCCTCGTATATTCTACGTTGATGTCAATCTAATCTCCAACAGATGTAAAAGCATACCTTGTTTTTATCTGGCTTAGCAAAAACAATTACTGCCTGCGCACATTATTTCGCCCAGTTATTGGCTGAGTCATGGCATATATTAACCTACCACCAAAAGATGATATAGGTAAGTAGATGGCACAGGCACGATAAATAACGAGTAAGTATATCTCTCTTCTATCGTCTTATGAAGATACCTATCTATACGTACTACTTAGTGTTTTATGATGGTCATAAATGATTTTATTCCTTAAGGATCGTACATTACATATTAATGAAGCTATAATAGGTAATATCAGATACAATAACAATTGTTGTTGTTTGGTCAATTCTCGAAATATTGCTAGATGTTAGTTCAATGCAACCATGAAATAATTTATAAGTATAAATAATAAACCTTTAGCAGTAAAACATGTTGTTAACCAAAGAACGAAAAAATTTGGTATAAAAATGTATAGTTTCGAATAAAAAATTAAAAAAAAATATCATTTTGGGGAAAATAATTGTCTAACAAATAAGCGCATAAAAATAGGTACTTACTACTAAATACATTTTGAGTTAAAATTATCCTCTAATGACAGGTTCCTATATCCGTCAGTTACCGGCTACGACTCGTAGCCGGTAATTAACAGGGCGTTTATTCATTTTTGCCCTATTTGTCCAGTATTTGCCTTTTTCCCACAGCTGGGTTTAAACCCTCTGCCCATCTCTAGCTACGACTCGCATCTCCTTGAAAAAGTGTCAAACAAGTGTCGAACTTTTGACACGTTTGCAAGGAGAAACGAGTCCTAAACTCCTAACCGTACGTAGGTGTTTACCGACGGATATTAGGAACCCGCCATAAATCAGCATTGAGACGTCATAGTAAATTAGAATCAAGCCCATGCTATACTTTGACCTACACTATAAAGAATTACAAACGAATAGAAATACCTTCCAGTGATTATGTTAGTACCTATAATATCCCTATCTATTCTGCCGAACTGAGAGCAAACATCCGTCACGTGTTACATGATCACATGATGATTACTCCATAGAACCTGTTATTTGATATGCCTCGTATATAATAATACCTAGTACTTATAATATGACTAGTCTATTTTTAAATTCAGAACGACTGTCGGGGTTTTTTTCTGTTGATTATGCAGTCTTCAGCAAATATATAATACCGACTTCAACACTCTTAGTATTGTTTAACTGGTGCCTAACTCGTATCACGTGTATCGAATTAGTAGTTTAACGTTTGCTAATAATGGCGTAGGTAGACCATTGCAAATCGTAATTCTCTGTACAGTATATCAATGATAATGAAAATAAATGCAGTCTAGTGTTCTAAGATTAAACAAACTATTGTTGTATCGTATGTAAGATGTCTAATTGTTATACAGTGTACAATGTAAACATAGCAATGTGTCAACCCCACACAAACATTACTTAATGCTGGTAAATATTATAGAACAACATGACTACGTCAATACGTATGGTGGTAGAAGGTATGCTAATTTCTAAAGGAAATATGAATCTGTCACAACACCCACGACTGAACTGTTTGCTTACTCAAGGTCTATATGAAGTGCAAACTCTAAGCTTTGCTAAATCCTCACGACCTTCCCCGCCGGTCATCGACTCGACTTTAGCAATTTTCTAGGTCGATAGCCGACGTCGCGTCGCCGCAAATTACCTCTCCATCGTAATTGTACACGTAGCAACAAAGCCTTCAGCATAAGATACGTATTTTTTATCTCAGGCGAAGGCCAGGGGCCTGATATGATAGAATGAGACTCGAATTACCTTCGTTTGTTAATTAGGTAGCATGGTAGGTAGCTAAGTAATAAGCTTGTATACATTTTGGAGGTATGTGTCTTGAGTCTGGGTGGAAATCTACATCTTTGTATTTTACAAATACATATATTTTTGAAATATAGAAGGTACCTACTTAAAACCTGTCAATATCAGACTTTATAGCATAGTTTATGATAAAATCGATACCTACTCATGAGTTGATGGGCTACAAAAATAACGGACATCTACAAATTACTGTTACGACCGTTCGCATTATATATATATATATATTTAAGGTTAAACTCCAATCCATTGTGCTTGAATCTAACGAAAATGTTTACGATTCAAGTAAATGTCTGTATCCAACAGATTTTAAGGCATAGAAACCTGATAAAATAAAATTACAACGCCAAGTTGTCAAACTTGATTGAAGTAATCTACTCATTTAGCCTACAGATTGCGAGCAATCAACAAGTGCATTTTGATATGGTGCCTAAATATGACGAATAAAGTTTTCATTGAAAGAAAATGTATATGTCGATACTTGCTCAATCGTCTTTATGCAGCGTTGTAATGGAATTAGATAGTTCGATACCTAAACTTAGGCCAATACATCTAATGATGATTTAAACGGCTCATGGCAAGTTGGCGACCCTAGTCGAGTAATATTACTTGTGCTTGAGACAGGGATTTAGATGAAGTACCTACCTAGGCGTTTATCAGGATTGCACGTTAGTGAAAACAGGCAGGATCAAAAACTAGTTATAAATACATATTATCAAGCTGACGACAACAACAAAGTTGTTATGTTCCCTAGACACTATACCTACCATGGATTAACTTAGATTTGAAGACGATAAACTTTAGACAAAGGAACAGCCTGGTTCTGAATATTTGAAAGCTACTTATAAGTTGAAGAAGTTTATCAAGTTGTGATCTGTGAAGAGTTTATCAAGTGTAAGGAATGCTCCGTTCTAGTTTCGTCTGAAGTTCTGGAAAGCAGTTATTTTTATGATCTGTAGAAGTACCTGTGGAATGCTGCTATCTTGGCGACGTTTGTGTCAATAACCTAAGCTATGCCAATGACATGGTGCTCCTCAGCCCTTCGATTAAGGGTTTGAGAAAGTTGCTTTTATTCTGAGCAATATGCTGTTGCTCATGGGTTAAAGTACAACGTAAAGAAAACCGAATTGATGATATTCAGGTCAGGACTAGGTCCAGGACGTGTGCCCGAGGTACACATGAACGGTACAACCATTAAAATGGTTAAACAGTTCAAGTACCTAGGTCACTTACTGACGGAGACGCTGAGAGATGATGACGACATCGAGCGAGAGCGGAGAGCGCTCGCCGTCCGGGGTAACATACTCGCACGCCGCTTTACAAACTGCAATCCAGACGTAAAACACAACCCTATTCCGGGCATATTGTCTGGGTATGTACACATGCCAACTTTGGTCTAATTTTACTAGAAAGGCAATCAACATCATAAGGGTCCAGTACAATGATGCCTACCGGGCTCTTATGAGGTTGCCGAGATACTGCAGTGCGTCGAGAATGTTCTCCGAGGCGGGTGTTCCCGACTTTTTCGCTATAATCCGAGCTCGCGTAGCATCGTTTTGGAGTAGGCTGAGTCGCTCCAACAATAGCGTACTGAGGGCTGGCTCTGACCAGATTTATAAAAATGGAATTTATAAGTATTGGATTTCCGTCCACCTGGATGGAAATAAAAAATGACTACACTGGAGCATCTGCTCCGTGGCATATTCAGTATTTTTAACTGATTTCAAAAAATGAAGAGGTTAAAATTTTGTTGTTTTAGTGTATTTTTCATTTGTATGTGTTATGGGTCGTATTTTTGTGCCTGAAATAAACGAATTTTATTTTTATTTATTATTAATACTTAGGAATTTTACCAGTATTCTAAAGGGTCCGCCATCTAACGTTTTTTTTCTTCAACTAGTGCTTATTTCGTGAATGGTAACACTTAGCTCATGTCTGATTTGACAGATAATTAGTTTTATCCTTCCGCTGAACGAATATGGTTGTGTATACGCTTGAACAACGCTGGGAAATATTGCGACATTACTTTGAAAATCATGGTAATGTTGCAGAATGTGTGCGAAAATTGCGTACAGATTTTGGAAGAAGAGAAGCACCGTCAGCTCCGTATGTTCGTTATCTTGTGAAAAAAGTGAAAGAAACTGGCATCCTCATCGATAAACCAAAGCGTGAAAAGCCAAAAACAGTGCGTACACCCGAGAATATTGGTGCTGTGGCAGAAAGTGTGCGTGAAGCGCCATCAACATCAATTCACCGTCGTTCTCAACAATTGAACATTTCGGAGACATCATTGAGACGAATTTTGCATAAAGACTGGCTGTGTGGCGCTACGTGCCACACAGCCGAAGCTACACTCGATGTTTTGCGCCCTGTTTTTGAAGATCGCATTATCAGCCGCAGAGCTGATGTCGTTTGGCCACCTCGGAGCTGCGATTTGACACCGTTGGACTATTATTTGTGGGGTGCCGTCAAAGATAAATGTTACGCCGACAAGCCAGAGATAATTGACGCTTTAAAGGACAATATTCGTGAAGCCATTGGTGAAATACAGCTGCACACAATCGATAATGTGCTTAAAAATTGGACCGATCGTGTAGGCTACTGCATGGCCAGCCGAGGCAGTCATTTACATGAAATTATTTTCCATTATTAACCTGAAGGATTGTACTTTTAAATAAAAAAAGAAATTTGAGAAAATATTCAGTAGTTTTTTTTTATAGCATTTTCAAAACAAAAGTTATTTGGCGGACCCTTTAGAACTGTGTTCATCGTGACTAAGGCCGGCTTGCATGTTAAGTCGCTAAGTACCTTCAGACCTTGTTGCGCAAGTCGATTTTTTGATAGCTTCCAATGAAAAAACTGTCAAAAACTATGTTTGAATTTTGATTCAATTTTGAGTTTAGTTCTGACATAATGAGCCTTAAAGTACTGTACTTTTGTAGTTTTATACTATTGTAAAATCACACAGTTAATCTTGTGTGATATTAGGATACGACGTAGGTACTTTACCGTTAGGTGTGATGGATGTGCGTGAACCTTGCACGGACATCTTCATTTGTCATGCTTTGTCCTTGACTTGTCGTCAATCGCTAGAACAATGCATATGTCAGTGTAGTGATTGATGAAGTACTTACTCATAGTATGAAAAAACTGCAAGGCTCTGAATTTTTTACTGCATTTTGATTTTTTTATAGTACCAAGATTTTACTAGATCCATGAATTGGTGATGCTCGTATATCACTAACGAACCTCAATGCCAATTATTTACCTGATAAGACCGTATTGTAAATTTGTAACACTCATCTTAGTATAAAATGAAGTCGCTTCCGCTGTCTGTTACCTTACTACTCAACGAATTTTAATGTAGTTTTCAGCAATAGCTAGAGTGATTCAAGAGGAAGGATAATATGTATATAACATACATAGTACCTGCGAAAGTAACTGTTTGTTTGTTTGTTACCTTTTCATAACTAAACGGCTGAACGGATCATAATTAAATTTGTCAAGGAGATAGATTATATCCTGGGGAAGGACATTGGCTACTTTTTACCCGAGTGCGCAAAAGGAGGGTAATGTTTTTATTGAAATACCATGCATGCGAAGCCGCGGGCGTGTCAGCTAGTTATATATATAAATGTCTTGAATCACATCTGGGGGCCAATTCACGTAATAACATTTTAAAAACAACAACAGTCGACCCAAACGAGATTTAATATATTTTGCCACTCTGCTCCGCTAATGTTACAATATCATCTTGATATAACTCTCATAGCAAGTATAAACGTTCTGAGGTATAATTAAAGTCGCATGTCAGTCAACTCCATACCATTGTGCATTGTATTGTCATTGTCATTTACGTGAATACCGTATAAGACTATTAGAATATCGAGTCTAGATCGGCTAAAAAGTCTAGAAGTTTGAATTTTAATATGTTAAGTTACGTGAATTGACTTTCTGGTATCAATCTGGTCTGGGCTGTACCATAGTTCTCGTAGCTTCTGATACCCACGACGAGGCAAGGAATCCTATTTTGGCGTCAAAATTATGTGGTGACAGTTGGCTGTTTGATTTCAATAAATTCTAAAGAATTGTCTTTTATCCAGGGCCCGGCGTGGACGTGCCAGCCCCAGACATGGGAACTGGTGAACGAGAGATGTCCTGGATCGCTGACACGTACGCCAAGACTGTCGGCTTCCAAGACATCAACGCACATGCCTGTGTCACTGGAAAACCTATTAACCAGGTAAGATCACAGAGGAAAAGACTTCAAGACTTTTTATTTGATACAATTATCGCCGTATTTGACAAAACTATACGTATTGATGTTTTGGAGCTGGCCTCGGCGATATTGGTATTTTGACATGTTATATTACTAAGTATGTATTTACCTAATGAAGCGTACGTACGTAATGGATAGCTAAGTGGGGCAAATAATATAAAAAAAATTACAACGAAGAATTTAAAAAGTAGTTATGGACATTCAAAATGCATTTCCAAATCCAGTTGATTTTTAGTTCAAGCTATGCTCATAAGCACTTGCCTGGAAACCGGTTACCGAGTCTATTCTCGAATTGGAACACGTTCGATTCTACGGCAACAATTCATACTACGTATTTATATATATTTTGCTGCATATTCCTTTAAATGTACACCATTTCTGTGTAAGGGTGAAATAAATGATGGTATAATCATACTGAAATACCACTAAGTTGGCGATTTTTATTATTATTTTTAACCTGTGTTGTCCCACAGCAGAGCAAAGGCCTCTTTCCCTTCTTTCCTTCGGGATTTTTGGATAATTAAAATTCCATAGGGGACGTGGAATAAAAAAAGTAGGTTACTTTTATTCAGATACTACAAAAACAAAAAAACAAAAGATCATGATTGTGAACTTAGTACAGTGAATTAAGGGACCTACATAATTAATTGTACAGTGTCAATTTATGAATGAAAAGAATATGCTAATATGTTGACAGGGAGGTATCCACGGCAGAGTGTCGGCTACCGGCAGAGGCGTCTTCCACGGCTTGGAGAACTTCATCAACGAAGCCAACTACATGAGCATGATCGGTCAGTACATTCCTATGCTAAATGTTCCACTAAAGACATACCAGTTTCTCCAGATAGTGTACCGAACTCCAACATAGGAAATGGTAAACACACGAAAAAATATTAGAGAACGATCTGTTGTAAATTCGTTTATTTAGTCAATTCAAGATAATTACATAGTGCGTAGATAAAATCGTAACTTCTCATGTAAAAAATCGTGTCACAACACAACAGAACCTTTATTTAACAAGTTATCATTATATCAGTCATAGGACGTCCATTGCTAAACGTAAGCCTTCACCATAGATTTCCAGAGAGACCGATCTTGTGCGGCCTGCGGTTAACGGCTCACAGCAACCTTTATCAGGTCGTCTTTCCATCTAGTAGGGGCCGTCCAAAGTGCATGGGCTCCACTCAAGAACCTTTCTAACCCTAACGGCCGTCAGTTCTTCCAGAAGTATGCTTTAAGTTTAATATAACGTTTTGTATTGTTACGAGCAGGCACAACCCCCGGCTGGGGCGGCAAGACATTCATCGTACAAGGTTTCGGTAACGTCGGCCTCCACACTAGCCGTTACCTCGTACGCGCGGGAGCCACCTGCATCGGTATCATCGAACACGACGGCTCCATCTACAACCCGGACGGCATTGACCCTAAGGTAACCTGACCCCCTGATCTTACATGTCAAACACTGACTAGCTGCTACCTCATCGAACATGACAACTTTGTCTACAACCCGGCATTGACTGTAAGCTTTGTGCAAGATTTGCAAGGCGCAAGCGTTTGGGAAGAATTTGTTCAAATTTGTAGGGTTACTCAAAGAAATCGTTGACGGTGTGGGCTCCACAGGTGACCTGGCACTAGTCACTATCTCTACTTGCTTCGTCATCATATAACACGACGGTTTCATCTATAATCCGGACAGATTGATTGACCCTTAAGAGACCTGACTTTGACCCTGACCTCGACATTGATCCTAATTGTCAAAGTCAGGATCAATGTCGTGGTCAAAGAATCTGATTACGCAAACGTAAAGCATTATTTTAGATAACGTTAGCCGTATATAAAAATAATTCATAAATGTTATTTGGGTCAATTTGCTATTGTTTGTTATGCAATTTAAAAATATCTTACAAGATACTACCATATTTATTTCGTCATTTCACTAGAAATCAAATAAATCATATGTTGAGCTTACAAAAATGTACTGCGACAGTAATCAAGTGTACGTATTACAAAACCTGATAACTTTTCATTCTTATCTGTCTGGTAAGTTCTTTTTGTTTCGTAACCAACTTATCAGTTTGAAACAGGTGAATGTTCACCAACAACAATAACACTGATAAATTCAATTTAACATACCTATAATTTGGTAATTTATCAAATATTCGAAGACTCATTTCAATTAGCATATAATACATGTTTTATGTTGAGGTAGACTTGAATTTTTGTAGAATGCAATTTATTTGTCAAGGAATTTAAACATTTAGTATTGTTTATACCTTCTTCTTCTTTCGTGTCAATGGCTATTTGACTTTTAAATTTGATTAGCCCAATAGAGAGCAACTTCCACACCCCTCTCTGTTGCCTGGTACAAGTCATTCCGTGTGCAGGTGGTTGGGCATAGAGGACATGAGAGCAAGTGGGCCATTGTTTATGTGGTGGCCCCGCAGTGGCACTGGCTCCGGAATGGGTCGATGTATCCCCACTTGCCTAAATTATCTCGGCAGCGGCCAACTTGAGTGCGCAACCGGTTTAGGGACTTCCAAATTGGCCACTGCAGCTTGTAACCGGAAGGAAGATGCTCCGCGGGTGGAATGTAATCAGTGTGATGGGAGGACCATAATTCAAGTCTCGCTACTGCCGGGTTTTTGTCCGTGGTATTGGGGGATCGGAGGAAGCTCTTACGGCTTTTCAGTCGGGCCGATGGTGGATACATTAACCACCGTTTTATTAGATGTTATACTCATTATTAAAATTGGCTAAAGAAAAGAGAGATTAGTGAGATGAGACTGAGAGATGAATGTGGAGGAAAGGCGTTTTTGCCGATTGTTCATACAGGGTTCAACAGGGTGGAACGAACGATGCCCTAGCCTAGATGAAAAGAACACAAAACATTAATTTATTTACTCTAAAATTGAGGATAAAGAAATCCTCAATTTTTTAAGAAGTCCTCGGCCGGCTATCAAACTGTATAAAGAGGTTACCGGTGGTACATGGCAGAAAGCTGTATCTGATTTCTATATCTATTCTAGGCCATAATTATTAGTTCAGATCACACACATAACCCAACGATCTATAATTCTAATCAATACATTTTGATCATTACTTTTTTATTGTTCTTCTTAGGTATTTTACTAATATGTACTGTCAAATTAGATAATATGAGATAAGCTATTTATTCTCATTATATCGGCAAAAGCCCGCACGTGCCGCCATGACAGTTGTTTGACCACAGATTATTAATCAACGCCAATAGGGATGTGCAACAAGCAAACACTTGCTTAGTTTGAGGCTAGATAGCGCTATGTGAAATATCCTGCATTATTTATTTATAATTGCAGGCCCTTGAGGACTACATTTTCGAGAACCGCTCCATAGTGGGCTTCCCCGGCGCGAAGGCCTACGAGGGAGAGAACATGTTGTTCGAGAAGTGTGATATCCTCGTCCCAGCTGCCATTGAACAGGTCATCCACAAGGAAAACGCACACAAGATCCAGGCTAAGGTAATTTAAAAAAATATTTTGAACTTGACTTTGATCTCCTAGGGGAAAGGAAGTATGCCCCACTGAGATACCAAGCTGAAAACACATAGAAGTGAAACTGAGTTGGTGCGGGCGTCTGCCACGTGTGTTTTATAACCGTGCCACTTCTGTCTGTTTTGTAAGACAAAATGTTAATATTTGCATATGGTACAAAATATTGTTGAAGTATCATCGGCGATACCGGGGGGGGGGGGGGGGGGGGGGCTCTCAGGAGTTTTATGTGATCCTCAGATTTCTCAAATTGTAAAATCTTCAGTGTACTTCCCACAATTCAAATATACAAGATTACAATATATAATGTAACAAAGAGCTGATTTGTATCGAGGACGGAAGGTGGACATCAGAACTCTTCGATAGCTCACTGTACCTATGTATACTACAGCTAAATTCGATGTAGAATATTTGTAAACAAATCACCTATACTTTGCATGAAATTCATTCACTTAAGTTTTTGACGTGATAACGTCTTATAAATCGATGAACGCCGGCTTCACCCACGAAAAAGCATGACTCCTTGTCACGTTTTCCTGAGCCGAGCGTGCAAGCGAAAGCGCGGAACAAGCGATAGAGAGGCACGATCGGCCTAAGCGTTCGGCTTGTGACGCATCTATCTCTCTCGTTATCACGTAAAATTATCGTCAGTAAACCGACTTTACAGACAACCAATTTTTTGACAATTGATACCAATTTATAATGATGGAGTCTTCACTAATCGACAACAATTGTCTCAACAATCCGTTTCAAATCAAACATGTGATTTTTAGGTTGAGTATGGACGGTTTGTTCACAGTCATTCTACACCAAATTTGGCTGAGGTATAGATTTAAGAATTAATAACACCTTTTTGGAATTGAGTGTATAAGTTATTTTTAACCGCAGACGCAATAAGAAGGAATAAATTTGATGCCTGTGTGTCACTTTCTGTGGCATCGTAGTTTTCAAACTAATGGGTAGATTCGGTCGCTGTGGTGCTTAACCTTATTCCCTTTACATCCCCCGAAGAAAAGAGGGGGCTTCTTTTAATTTTACTTGTTGTCAAGTGCAGATTAAGTGAATTTCTGATCATTCAGTTTAACCATTTTCAATCTCGCTTTCATAGCGACTAATATCTAATCAGTGGTAAAGAATCGAATAATTATGATAACTACGTAATGACTCATTAAGATAGCAACGTAGTTTGGAAGATTTTTAATCAGGAGTTAAGAAGACAGCCACTATTGGAAAGCACTTTCATTATACCTAGTTATGCTTAAACAGCATATTATGTTGATTGCCAAATAATTATTATGTTATAAAAAAGTGACACTCCGGGAGTGCCGACAGAAGTAAAAACTTGAATAAAAGCAGACTACACTACAGATATTTATATACAGAGGTGTCAGTAACCAAAGAGAATGATGATGTGCTGGATAGTGGTAAAAATATGAACGTTCGTGCCAAGTGTCCAGACATTATAAGAATTAGACCATTTAATTTTGTTCATTGGACATTTTGCTTATTGGCCATCTTTTGAACTAGCCATTTTGCTCATTGGACGTTTTGTTCATAAGACGTATTGTTATTTAGACGTTTGACATAGTTGGACGTTTTGCTACTTAGACGTATCGATCATGAAGCGATTAGAGATTATATTTTATATTAGACTAGTTTCGGCCCGCGGCATCGCGCGCGTGTTTTATTTGTCAATGAAAAGTAGCCTACGTCAATTTAGGTCATATGATTGATTTAGTAATAAACAAACATCCGAACTTTCACAATTATATCTATACTAATATTACTAAGAGGAA
The DNA here is from genome assembly GCA_918857605.2 of Philereme vetulata. Lineage (NCBI taxonomy): Eukaryota > Metazoa > Arthropoda > Insecta > Lepidoptera > Geometridae > Philereme > Philereme vetulata. The sequence continues at coordinate 12,551,809 of OU975432.1, forward strand.
AGATTTGTATTTTTGTGTGTATGTTTGTAATGAATATACTCAAAAACTACTGCTCCGATTTTAAAAATTCTTTCATCATTGGAAAGCTACATTCACCCTGAGTAACATAGGCTACTTTTTTCCCAACTGCGCAAAGGAGGGTAATGTTATAATTAAAAAAATACTGCGGATTGGTCAGCTAGTCTAATATAAGTGTGATGCGAATGTTTTGATGTTTGTTTGTTTGTTACTCAATCATGTCGTAATGGCTGAACCGATTTCGATGAAATTTAGTGTGATGATAGATTATGACCTGGATTGAAACGTAGGCTACTCTTAGTTGACAGACAACGCGTGCGAAGCTAGTTTATGATATGAGTGTGATTTCTGCGAGTATAGGCTATACCGTTGCATTTCAGATAATCGCGGAGGCCGCGAACGGGCCGACCACGCCCGCCGCCGACAAGATCCTGATCGAGCGAAACATCCTCGTGATCCCCGACCTGTACATCAACGCGGGCGGAGTCACCGTCTCCTTCTTCGAGTGGCTCAAGAACCTCAACCACGTGTCCTACGGACGCCTCACCTTCAAATACGAGCGCGAATCTAACCACCATCTCCTAGGTAACAACTAGAATAGTACTTTGTCATATTAAATACCTTAAAATAAGAATATATCTGGGGGTATAAATTGCTGCTACGATATATGCTAATTGTGATAGTACATCGCGTAACGGACACATCGGTAAGATAACGCGCTGGATAGCTATCTTGTTTGCCTCCTGCAGACAATTCTAGTATATTCGGATATCAATCTTTCTTTACATAGTATAAAATGAAGTCGCTTCCGCTGTCTCTTACCTTAGATCTTTCAAACTACTCAACGGATTTTAATATAGTTTTCAGCAATAGATAGAGCGATTCAAGAGGAAGGTTTATATGTATAACTAGCTTCCGCCAGCGGCTTCGCACGCGTTGTTTGTCAACAAAAAGTAGCCTATGTGTTAATCCAAGTTATAATCTACGTACATACCGATTTGAAAGTAACTCTGTCTCTCTGTCTGTTTGTCACCTTTTCACGACTTAACGGCTCGACCGATTTCCGGAATTGGGTACCTATATAGCTAGATAGATTATGAATGGACTTGAGAAATAGGATAGGACACTTTACGCGACTGCACAGAAGGAGGGTAATGTTTTATTGACAAACCACGCGTATGAAGCCGCGGGCGGGTCAGCTAGTACGACATAATCGTACATGTATACCACAATTGACCGAGCGAGCGAAGCGTCTTAGTTTCGAGATTAGCCAAAAAATGCTTTTGTTCGGTTGCCTGTCTGTTCCACCTACAGGTCGCATTTTTCAACCGTTTCTGCCCAAAATTGGCACATACGTTATGTGGTCAAACACGAGAAGCTAAAATTCTAAATTAGCTAATGGCCGGTTTTTATAAACATCACTAACCGACTAGACGTTCCACTTTTAAAGATTAAAATGGAATTATCTTTATGTAAACTGTTCTTAACAAAAATTGGTAGGTTTTTAAAAAAAATCCTAAACAAACAGTTTGCCCTTTTCAAACATACAATAACTAATATTGGTTCTTTCTTACATACAACTGACAGACTTACTTTCGAATCTAAAATATTAGTAAGGATAGCACTCAGGGATGGTGTAGTTTTCTCTCAGTAAAGGTTTTTTTAAATAGGTGCAGTAGTTTCTGAGATTACCCCTACAAAAACAAACTAACATCTTTATAATATTATGTATATAGGGTGTTTGATAATATACCTACGCACAAAAATGAAAGGGGTTATTTTGATTAGAAATAAATTTGTGAAATGTTTACCATAGAAATGTGAAATTTATTTTGACATGCAAAAACAAACACAACTTATAGATAGATAACTCTTTATTGAATTACCACACAAACAGAAATAATAAAAAAAAATAAGTACTGGGTTAAAATAAATAAGGCAATACAATGGGCGGCCGTATCGCTAAAAGCGATCTCTTCCAGGCAACCTTTGGATGGAGCGAAATTTTTAAAAATTACGGAGTGCTTTAGCTTTAGCGGATACATTACATTTACACATAATATATTCTAAGATATAATAATAATATGAAGTTTTAATCCTAATACTTAATATACCTTATAACTTATGTTATGCTATTGCATAATGCTTGCCATCTAACCACAGATAATGTGTTGGTAACGTCTCGAGATCTCTTGTTGTCCCTCTCTAACCCAAAACCCGCAGCCATTTCCGAGAAAGATATCAAATCGGCCTATATTTTACCGAAACTTAGCCGATTTTCTTTAAAATTTAATAATTTAACTAGTATTTTTTTTACGAGACGTCTTTTTTATGTTTAGAGAAACCGTCACTTGAATATCGTCCGTATATTATCAAACACTCTGTATATTGAGGGGTTTTAACAGTGAGCATGTCACCCCGCGTACAGAAATGATAGGTAGGTACATATTTTAACATAATAATAAAAAAAATATAAACACAAACAGAGAGTATAGGTACGTATGATAAATAAGATAATAAATAGCCTATTATCATATCTACTCGCCTTTATTCTACTGACCTTAAGCGTGCCTGTTTGACATTCGAGATGATAATGAAACTGTCTAAAATTGTTGAATATTTAAATAGGTAAAATGTAAATGTAGAAATTATAATATAATTACTTGTGTCATTAGTATACCTGCATTAGCAAGTTGAAGTGGCAGTGGCCGTAACACAGCTTGAATAATGGCCGTTTGGGCAGAAAGGTTCTCGTGACTGGAAAGACACGCACTGGAAAGCGACATGTAGGACGGCCTTCGTAACACAACCAAAGTTGACCCATATGAGATTGGATTATGAATTAAATATTAGCTTGATATAAATAATAGTGGATTATTAAACGAGGGGATAAAGCAGTGTCTTTCGTCGCTATCTTGAATCTCGAACGTAACGAAGGATTCTAGAGTTAACTCACGAGCGTAACTAGGGAGTTACTAGAATCCTGACTGCAGAGAGGGATATAAACACGCCTAAGATGCAGACAGCTTTATCAACGAGGAGAATACTCTAGTTTTAACACTTTCTGCGAGACAATAAAAACCAAATCTAGGTTGGTGCATTCTGTGCAGAGGTTAGTTCGATTTACGAATAAGTTATATTGTGTGGGTCTTTTTGGTTCAAATTTTAATACAGATGAGGTTCCAAATTCAAATCACATTATGTACGCGAGGGAATAATTAAATTCGTGTAGGGATTTAATCACCTGCTTTCACGTGAATACCGTTTAGGACATTTAACATAAGGAGACTAGATTTATACTCGAATTTTACTATTTTATGTTACGTGAATTGGCCCCCAAATCAAGGTTACTGCACAAGATCGGTCGCTGTGTAAATCCATGGGGAAGGCCTGTGTACAGCAGTGGAAGTCCTGTGGCTTACATGATGATGAACAAGGAAATAAGATGTGCGCTGACGTACATTTAACTTTTCTACCGAATCAACAGACTTCAAAAATACCTAAGCAACGCAAAACTGTTAATCATACGATAGAATCGTGGTTCGGAATCGTCAACTATTACCTCCTCTCACGTTTTTACAATCCAGTCCATACAGGTTGCCTGGAAGAGACCGCTATAAGCGATAAGGCCGCCCATTGTACCACCTCGTATTAGTCTTAAGTTTTCTGGGTTAAGTTATTGTAATTTGGTGTAACAATAAATAATGATCTATTGTATTCCTGTTCCGCGATTATAAGTAGTTCCTTGCTACTAATAATAATATGTTGTTTGTAGAATCCGTGCAAGAGTCCCTGGAAAGGCGTTTCGGTCGCGTCGGCGGCCGCATCCCCGTGACGCCCTCCGAGTCCTTCCAGAAGCGCATCTCCGGCGCCTCCGAGAAGGACATCGTGCACTCCGGTCTCGATTACACCATGGAGCGATCCGCTAGGGTATGTACCGTTTTTTTTTTTTTTGTTATACCCCTAAGGTGGCAAACAAGCTTACGGCCCACCCGATGGTAAGCGGTTACCGTAGCCTATGGACGTTTGTAACACCAAAGGTATCACACGAGTGTTGCCGACCCATTAAACATTTTAAAACGCCCCTTTTGAAGAACCCCATACTGTAGTCACCGGGGCAACCTCGGCAGGGAGACCATACCACAAGCTAAGTGTTATAGGAGTGTCCTACCTACAATGCAACTACTGTTTCAATATTTATTTGCAGAAATAATCTAAATAATATACAAAGAACAACAAAATATACAAACTCTTCGTTCCTTTATTATTCGCTTGCATACAAGCTTTTTGCTTCATGAGAGCAATTTTTGAGCTCTTTTTGTCATCGACTAATTCGAACCGATGATGACCGCTGCACTTCATCAACTTATAAAGAATACTATAAGCACCTAAGGGTCTCACCTATAAAGAAAATTAGTTCAAACAAATCTCAATACTTAGATGTAATTAACGTTTTTTTTTAGTAAAAATAACAAAATCAGGTCAAAAAAATTTTGTTTTCAATGTAAATAATACTCAAGCTCTGGAATATCAAATAATGGGTAAAATAATATTACTTTTATAAAATTTGATTCGTTCGTCGTTCTTTTAGCGGTATTATTAGATGGCGCAATCACATACTGTACCTATGATTTACGGTGGTGCGCGTCTAGTGATAGGAGCGACTAAGCCAAGCAATATTACCCGAGCAAATAACCCGAAAAAATGGTCGAGTTTCGTTGTTGATGAGGCATCTGTACTAGTTCATTATTATCATACGTGTGCTATCGGCCATTATTGGATATCGTATAATATGTGAATGAGTGTTATTTATGGCCTGAAATACCTAGGTGCGGATAATCTTTATTTTTTTTTTCTTAGCTCCGTACTTAACTAATTGTGTATTAACGTACAGGCTATCATGAAGACTGCTCAGAAGTTCGACCTCGGCTTGGACCTGAGAACGGCCGCGTACGCCAACTCCATCGAAAAGATCTTCACGACATACGCCGACGCCGGCCTCGCCTTCTAAACTCACTAGTTAAACAACTATTCTGCATTTTATAAAACCCTCCAGTTTACTCCTTGCACTCGATTTAAGAGAATTTTTTAAGACATTATATTCACAGTATTTTTTGTTTGTTGGATCAAGGCTTTTACTTCAATGGTAAGCAGATTTGATAAACGTTTAAGTGAACGTTTAGTTGTTTAGTTGTATTGTCTTGAATTTTGAATAAATCTTGTTTTACTGTTCGTTTTGTATTTTTTACAACTGCCCTCTTCCCAGAAGTCATGTTTTTAGACTGAGCCCATACTGAGTTAGTAAAATACATTAAGCCGAATTTACATTTAGTCAGCATTTAATTTACATTAGACTTAAAATTCCAGACTAGTCAGTACTGACTTGATACGCATCGTGTTAAACATTTTTCAAGTCGGTACAGTGCTGTCACATCAGTGCTGACTTAAGTATTCCTAAGTAAGATTTAAGTATGGATATTTTGAAGTCAGCCCTCTTCGCCCGCCTTTTGCACCAGCAGCGGCACTGACTTGGTTCTAAGCTTATGTAAACAACAAATTTTCACACTGACTTTAATAACGTGCATACACCCTCCTGAAGAAATAACCACCACTGACTGACTCAACGTCGCACAGTGTTTCGCCTAGAACAAGCTAGGTGGACAAAAATATTTTATCGTGGATTTCAATTGCTTTTGCCCATTTGACAATGATAATTTTCAGGTAAGTACAGATTAAATTATAAGTCTAAAAATGAAAAACCAAATACTTTATAAAAAAGTATTGTATATTTTTATAAAGGCCCAAAAATACAGCAGAAAAATGTACATTAAAATAGAAACAAACAATAATTAATATATTACAACATAATTATACAATAAAAAGTACAAAAATAGCAGAGTTTTACCTATCATTAAAACTCTTATTAGTCCGGAGCCTTATTCGAGGCCTTTTAAACATATTTTGAGATAGTCCTTCCGTTTCCGTCCGTAAAGACGCTAAATATTTGCTGTAGTTCCGGTAGTCGGCGCTTGGGGGCGCTATTTCCGGCGGCCATGTTCACCAGTATTGCGCATTTCACATCATTGCGGGTCTCAAAATAACTTAATCTACCTTATACACAGCACCAGGCAGAGCTGACTGTAAGGCCTCGAATAAGGCTCCGGACATAATAAGAGTTTTAATGGTAGGTAAAACTCTGCTATTATGTCCTTCCGCCGTTATTCGAGGCCTTTTAAACATATTTTGAGACAATGTTTGTTCTCGCCTGGTGAACAGGACGCCAATGTGATACAATATTATACTTATCAAGTTAATTAAGTTACATTATACATATAACTATATTTTTTATCAAATGTTAGAAATGCATTTTCTGATCTCTAATTAGCCTTCGTCAATATCCTATCTAATGGTTCTCTGTCAATTAAGTCCCTTGAAACTGACCTGACACTTCCAGGGGCTGCATCCACACCAGCCTCTCTCAAAACATATTTCATCCATCCTGCAATAATAGTTCTAGAAGCAGCTTTAGCTGTACCACGACTGGTTACAAATAACTTTCTATGTTAGCTATGTTTCTTCTTTACCTAAACTTTTTGACCCATAAAACTGGATTGTGCGTGCGATTCAAAGTCAGTTTTCAATCCGTGTATGGGCCAAAAAGTCACAGAGCGATCTTCACTGATTTACGAAAAAATCATCAGCAATACTTAAAAGTGTCAGGTCATGTACTCTACGTCCCGAACACAAAAGCAGGAGCAGGAACACCGCCGCGGAACTTCATACAAGCTTTCAGAGTTTATACTATTCTTTGTTAACCACGAATTCTAAATACTAGTGTCCCAAACATATTTTTCCGGGCGCCTTTTAGAATTGTTACAAGCAATCAACTTTAAAATTTTCTTTACTAGACATTTGAACTAAGACGTGAGCTATCCTCTGTGCTACATAGAGTAGAGACGATAGATTTATATACCAAGATAGTTCTGTATGCTAAATTATCTATCAGGTGAAGGTCAGCCAAAAATCTTGCTAGTTCACCACCCGAAGGGTTTGTGACCCGACCAGCTATCTACTACCCTGACCTACTACACTACACCACTTAACACAACGCTCCCAAACCGGTTTATAAGTATTAAGAGTGGATTTTCGCCATCCAGCCCTTAAAAGGTCTTTTTGTTGACCTGACCTACCTGATGTTAGATCTTGTAACTAAGGTGGAGGATGGCCACTCGACAGATCCATTAAAACCGTCTCTAACCGATGAATTAAAATAAAATAAATTTGTAAAGGGTGGAGCTCTTGCTCGAGCGTTGAAGTCTGCTCTCCAAAACGCCTGAGGCCACTTCGGAGCTACTATTAGATACATACCTTTTGCTCGATTTAGATGCATGAGAACTCTCGGCATCAGATTCGGGGGCGGGAATACCCAAGCTAGGTTGAAACTCCCGCTCCCAAGAAAAGGCGTTGTCTCCATGCACTTGGATCTCGTTGGTCCAGGCTGTCATACCGAGATACGACATGGGCTCGAACCGATGCAAACAGGTCCACTGGAACTTCCCTTTTTGCGAACACCCTGTTCGTTAACACAGGCACAGTAAGTGCCACTCTGGAAGCATGGATTTCCGAGAGAGGCGATCGCCACTCTATGAGGGACTACTAAATGGATATCGTACCTACCTTAAACCTTGAAAATCTGATAGGTCAGATTCATTAGCTCTACCGATTAACTTTCTCCCTCGTTCCTCAGGTATTCTATGACGGAGCGGTTGTCGCATTGTAACACCAATGACGAATGACTTAGAAAAGGGTCGAATGGGGAAAAATATTTGAGAACAGTCAACATTTCTTTGCGATTCGAATGAAACAGCTCTTCTACGTTTACCCAATTTCCACCTAATTGAATTCAATTCAGTTCTGCTCCCCAACCGGAGTCGGCTGCATCGGTCGTCAAAAAATGCGTTTTTGATGTGGGGTAAAGTCTGGATGATTTCTGGCAATTTTGTAGCCACCAGTTTAGTTTCTTGATTGACTGACAAGGAAGACGATACAGCTTCTCTGGTGGGTTTTGGAGTAAGCTGTTGCAATGAGCTAACAGATAACGAAACTTCAGACGACCCTGTGGAACGACAAGGCGAGCAAAGTTAAGGCTTCCCGCTATACTTTGTACTTTTGTGAGTTTTCTCATCAACAATTTTGATATAACCCCTTTTGGTGTTCACATTACAACCTAATTCTCGCATGATTTCGAGCACCGTTTTGGTCTGTTCTAATAATTTTATCCTGTCCTGGCCAACAATTAAATAATCGTTCAAAAATACCGCTATACATATTCCCTGTTCTCGGAGAAATTCTGCTGTCCAATTTGATAGGGATATGAATAATTTTTTGGACTTGTCGCAAGGTTAAACAAGTCATTTGAAGTAACGTGATAGTACGCTTGAGTCAAGTCTACGTTTACTATCCAATCGTTCGGTTGTAGGAAGTCCGGAATACGATGGACTGAAATTAGTCTGAATTTTGTGATTTTAAAATTAGATTTAAACGTTTTAGGTGGAATATTGGACGCATAGAGCCATCGTGTTTTGGGGTCAAAAGTAGGGATAAGAAACTGGGTGTTTGGGGGCATACTCTAGGATATTCCCCCCCCCCCCCCCCCCCCCCCAAATTGTCTATAATCTGGCCCATTGAATGAGATGGGGTAGTTTGATACCGGGTAATTAATTATGAGCTAGGGTAAAACCAGCGGTGGTTTTGTTTGAAATGGAATTTTGTAGCCCGATATCACTTTCAACAGCTTTGAGCACCCAATCTCTTCCATACGTCGACAAACAGCTTTAACCTGCCCCCCGAAACACCTCCATTGTGTCAATATTTTTCAATTTAAACACATTTTAATTACATAATAATAACTATTTATATAGGTACCTTTTACATGATAATTTACAATCAACTTGATTTAAAATATAAGTAAGTATTTGTATAATTTTCTATAACAAGCTTCATATTCCAATCAAAACATTACGAATTACTTATTTCACTGGACAGGTTCAAAAAGTGCCCCCAGAGAGGTGTTCATTGGCATTACTAGGTCTAGATTTAATTTCTATCTCCCTTCCATTTGCCACGTGGACTGGGCAAACTGTCCCTATCGACCGTTATATTTCTTAGAGTTTGCCGGGGCTTGCTGACGTGAGGCAAATGTTTGTGGTCTAAATCGCGGACGAAAAAACCGCTCGTTGTTCCCATACGCTGGGAAATTATAATTGTATGCTTGTGAGTAAAAGGGCCGCACCACTTGCGGTGGCGGATATCTGTCGAGGTTAATCGGTGCCGTGATGCGACTGGTTTGACCATATGAGCTAGGTGCTAGCGAGTAAAAGGGCCGCACCACTTGCGGTGGCGGATACCTGTTGAGGTTAATCGGTGCCATGAAGCGACCGGTTTGACCATATGAGCCATATGAGCTAGGTCCAGGTTGCGCAGCCTGGGACCCAGATGTTACTCTCTTCTCTTACGCAGAGAAGGAGGGATTTGGAACAGAAAATATTTTACTGACCATATATTACTTTTTAAATATTCAGCAAAGGGATCTTTATCAAATAAATACTTGCATGATGCGGTATCTATTTTAAACAGGCTCGTAAATATTTTTCTTTTATTAGATTAGACTTGTGAATGCATTATTACGCCTTTGTTCTATAATGTCGGCCTGGCGGCCACATAATAACTATAAACAATCAAGAGATTTTTTGAAAATCTCAGGGCGAAAAGAAAAATAACAATAAATATAAAATCTTAATTTTTTTGAAATCATGGACTCATTTGTTATGTTTTGCCTTTGAGTCCACTGGATACACCTTTTTTTTAATTTTTTTTTAATCTATTTTTTAGGGAACTTGCGTCGTTCTCTACGACGATGTCAGTTCCATAATTGTCTACATACATTATTATACAATTACAAAGCATCCTCCCTCAGCAGGTCGTATGTGGACCGGTAGAGCATGTTAGCCGAGTCAGATGTTTGTTCAGCTAACACACTCTGAAACAGGCCCACACCGATCTGGTTCACTTTCAGCGCTCTGTATAACTCCTCTCTCATAGATTGACTCCAAACACACTGCGCTAAAAGGTGGTATACATCCTCCACCACAAGTATAACAATTAGGAGTATCTATATTTTTCATTACAAATTTAAAGTTGTTTAAAGGCATATGCCCGGAGCGCAATCTATGAGCGATTACAATCAACTTTCTGCTTATACTAGCGTTGGTGAACCATGGTATGTGAGGGGGCTCACTCTGCATAGTTCGATACCAGATGCCTTTCTCCCGGGATGCAATATCAAAGTATTCCTTCCATTTAGATCTTATACCTCTTCTATATTTATGTAGCAATTCTGAATAATCAGGTTTCACAAAAACTTTAGTACCATTTGATAATGCCTCCCGAGCCAGGGCATCTGCCACTTCATTACCAACTATGTTGACATGTGAAGGAATCCATTGAAATACCAAAGTCGCTCCCCCAGCTACCAGCTCCAGAAACTTATTAAGGATAGTGTAGGCTAGCACCTCTGCGGCCAGAGGCGCATCGAGCCACATGTTGCAGTGCGCTTCTGCTGTCAGACATAATAACCACTTTTTTGAGTCCTGAGCTAATAACGTAGGACAGCGCCTCCGAGATCGCAAACAATTCCAGTGTCATAATAAAATTGTATGTATTATTATTGTGACAATTAAAACTTTCTTTTACATTTACTTGGGGTCATAAAATGCTGCACCACTTCCATCCTTAGTTAGTGATCCATCGGTAAATATTCTATGCCAACCATTATACTCAATATTTAACATATTATGTAATGTATTATACATAAGGACTCTATTATCATATTTACTTTTTGGCTCTACTATATCTTCTATATTTGTTTTAATAAAGTTCATATTAATATTTGAGACCCAGGTATCTAGAGTAAACATGTGTAATGGATTACAAGTACTTATGATTTCCATTTTCGAGTTATTGAATACATTAACAATTAAGAAACTCTTATTTCTATTAAAGTATACTAAATTACTTACACTTGACAATTTTTAATAACATCTATAGTAAAGTTACTCGCCCAGAATTGGGCCTTAAGGCAATATTTTGAGGCAAGATATTCCCGTCGTAAATGTAGAGGCGTCAAACAAAGTTCGCACTCCATAACATGTATCGGAGTGGTTTTAATAAATCCTCCAACCACGCGCATTGCTACATTTTGTACTCTGTCTAGCTTAAGTAGGTGTGTCTTTGCCGTACTATCATAAACAAAACTAGCATAATCTATCATACTTCTCACTAGAGAAATGTATATCCTACGAAGATGCTTAGGATGTACACCCCACGAGGCACCTGCCAAAACCTTCATTATATTTATCAATTTGACGGTCTTAGCATGTGTTTCGTTGATATGTCGGTTCCACCAGAGCAATCTGTCCAGCCACACACCAAGATATCGAACGCAGTCCACAATGGGGACACTGTGACCCTGAACAGTCACCTCCATTTGATGCCTACTCCGCCCTCTGCTAAATAAAAATAACTTTGTCTTTGTTAAGGAGATTTCCAGCCCAATTCGGCTCAATCGTGAGGAGACAGCAAAAATACAGTTTTGCATATTATGTACACAACTTGCCATGTCACTACTCTGACTATAAAACACAAAATCATCAGCATATTGTAAGCTGCCCATGTTATTAATTGATTGACAAATCTTGTACGTAACGATATTATATAATAGGGGAGAGATCAGGTCTCCTTGCGCTAGGCCTCTACCTGTCCATCTCGTAATGGTGTAATTAATTTCACCCTGATCTACAATTTTTAACAATCTCCTTCTCAAAAACTCGAATAAATATTTACACATTATTACACATTACCTCCAACTCATCCAACATAATTCCTAACTTATCTACCAAAACCGTTGTATAAGCACCGTCTATATCCAGGAAGCATGCTAGAGTCGGTATCTTGTTAGCAAAGCCCACTTGAAGTTGGGAGACTAGCCTAACCTATACAATCTAGACTCGACTGGCTTCTTCGAAAACCGGAAGTGTTATGAGACAAAATTTTATTTCTTTCTATAAACCACTCAAGACGTCTTCCTATCATAGTGTGAAAGATTTTACATATGCATGAAATAAGCGAAATTGGCCTAAATTCTGGAACTGAATCATTATTAGTATTAGGTTTGGGAATGGGTATTATTTTAATGCTGCGCCACTGTTCTGGTATAGATGCATTTTTATATATTGAATTATAAATCATAAGTAAAACAATTTAGCTTGTTTAGGCAAATAGTAAATCATAGAGTAAGTAATGTTATCCTCCCCTGGCGCTGAATCTTTCTTCTTTAGGCAGTTGTAGAGCTCTTGCGAAGAGAACTCGCTCTCTAGTTGTGCATTTTTCGAAGTGAATACCGGAGTTGGAGGCTCTACGAAGTCCGGAGCTAGAGACCGCAGTAACTCTTCCTTCTTATCTGTAGGAGCATGAGTACGAGTTTGTCTTACACCTTTCATCCACCGCATTTTTTGCCACATTACAGAGGAACTGGTCGACTCATCTATCTCTCCTCCAAAAACTCTTCCAACAGCTAGACCTGGCTTGCCTAGAAATTTTCGTTGTGTTAGGCGTTGGATTTTTCCTCAAGTTTTTCAAGGCCAGACGACGAGTAGCAACTGCTCGGGACACAGACGGACTCCAATACGGCTTTGGTTTGAATGTCCGAGATGGATTTGTACAGACTTTAATATAAGGTATACTTTTATCAACAGAGTGGTTTACATTTTCAATTATAAAATCGTACATTGCTTGTACACTGCTGTTCAAGAGAACTCCACTATTAGAAAAACTTCTTTGACAAGTTTCTTGGTAAAGCTTCCAGTCGGCCAACTTAAGATTGCGGTGTTTTATAAACGAAGGTGAATCACAGTATTCTAAACAAATTTTGACGAAAAGGTGGTCACTACCCAAACATTCCTTTGTTACCACCATTTGAACAAGACAACTATGTCTGTGGAGACAAATGTAATGTCTGGGGAGCTTTTTTGTAGAATATCATTGACTAATTTAATTCTGGTATGGTCACCGGTATTCAGAGTTACAAAATTATGGTCTATACCAGAGTCCAGTAACTGTATACCCCTAGAATCTGTTTTGTTGGACCAATTGGAATGGTGACCGTTGAAATCACCTGCAACAATAGACTTATCTCCAAACTTTGAAAAAACATCACCCCAATCATACTGGGATGTCCTTACAGGTGATGTACAGTAAATTGAAGCAATACACTTAAGAAATTAACAGTTCATAACTTTTACGCTTACTATTTCAATACCTGGATGGCTAACACTTATAGGATTAATCTGTGTTTTTATTGAGTTATGTACCATAATAGCCACTCCGCCGTATTCATCATCTCTATCTTTTCTATAAATGTTATAATCTTTGATTCTTACATTTATGTCAGGATTTAACCAAGTTTCACTAACAATACATATTCCAATTTTTCTTGGTTCAACAACAACTTGAACTCTTGCATTTTTGGCATAAGGCTTTGAGAATTCCACTGCCCAATATTTAGATATTGAGCAGTAGACCTCCCAAAGCTCAATGGGAAACGGTTTCCTGTATTATTGTCATCCATAATGGAAGAGATTCATTAGTTTCTTAATAATATCTCCATTACTGATGACCCCTACAAAATAGCTAACTACCTGATCTAGCAAAAATTGTAAGGCTAATTTGACTTTATCTTCAAAACTATTTCTTGAGAAAAATATTTGCTCTAGACTTTTGTGCATGTTATTAAAACTAAACTTATCTTGCCCGTTCTCCTGCTTTTGTTCATTTTTATCTTCTCTCTTCTTCTCCTTCGGTGCTTCATTTCTGAGTAATGCGGCATCTCTGTAGGATTCCTTCACGATTTCATTCTTCTCTGCTAACTGGATTTCATTTTCTATATATTTTTGTTGTGATTTTTGTTTTTTCTTCTTCTTTTTCTTTTGTTTATTAACTGTTACCGTCTTTCTGCTCTCATTTTCGCTGCTTCTAGTATCTTCACTGTCATCCATACTATGGTCCACCTCCTTGTTGATGTGAATAATCGCTTCGGTTACAATTACTTCCCCCTGGGATAACTCCTAGCCATCTATAGGTTCCGGTGAATGTAAGTCACCTTCACGACTCCGTTTCTTCTGTCTATGCCTTTGCATAACACTTGAATATGCTACTTTGTAGGTGCAGTTTTGTTCACACATGACTCGTCTTATTTCTTGCTCTTTTAAAATGACAGGACATTTCTTCTCAAATTACATGTGATTACCCTTGCAGTTTGCATATGTGTACTCAATAGCATCGCAATTCTCATGCTCACCAGAGCATTTAGGACACTTCTTTCTTGAAGATGGACACATTCGAGCTAGATGACCAAACTTCCAGCAAACCAAACATTGACTTACAGGAAAGGTGTACCTAAGGTTCCACTTTAAAACGGCAGTCATACCCAAATATGTATTTTGGTAACGTAGAACTTTTAAAGCAGAAGCGAACCGTTTCACTATCACTCCACACACCAGACTCATTCATACGTTTTAAACTTTTTACATAAACTATTTCAAACTCTCCACTGAAGGATTGCATTAATTCTTCTTCTTGTACCTCTAATTCAATATACCTCACCAAACCATTAGGTATGTCAAATTAACTTCATTAGTCAATCGGCTTTTGTAGCCTAACTCCATAAACTTACTGTTACTTAGAAGTTTTTCGGCATCTGCCCTGGTTTCAAACTTCATCAGCACTTTATACGGGGTTTTGTATTTTATTTCAATGATATTGGGTATACATTCTGCCTTCAAAAGTTTAGCTAAACCGATCTGTTTCGGCAACACTTGAGCTGATGATAAACACACCTCAATTGTCCTCAAATCATTCTCGCTTCTACTATTTCGTCTGGTGTATGTCTTCGGTTGGGAACTATAACCTCTAAAGTTGTTACCTGAGACTTTCTTTGGTTTCTTATTCTTTTTCTGCACTATTGTAAATCCTTCATCATCAATTACAACGTTTTGTTCATCACTATCGCTTCTCTTCCTCTCATCTCTCTTCCTCTTCAAGTTTACACCACTAGAATTCTTGCACTGACATTTCATGCCTGCTAAACTCCTCCAACTCACACACTATATTGTTTCCTACACTTTCTTCTCCATTCATTTCACTTTTATCACTTCAGAGATCGGATCGAGGCCCGGGGACCTCGTCCATATCGCGACGCGCAATTGAGGGTAGGTATCGAAAATTAAATACCGCGAAGAAAAAAGCTTATCGCAATATGTGCGCTCGCTGCGTAGTAGCGCGCGCGACTGTTGGATACACCTTTTTTCAAAGCATCTCTTTGCACGATAACAGCTCGGGTGATCGCACCCAAGGATCTATCGGTTGCAATCAAGATATACGACTTTTCAAACTGTTTGATTTCGTCATTTGCCTCCAAGTCAACAAACCCCGGTGCATGTAGGTTTATGTATTTCTAAATAACGGACATTTACCTAGTTTTTAGTTTTAAAATGTTGCAACGAAATCAATGATTGCAGATGTTCCTGAGAAGCATTTGCAAAAGTGGGTTCTTTTAAATTAGTGGTCAGTTCGAATTCAAATTTGAGGGCAGGCTCGGCTGGCTTCTCTGCTGGGTAAGGCGTTACAATACCTTACCCTCCTTACGTGATCTCTTTCCTGTGTGCGTCATCCGCTGCACACCTGCACCTCTTACGCCTATCTACGCCGTCACCTTCAACATTAACCACGAGATTCACTTGAATACGATGAGGTTACACGATCACGAAAATGTTCATCACTATTACTATCATACTATCCGACATAATTTCTACGAGACTACAACATTTTTTTTTTAATAGTCCTCTTATTTTAATTTCATAATTTACCGAACGCTAACAGCGTTTAGACTAGAATAATTTTATTTTAACTCCTTTTAAACTTAAATGTACGTTTTTACGGCAGGAAAGTCAGGACGCCAATGATGTGAAATGCGCAATACTGGTGAACATGGCCGCCGGAAATAGCGCCCCCAAGCGCCGACTACCGGAACTACAGCAAATATCTAGCGTCTTTACGGACGGAAACGGAAGGACTATCTCAAAATATGTATATAAGGCCTCGAATAACGGCGGAAGGACATAATACATTATTATTTATAACTTATATTTTATAAATAAAATAAACTCAAGTTTTTACAAAAATGCTACATAATAATGGTCCTAAATGTCCTCATCTGATTATTCGTCACTCTCACATTCAGTCGAGTCTGGTAACAAGTAATCACCTTCATCAGTCGGATTCGGAAGAACGTTACTTGTAACCCGATGTGATTGTATTGAAGGCGGAACAATCAAATTTAAAACTTCTATTGGTAATTTGTCAATTTTCTTTTTGGGCACCTCTCTGAGAGAGTTGATTAGAGGGTCAGACAGACGTTATTAAAAGCATATTCAACAAATCTGTAATCGTGGCAATACGTAACAGTTTCCTGGTGTGGTGTTCACGGAATCTCCGGCAGTCTTTATTTCGAGCCTCTTGAGCTTCTTCTGAGAGCTGGCCGATTGGAAGAATGCAAGTTTTTATCCCTTCTGTGCTATGTACAAGTATTTTGTGCACAGTAGCTGGCATGTAGTACCACGGATACAGATTCAAATAACGTGTTCTGGTGTCATAACACACTTTCTCAAATTCATTGTAATTAATATCGTACCCAGAAGATAAAGTTCTTAACAAAATGCTGAAATTTTTAATGAGGTTAACGTCCAAGCCTGTAATCTCTCCACTCAGTTCCGGGTTTGTAAAGAATCTGCGAGCTGTGTTTCCATCATTTGTGTTACCATAACCAGGTTTTGGCTTGTCTACAATAAGTCCCATTTGGGTTTTAAACTTTTGCTTTATGTCGTCTGAACGCTGTTTCACACTAGCTTTATCGTCATCACCTCTAACCTGCCGCTTCTTAATATCCAAACGATAGCTAATGTGCAACAGACGTTCGAAACAGCGAATCCAAGCATGTAATGTAGACAAACCAAACGCATAATGTTCTTCATTACTTTCCAATCCTCTTAAATCACCATTCATCATCTTAGGAGTAGCTCCACAGATATAACACTTTTGTGCAGATCGTGTGTCAGTCATAGCATTGCATACTTTGCCATCTGTCATTGTTAGCAAAAGAGTGTGCTTCACAGAAATTTGTGATTCACCAACACTACATGTTGTTGGAAGAAGTTGAGATATTTCTTCCAACACTCTGTTAGTTTCTGTAGTCGTAAATTCATTTGTTTCCTTTGAAAAAATAAATTTAATTGGCCGGTAATATAACGTGGAGGAAAGTCGTGGATTTTGCCAAATAATATTTTGACCATCACACAATCACAAAGGCACAAATGAAAATACAAACAGAAATTCATCAGTAGCCTCAGTGTTTTCAAACTTCTGTTTACTGTGACCAGAACTACCATCACTTAAAGGTAAAATCCATCACAGAAAATACTATAATAATCACTACAAACTTCTATCGCAAGTGCCGCAAAATTTCAACTAATTTAATTTCACAAATGCAATTAACTTATCACTTACCTTCAACCCCTTATGACTCATCACTATGGAATGTTTACCCTAATTATTACCTGTTATCGTGACCTTGGGGGTTTTGTTAATGACATGTGACCCTTAATTACCTGTTTAGGTAAATGACTTTTGTCCACCTAGCTTGTTCTAGGCGAAACACTGTGGTGGTCCTTATAAAATTGGTACAGTAGTACAATCGAACGCAATAGAGACAAACTAAAATGCCAGAAACAGAGAGAGTAGGTATACAAATCTAGTTCTAGTCTTGTTTTTTGTGTTCTGTGATTTTGAAGTAGGTACCTGTGTGTGGGAGCTGAGCCCGTAGGTATTGTAATATGCTAATATGCTACGGGGAGGGAATCCAGCTCGATTGCCCCTGGTAGCAAGGTTCCCAGATTGGGGTGTTTTTTCGCAATTCTAGGTAAAAAATATTAGCTGCAGGCGAAATTTTGAAGAAAAGGTTGGGTAAAACGTTATGTCTCATATTATGCCCAATTTTGATTTTTGTACCTCATTTCTAGCTTTGTGGCTTTGTATTTGTTGTAATTGAGATCTCCTTATTATAAGTAGTATACGTTTTACTGTAATTTTAAACATAGTAGGTACTTGTTTACCACACTATTACATTACAAAGACATTAGGAGTTATGCAACGCGCATTAATGGTGATAAAAGATTTTTTGGATTGTTAAAGCTATTTTGTGTTATTTTGACCTCTCTCTTTCTTATATTAACGCACGCAGTTGATTAATACGTAAACTGTAGGCATTATATGCAGTCTTATATTTGGACTACGATGTTTCATATTTACCCCATAGGGGCGGAAAAATATAAGACATTTAATTTATGTAAAAAGTCTAGTATTTTGAATCTCTAGGAAATTGATAATAATACAGAGTAGATTGCATGTCAATAGGTATTAACAAATTCAGTAATTACATAACAGTTTTTAGAAGCCTGAAAACACAAAAGTTAATGTATTCGTCTTTTAATTACCCCGCTTGACCCTATTAGCTTACAGCTCTTTTTGGAATGAGGGGTTTTCTCGACCACAACTTGAAATTAAAAAAAAATTGATTGTTTAACTGACGAAGTGTAGAAAATATTTGAAATTTTGCCTTTGAGATTTTGTCATAGTAACCGTATTTTTTGGCGGCCTATCTCCAGACCGCGCCATCTATTACGCTAGTTGGAACTAGTTAAAATCGAAAAAGAAAAGCCCTCACGTGCGTATAGTGGAATAAACAAGTAGCCTGCTCGCTTTACCATTGTAAAAAAACAGTATGCGTGACGTGGTGTCATGTCTTGTCAGCCGTGTCAGCGTCTGTCAATGGTTGTCAATCGATAGGATTTTGGGTTTTCCTACAAATATTTTTGTATTCGAATTAGAAAATAATCAGGTTTATTTTAAAATGTATTCATCCTCGTTAGTAGTTACGGTATTGTTATCAATAATAAATGGTGTATTTTCTAAAGGATACGAATTAACGTTTGAGTTGCCCGATAATGCTGTACAATGTTTTTACGAACAAGTAGAAAAAGATATACATGTAGAAATGGATTATCAGGTAAATAAAGTGTAAATTTAGTTTAGCAACTTGTTCAAAAGCTGTAGAGTTGGTAGGTTCAATTATGTGGTATTGTTGGTACAATTCCTAACCTCTCATAATGACGTATGTTTACGGTAACTATCAACTTATCTCCTGATTATTATTCGTTACAGGTCATTACTGGCGGTCAATATGATGTGGATGTTAAAGTCGAGGGTCCCAATAGCCAAATAATTTATCAAGAGCAGAAAAAGCAATATGATTCCCACCAATTCACTGCTCAACATACAGGTTAAAGTTTTTATAATATCATTTTATCCTCATCATGAAGCACAAGTGCCAGTAATGTATTTCTGATAGTCAATTTCACTGTATTTGTTGTGTCTTTGTTAATGTATGCTTAGTCGATAGTTACAGTCATGGTAAATAATGCCAGCTCAACAAACTAAAACGCTAAGGTCACCCCCAACCCAACCAAACATGTTTGTTAAACTCAGTAAATTTATAAATAACTATCAGTAATATCATTTGCTTTAGCAGTCAATTACTTTTGTAACCATTCCTAATTTTCAGGTGTATACAAGATCTGCTTTAGTAATGAATTCAGCACATACACACACAAACTTGTGTACATGGAACTGAATGTGGGTCCAGAACAGCCATTGCCAGGAGTTGGAGACCATGCCACGGTTCTCACTCAGGTTATTACAATTTGTTTTTATAGAAACAAAATTATTTAGTACAATGCAACTTATTTTACTTTTATTCAATATTTTTTGTATAGTAGTGAGTTTGGTTATCCTTATATTTTCTCATGAGTATGACAAATAGAGAATATGACAAGTAAATTTTAGAGGAGTTTTCAACTGCACAAAATCGTTTTTTTTATTTCAGTTGGAAACATCAGCAGATGAAATCCATTCAGCTCTGAACAGGATCATTGATCAACAAACCCACCACCGACTGAGAGAGGCCCAGAGTCGTAAGAGGGCAGAGGATCTCAACGAAAGGGTATTCTGGTGGTCTATCGGAGAGACCATTGCTATCATGTGTGTCACATTCTTACAAGTCATGGTTCTCAAAAACTTCTTTAGTGACAGACCTACTCTATATAACCAAATGTAATTATAGCTAAATAAAAGGATATTTATAAAAATTATTACATGTTTTGTTTTATAAAGTTTATTACACAAACAATATTTTATACTAGTTACATACATCATCATATTTTTCTCTTCTTAATTTTCAATAATCTGGTAAATAAATCTACTCATAATTAATTTGTCAGCAGCAGGACTAAATGTAAGATTAATATATTATTTATTAAAATATACAAAAGTAGGCATTACTACATTTCAGAATAGAACCAATAATGCAAACACTCCATTGACTAAAGCACAAGGGTATGCTATGAGTGGCCTCTGCTCAGCATCACCAGACATAGTTACAAAAAGCCTGCTAGCTGAGAGAGCTGACCAAATGACTGCAACACCAGACAAACTAAGCCCCACTGAGCCTTCCAATGAAAGGAATATTCCTAACCCTGCCAACACAACCATAGGCAACATACAATAGCCAAGTACACTAGCCACACTCAATAATGTAAATACGCCCTCTGTTCTGCTCATTAGAGCTAGCAAAAAGTACATCAATATTACTGACATTACAGAGAGGCCATACACATAGCCAAAGTGTGCTTTGTTTCCAGAGAGAAATAGGCATACTGCCAACGCTAAACAAAATGCAATGGGTCCAGCAATGTCTGTGTCCCGTAATAAGAAATTGGCATCATCAGCCTTTGATTGACCATGGAAAGGGTTGAGCACAGCCAACGTTTTTTCCATTATCCTATCTGGGTATATTTCCAGTTCATCCAGTAATGGAGGTTCATCAAAGTCTGTTACTTCAGGAACTGGTTCTCCAGCAATTGGAGCCGGAGTGAACATGTTCGGGTTGTAGTACTGATTATTGTTTGCCAAGGATCCTTGCGTTTGTTCATATGAATAGTTCTGCTGTTCCGTTGGAAATGATTGGAAATCTGTAAAACGCAATGCAAATGCATTCATATTTAATTTGTAATATTAGGTACGTATATATCTTTGAATGATGTATTCGGCTACTTACCTAAAGTTTGGGCTGCATCAGGAAACGTAGAAGTATTGAAGGAATAGTTTTGGTTGTTTTGAGTTTGCCATGAGTAGTCGTTTGCGTTATTGTAATTCGCCATTTCAGCTCGGTTTCGCACTAATTTAATAAAATTAAATGACCTGATATGATAAAAACCTAGACAGGTCAACTCAGTTCATGTTACAATTAGAAAAATTCACAAATTTTCATCAAATCACAATCATAAAATCTGTCAACGAAGTTCAATCAAAAAAGCAAACGAAACACGTAAATGACAATGAATGGCATGACAGTGACACTAACAAAGAGACCAATCTAGGCAAGTGACAATAACATAATAATGACAATTCTTGTAGATTTTTTTTCGGTAAATTTATGATTAAATTTTAGTATACATTATTCACGTTATTTATAATATAAGCAAGACTATTTAAATGCTTATTATGAAACCGTTGAACCTTTGCAAACGATCTATAGATTGCTCAACTGCTCTAGATTTCACCACCGCACAGTGTTTCGCCTAGAACAAGCTAGGTGGACAAAAGTAATTTATCTAAACAGGTAATTAAGGGTCACATGTCATTAACAAAACCCCCAAGGTCACGATAACGTAATAGTTAGGGTAAACATTCCATAGTGATGAGTCATAAGGGGTTGAAGGTAAGTGATAAGTTAATTGCATTTGTGAAATTAAATTAGTTGAAACTTTGCGGCACTTGCGATAGCATTTCTTAAAATTTGTAGTGATTGTTATAGTATTTTCTGTGATGGATTTTACCTTTAAGGGTAAGTACTTTCTTATTTAATTTCGACTTAATATATATACTTATTATATATTATTTGCCGACATGTGCTTTAAATATCCAATTGAAAAAGCTGTTAAAAGAATGTCAAGTTTTTCTTCATATCTAAACTTTCAAGGATCGCTAATTTTTGTATACACGTGTATCCAGGCTGATTTTTATGTATGTTACAGCCACAACATTTACCTAATAAATGATACTTAATATGGATACCGCAACGAATGCCAAACATTTTATTTTATATATTTTTTTCAGATCATGTGTACACTTTTTCGAAAATGGAGTTATTTGAAGAATGGTGTAAATATGACAAAGAAGCAAGAACCTCATGGATTTTATTTTTAATAAATACAATCTGTGGGATGTGGCTTCCGATTCAAGGAGAGATATGCAAACAAAAATTGACAGCATATCGTCAAAATTTGCTGAAAAGTGGGCTGCTTCGAAAACAATGGATTTTAAACAAAAATATAAGTTGGCTGGACGGAGCAGACATACAATTTAGCATTCTTATGCATCGGCCTTCTGCTTCCTCTTCATTAGAAGATAAAGGACCTAAAGGTAGACCCCGAAAAGACTTCGAAGACGCCAGTTTCAAAACAAAAAAACGCAGGGTTGAAGACTTAGTGAAATCGCGGAGTGCTAGTGAATTGACCACAGCTGCGGAAGTGGCAAATCGCTTATCGGGTATATAGAGCTGTAGCTTCTCGAATCCGAAAAAGTGGCGATCATTCCAGCACAGTAGGAACGGCATCTGAAGAACCTCTTTGTAGTGCTAAGCAGTTAAATAGTGACGAAGCGTTAGCTTATTACGTAGATTCAAAGTGCACTTTTCAGTCTTACAAACAGACGAGGAAGTGGGCAATGAAGGCTGGACATCAAGTGTTTCCATCGTACCATAGCCTATGTAAGTCAAAAAAACTTTGTTATCCTTCTGACGACTTTGTTATCTTCGATCTATAACGGAATCGCGCGCGGAAATAAAACTCCAAGCTATTTTGTATAAAACAACTCAACGAATAGTTGAAGCACAAAGTGAAGTCGTTAAAAGTGTGCTGCCCAGTTCGTTATTCACATTAGTTAACAAATGGGGATGTGATGGTAGTTCTGGTCACAGTACCTACAAACAGAAGTTTGAAAACACTGAGGCTACTGATGAATTTCTGTTTGTATTTTCATTTGTGCCTTTGTGATTGTGTGATGGTCAAAATATTATTTGGCAAAATCCACGACCTTCCTCCACGTTATATTACCGGCCAATTAAATTTATTTTTTCAAAGGAAACAAATGAATTTACGACTACAGAAACTAACAGAGTGTTGGAAGAAATATCTCAACTTCTGCCAACAACTTGTAGTGTTGGTGAATCACAAATTTCTGTGAAGCACACTCTTTTGCTAACAATGACAGACGGCAAAGTATGCAATGCTATGACTGACACACGATCTGCACAAAAGTGTTATATCTGTGGAGCTACTCCTAAGATGATGAATGGTGATTTAAGAGGATTGGAAAGTAATGAAGAACATTATGCGTTTGGTTTGTCTACATTACATGCTTGGATTCGCTGTTTCGAATGTCTGTTGCACATTAGCTATCGTTTGGATATTAAGAAGCGGCAGGTTATCTAACCTGCCGCTTCTTAAATGATGACGATAAAGCTAGTGTGAAACAGCGTTCAGACGACATAAAGCAAAAGTTTAAAACCCAAATGGTACTTATTGTAGACAAGCCAAAACCTGGTTATGGTAACACAAATGATGGAAACACAGCTCGCAGATTCTTTACAAACCCGGAACTGAGTGGAGAGATTACAGGCTTGGACGTTAACCTCATTAAAAATTTCAGCATTTTGTTAAGAACTTTATCTTCTGGGTACGATATTAATTACAATGAATTTGAGAAAGTGTGTTATGACACCAGAACACGTTATTTAAATCTGTATCCGTGGTACTACATGCCAGCTACTGTGCACAAAATACTTGTACATAGCACAGAAGGGATAAAAACTTGCATTCTTCCAATCGGCCAGCTCTCAGAAGAAGCTCAAGAGGCTCGAAATAAAGACTGCCGGAGATTCCGTGAACACCACACCAGGAAACTGTTACGTATTGCCACGATTACAGATTTATATTAGATAATATGCTATTAATAACGTATGTCTGACCCTCTAATCAACTCTCTCAGAGAGGTGCCCAAAAAGAAAATTGACAAATTACCAATAGAAGTTTTAAATTTGATTGTTCCGCCTTCAATACAATCACATCGGGTTACAAGTAACGTTCTTCCAAATCCGACTGATGAAGGTGATTACTTGTTACCAGACTCGACTGAATGTGAGAGTGACGAATCATCAGATGAGGATATTTAGGACCATTATTATGTAGCATTTTTGTAAAAACTTGAGTTTACTTTATTTCTAATATAGGTATAAGTTGTAATTAATAATATATTTTTTTACTTTTTATTGTATAATTATGTTGTAATATATTATTGATTGTTTGTTTCTATTTTAATGTAGGTACTTTTTTCTGTTGAATTTTTGGGCCTTTATTAAAATATACAATACTTTTTTTATAAAGTATTTGGTTTTTCATTTTTAGACTTATAATTTAATCTGTACTTACCTGAAAATTATCATTGTCAAATGGGCAAAAGCAATATAAATCCACGATAAAATATTTTTGTCCACCTAGCTTGTTCTAGGCGAAACACTGTGCACTAGAGGTGTGTACCGGAGGCAATTTTAGCCTCCGGAGATTATGCGGAGATCTTGGTGAATAACCGGAGATTCTCCGGTTATTCTCCGGATAGTCAAATTATGTACATATTGTACATAAAATCAGCATATTTTATTATCATATACTATATTGACTACTATACTACTAGGTACTATAAAGACTTGAGTATTAAAATCAAAAACAACAGGAACTTTATGAAATATGAATTATCTTTAATAAAAATTTACCGTAAACTAAAAATACTTTGGTACCTACTAGGTAATATTAATATACACTTATTATAAACACACACGTAATTTTGTCGAGGGATAATAAACCATTACTTGATATGTAAAAAACCTAGGTTTTTTACATATTAAGTAATGATGTATTCTTGTTTAGGAAACAAAGCATATCCACTGCTTGAGGTTTTAGTTTTGTTCGTCGACTACTAATTGTGTAGCCAGCCATGGAGAACAATCTTTCCGAAGGTACGGAAGTAGCGGGTACCGATAAAATTTTTAACGCAATTTTGTCTAATGGCGTTAAATGTTTATTGAACGACCAATAATGTCCTATATTTTGGTGTTGCTGGTACTCCGTCTCTAAATACATTCTTAGTAAATTTATGGAACTGGCTGAGTAAACTCCAGCAGAGGAATTTTGTTGTTGTCGTGCTTTTAAGAAGTCTAGTAATTTAGATGTTGTTGGTTTAGCATCTGATGAACCTGGGTTTGGTTCTATGGTTTCAACATTTGTGGCAGAACTATGTTCTTGAATGTAATTGTTAAGCTCGAGTCTAATTAGATCTTTCGCTGACATCATATTTTCCGGTTGACGAAAGCCTTTGTGGTATAGGGGATGCAAGTACGTTGCAATTTTATTGACTGTTCTGTTCTCATATGTTAACAGACGACGATTCATGTTTTCTTTAATTTTATTGAAGAACATACTTCCGATCTCGGATGAAACTTCAAGCTGGTTTACGTTTTCATAAAAGCCGCATATAATTGGAATAACAAGGTAGCTAGTCGGATACAATTCTCCAGTTATCAGCTTCGTCGCTTCCTCAAATATACTTAGAATGTTTATTATATCTTTTATTGCTTCTTCCTCTTCAAGGGTCAAAAAAGGAGGTGCCTGTCTAAATTTTCTTGTTACTATGGCAAGGCAATCAGCTAATTTTATTATTCTTTGCAGCATATAAAACACGCTGTTCCATCTAGTTGGTACTTCTTGAATCAACTTTAAAGGTGTTTCTCCTGGACGTCTTTCAATTTGTTCAGTATTTAAAGCCTCGATCGCAAGTTGAGATTTTTTAAAATATTTTACGACCGCTTTGCATTTATTTATGATCGTTTGTAACTCTACAGTAGCTGTTAAAGAGTCTTGGACTAACAAATTTAACGTATGTGCGAAACATGGCATGTTCCTTTTATGTAGTAGTTCACACATTTTGGTCATATTTGTCGCATTATCAGGTACTATCGCAACGAC
Source organism: Philereme vetulata (assembly GCA_918857605.2). Lineage (NCBI taxonomy): Eukaryota > Metazoa > Arthropoda > Insecta > Lepidoptera > Geometridae > Philereme > Philereme vetulata. The sequence continues at coordinate 12,578,190 of OU975432.1, forward strand.
TTTGTGTTTAATATTCCAGTCATCCAAGACTGTTTTTAGGTTTTCAGCAAGATTTTCAGCTGTGTGTGAGCCGGTTATATTTATTGTCTGAAGCACAAAACTTTTCAAAGACATTTCGTGAAAAAAATGCACTGTCACTGACATGTATGATTCTTGGTTTGCACTTGTCCAGAGATCAGTAGTAACAGACAAATGATCCACGTCGTTTAGAAGGGTTTTCAATTTATCTTTAGCTACGTTGTACAGTTGGGGCAAGATTTCGTTGCGTATTTTTTGTCTCGTCGGCAATGTATATTTCGGGTTAAGGAGTTCTACAAATTGACGAAATCCTCCGTCTTCAACTATAGAAAATGGTTGAAAGTCCGAAGCTATCATTAAGGCTAAGCCTTCGTCAATTTTTTTACGTGTTTGACCGAAGGCTTAGGTTGCAAAACACTTTGTATTGTTGTATCAGTCACTTTCAGCGCGGCCGCAGGTGTAATTGTGGATGTTGTTGACGCATCTTCTTTAGTTATGGTAGACGACGTGTGGAGAACTTGAGGGTGAAGCCGTGTTAAGTGGGATAACATATTTGACGTTCCCCCTCCTGTTTTCAATATTTTACTGCATAGTTTGCATTTCACACTCGATTTATCTACTTTATCGAAGTGATCTTTTGTTTTAGATTTTTTTGCTTTTGGCATTGTCGGTAAAGATTAACTGTAAAGAGATCAACGAAAGATCATTCGTGTGAAACATAGTTTAAGTATTTAATTATGTACCTAAGTACCCATTCCTAGAATGTACTGCTTACACCTGTATGTACGTACTTACCTAAAATGTTGATTTGAAGCCTCGTGTCACACTTTTACTCACATGCTATATTTTTTTCTCACATTAACTCAGTACTGGTATGTAGCCTTTGATTTATGTGCGCGTAATGAAACAATATCTAATATAAACCAACCATATTAAAATCACCAAATAATTAAACAGACAAAATATGTCTCATGACTGTCATGACGCTATAATTTAGCCGCATTACAGCCTCGACAAAACGGGGTACTCCCCGCATTGAGTATCACGGACCGCGACTAGGGATGTTCCGACTTCCGATACTGGCCGATAAAATCACCGGTAGTTAAGAAAAAACACCGATTAGGCTCCGATACTCACAATAACCGGTGATTCTCCGGTTTTTTGAGAACCGGTTCACACCACTACTGTGCACCGGCCGGTAGTGTCCCCAAGACACCGGCTGCATTGCCCCGTTGAATTGCAATGCCAAAGCGAATACATAAAGCATATAGGTACGTGGACCCAGGCGCTAGCTCACAAGTCGTTGCTTCGATCAGACGCCCAGTAAGATTTTGAAAACGCGATGGGCTTCGGTACTGGACCCCAAACAAATGGCTATTTGAGCCATCGGGGGTTGAGACGTATTTTACGTAAGCTCTGTTGAGATCTTCGAGTGAATTTGCCGCCGCACCGGCCGGCTCTAGCTGCTGTATCATTTGTACAGACCGTTCGATTCGAGAAGGGCTGGAATGTTGACGCTGTTGCAAAGAGCCCGGCGCGGCGTCCCTAACCATAAACAGTTGTCAGTTTTTAAAGGGACTTTCAAGTTTGTTTATTATAATAAACCTACAACGGACGGTTTTTTATACATACATACTTCAAACTTTGCGCACATGACACGTGTGACACAGAGTTTAAGTACCTACCTACCAAACATTGAGTACTTTTTGAAAACTTTGATTTGTACTTTATTTGATTGATCGTTTAAGGATATTTGCAATTAAATATTAAATTCGATTTTATCCCTATACAGAATCATCATACCAGCCGTACGTAGGACATCCACTGCTGAACATAGACCTCCCAAAGCGACCGATCTTGTGATCCAGCATGGAGGCCCACCCAACTCAACGGCTCCAAGCCACCGTGCGTCATCATTGTTACATCAGGCTTCCATATATGGTATTAGTATTATGGTACCTAATACTGTTTTAAAACATTTAATAATAAATAAATAATTCACACAGCACTGTTTAGTCCCAAACTAAGCAGAGATTGTACTAAGGGAACCAAATAACTGATAGAATACTTATATACATTTTTTTTGTAAATACATACTTATAATATACAGACCAGACCCGGAACAAATATCTGTAGATCATGCAAACATTTGTTTCGCGGCGGGAATCGAACCCGCTACCTCCTGCGTCTCAGCCTGCTATTCGCTCACTGCGCCACGGAGGTCATTTTTTTGTTATCCTTATAGTACAAAATATTGCAAATGTAATACGAGTACATTGTTACAACAATGTTATTTGAAGTTGTTCGACAAGAAATGTTTTATAAAGGTATTACAATTACAACATGTTACAAAGTTTTGACCGGTGTGGGAGCGTGTTGAACACAATAAATAGATTACATATCTAACTATTTTAATAAACATCATCTTCACACACTCATTTACGAGCAGGTATGGGGAAATTAAACTTCAATCATTTTTATAATATGGCATACTTTATTCTTTTGAATTTCATTTTCATTTAATTTTAATTTAAATATCAATAGCCATAGGGTTCAACGGAATGTTTTAAGATTGGATTTAAGCTGTAGATCATGGTACATGATACACAGAACGATGCCTCAGGGCTAAATCCTCATGGAGCATATTCTCAGATCAGTTATTTTAAGAGGGTAGTTAAGAGGCAAGTCAAACCGATCATTATTAATGGCATCTACAACACAGAATTACACTTTAAAAAATTACTAGTTATCGTTGGGATATCCTTACTAATATTATAGTTTGGAAAGGTTACTCTGTCTCTGTCTGCTTGTTACGTTTCCACGACTAAACGGCTGGACCGAATTCAATGAAATTTAGTATACAGATAGATTATGACCGGAATCGGGATATAGGCTACTTTTTTGGTTTTATTGACAAACCACGCGTGCGAAGTCGCGGGCGGCAGCTAGTCTAAAATAAAAATATCATAGCACCAAATAAACTGAGAAAGAATAAAAGCACTACAACATATTACAATAGAGCCAGTAGAGTTACATATGTCTGTATGTGCCTTCTTTTGGCATTTCTGGTTAGAGTAAAAGTACAAACAAATTAAATACATTTTTGAAAATTACTAAATATACTAAGTAACAATTTTGTTTAAATATACTTGACAAATCGTCTAACTACTAAAAATGGTGTTCTCATTTATCACTTAATTTATATATTTATATCAATTGTATAAAATGAAGAAATACTGTACACTAGGTATGTGAAAGTCGATATAAATGCAGATTATTATGTCTGTGGTTCGGATCTGCAATTCGGAATGCATCTGTTTAAAATATACGAAAGGTTTTTATCAACATCAAGACTAGAATAGCGTATTTAGCAAATATTGTAATAAATTCAGTTTTTATGATGAAATCAAATGAATTTAATATGAAATTTTTAAGATTTATATTCATACTCAGTTTTAAGTTACTATATTAACTATTTACTAAACTATAAGCTATAGTGCGTAAACACATGCCCATAAAACACTATTCAGGTACATCATTAATAAATAAGCAACATATATTGCTAAGTACCTTTCATTGGAATAGCACAAGTTTCTGTCGACAATACAACAGATGTTGCAACATTTTGTCTCGATTCTAGGGAAGTTCGCACTCCACTTTTAAATTTATATTATAAACTAAAACATACAATTATGTATAACAAAATCAACATTCATAAAATAATATAAAAATCTTAAAGCAAAATTTATTTACAACAATTTTATTAATGAACTTCGTTGTAACAGAAAATGTTCAGGGTTTTAAGCGATCGACAAATGTTGTCCGAGCAATACCATTTCTGAAAATTTATCATACGTTTCCGAGGGAAGTAACTGAATATATAACTCAAGATTACATCAAGTGCTTTCTAACTGATAGTAAACTCAATAGTTACATAATTGTCAATAGCACTTGCACTTCAAATATTGTTTCAAATAGTTTCTCTATTAGACCGGCAGCTCGCGACAGATTTTATCGATCAATCGTACCACGTATGCCCTTCAAGTTGTTGATTATGTAGTAGGTTTAACTAAAAAATGGATCTAAGCGAGATCGTGAGAGCGGGACATGTAGCGTGCAATGCCATGTGAAATCGCAAAAAAATTATCATTTTTATTCCATCGAATCACGTATGCCATTCATGCCTTGATAAAATTTATGATAAATAAATCCAGTGGACAAGCATCAGCATACGTGCAGGTCGGGTCCCTGTAGCTGAACTCAATCCTCGCAATTGAAAAAATATATATTGTTAGCTAGCTTTAGAACCGCTAGCTTTAAAGTAGCATCCAAATTAAGAACTGAAATGATAATTACAATAGCATATTGAATTTACATGTAAGCATACATACTTATGTACCTAGTATGAACACAGGGTATAGCACAAACTGTAGTTATGTACACATTCAAATGTACTTAATATTGTACACGTGCTAAGTTTTGTACACAACGCTCTGGAGCGCTTTATAACTACGAGTTATGTAGAAGTTTACACAGTTTATATAAATTTTTGAACACATCAATAAATAGAGATTACAAAACACAAATTGTTAAAATTTTGCACAAACACTTAACATATATCAATATACACTGTTCGTACAAAAAATATTCAATAAAAACTAACCTTCCATAATAATATATCACAGGTCACCTAAGGAAGATTTTACTGATTAAAACCTATCACTGAGGATAATTATCAAATTATACAGTCTCTAAGATGTAAATAAATAAAAAGCACTTAAATCTCAAAATCGAATAAATACTGTTTATAAAATATGTATATGTCGCAGGTCGTACTGCGACTGGACATTCACGTTGTCCTTCCGCCTTGTAATTAGCTTACACTTGAAAGTAATCACTGACCGTAGCGTCGCCACCGTTATTAATACTGTTTTTCGGAGCCCTAATGTTTGGTATATTTATTCTTTCGTATCCACCTGAAGAGTCCGACCTGTCCACGGCGGATTTGGTCGCCTCGCTGTTAACTTTCTCGTAAGGAGGTTCTCTTCTGGCAACATCAAAGTATTTCACGCTCTCGTAGTTGGGATCCTTTGATGATCTCACCGAGTCGTATTTAGGATCTTTGGAACGCACCGATTCATATTTGGGGTCTTTGCACCTGAGGGATTCGTAGTTGGGATCTTGAGCGTTGACGCTTTCGTAGTTGGGGTCTTTGGGACGCACGGACTCGTAGTTGGGGTCGGTATCGCTGCCCGTGTTGTAGGCGGGCTCGTTCGGCATCGACTCGTAGTTCGGTTCTACGGACGGCTCCTCGTTCTCTTGCCAATTGTTATACTTTCTCTTGTTGACTGTAGAGTAGGTGGGTGGTATGGTGGCGTAGGGGGGCGTGGGGGGGTTGTTTCTGAGCACCTCGTAGTTAGGGTCGGAGTCCGAGACGTTGTTGTCGGGGATGTGCTTCGCGATGTGTTCGTAGCCAGCGTCGCTGCTGACGATGCTGTTCGGGCCGCTGTCCGCGTTCGCTTGGCTGAGTTTAAACATGTTGGCTTTGTTGATTTCTTTGACGGTTTCATAGCCTGGATCCTGGTTTGAGTTCTGTCGTTGTTTCCGTGCTATAGTTTCGTAGCCGTGGTTGATGGATTTCTTTCTGTGTATGGTTTCGTAGCCGGGGTCCTCCGCGCGGAACTTGGGGTGCGCGTCTCCGTCGTTCGTCATATCTTTGGAGCGGCGCGCGATTTCGTCGGTGCGCGCTTTGGCTTTCTTGATGACTTTCGCGTACATCTCCTCTAGATTCCGGGAGGGGCTCTCGGCGAGCCGGTGCTCCGCGTTGAGGTTCGTGTTGTCGCTGCCGGCGGCTCCGTCGATGGAGTTGTACAGATTATCGGGAGGGTTGTCTTGCGTGTCGATGTCAAAGTTGAGTTCCCTTGCCACGAGAGGTCGGATGAGATCGCCGGAACTGAACCTGTGCTTTTCGACCGGGTAGTTGCATCCGTAGAAGTCTGAGGAGCTGACGCAGCTGTTGTTGCGCTGATGTTTCTCGTTGAGGCTCCGTCTGAGCTTGTCTTGGCTGAACAGATCGCCTGGAATCGAAAAGTATAGAAAAAAATATAGCATAATTCGTATTTATCAATAGTCAATTAAGTTGAGAAGTTTCAAAGCACTAACAGGCTGATTGGCTGGGAGGTGATAATTAGTACAGTACTTAGTGTAGTATAGTTTAATTTGTAAGTCCAATCAAGATGCTTTAGATGCTTAGATCTGCCGTCCGAAATAAGGTAAGTTAGTGAAAGTTGCGTGGGATATTTCTGATATTTTTATTTTTTGTAATCTTTGACTTCCAGCATTGTGTTTTTACGTACATACTTATATGAGCCAGAAATCAAGTATTTAACCATCTCCTATTCTGTTTTATTTTTGTATGTCGGTCGTGACAAATATATATTAGTAATAGCAGAGACTAGTAATATCAATAGACTGTCAATGTCCATATAAGAAATCGTAGCCTGCAAAAAGCTCTTAATCCCGTATTATTTGTAGATGGCGCTGTCTCATAGCCTGGAAACTTTCATAGCGGCCATTGCACCCAACAAATAAAAATAAGCTTCCACACAATCACAACAAAATATTTCAATATTTTTTAGAATAAGTAATATTGTCCATAAAATAAGATTTAACGATTTTATTTTATATTGATGATTTACCACTTTCGTATGCTTAATTAATCACAGATGGCGTGGGAAGGTAGCACATCGTTTTTACCTAGATGGCGTTTAACACAAAATTAACACAAATTCCGAAACAAAGGGAACGAAAGAGAACCGTGAACTGACTGACATTGACAGCCGGGAAGAAAGCAAAGTCACGCTTTTTGTACCTAATTTTGTTACATACTGTGTTGCCAAACCTAACTTCTCAAAAGTCGCGACTAGTAAGTCGATATTTTGTTCTACATAATGTATGTAACATATTGTGTACGTATTGAGTTCATTATTTTATTATGTTTCCAGTTCAAATTAATAGAACGTATTATCTTGTAGTAGGTATGCATTTGCCGGGTACTTACAAATTAATTTTATTTTCTTTCAAAAAGTGTACTACTTATCTGTACATCACTATAAATATGTATTCTTATTTTACAAATATGTAGGTATTTCCGCATTTAAGTGATAATGGTACGATCATAGACGTATGTAATGAATAAAAGATATCTATCCTTTCCTTTCCTAAAAAAAACCCTATTTTGACGGAAACTTTCATGTTCTGGCAATTCTGAGAAAATGTGCGCAAATCTCTAAAAATTGCTAGAGACTAAAGTTTTAAAGAAACTGAAGAGCGGTAATCTCGCACAACGTAAAGGTCACAACGTCGCAATAAGATTATCGCGCACGTGTATTGGAAATAGCGCATCTATTTTTCTTCGTACCATTATGAGCGGTAGTAAGCTAAAGGTTGGCATATATTTAACGATTTGTAACTCTTAGCGACATCTCGCGTAATCAAATAAGCAGGTAATCAAATATCGAGTTATATTATCTTGTTTGAGACTGTCAGTCTATTTAAATTACGTGACGACCTCCGTGGTACAGTGGGCGACTAGCCGGCTGAGACGCAGGAGGTAGCGGGTTCGATTCCCGCTGTGGAACAAATGTTTGCATGATCTACATATATTTGTTCCGAGTCTGGTTGTTTCTCTATATATTAAAAGTATGTATTTACAAATAAAAAGTATATAAGTATTCTATCAGTTATTTGGTTCCCATAGTACAAGCTCTGCTTAGTTTGGGGCTAGATAGCGCTGTGTGAAATGTCCAAAAATATTTATTTATTATTATTATTTATTGGTCTGTGGTAATAGTATTGTTTTTTTCTAGCCTACGTTTTCCCACTGATCGGCAAAGGCCTCCCCCAACTCCTTCCACCTATCGCGATCCTTGGCAGATTTTAAATAAGTAAATATGTACCAGTGCTAGAGATGCGTTGATGTCTCTGTTGTAAGACAGGGTCGATGGGTGCGCGGGGCGCGGGCGGCGGCGGGAGGGGGGAGTTCGCTTGGCGCTTCTCTGGCTTGGGCGAGCCGAGCGCGCTTGTCGAGTTCGTACAAGATGATGAAGATGCTGGAAATAAGAGTATTTCACTTTTCAATTATATATAAATAAGAATGTGAATGGTATTCGTTGGTGGCAATTTTTTTAGGGGGAAAAAATAAGAACTAAAAATATTACCAAAGTTGGCAGGAAAATGTTTAAATTCTGGAAAAACTGAATGTGCTTTTTTTCTATGTGAAGTCAAGAATTTTCTTTGAAATCCTTGCGAAGCCGGTTCAGCGGGCGGGTTCAGCTAGTTTTGTCTAAAAGCGAGATATTTACTATGATTACTTTCTATGTCTCTCTGTCTTGAGTTAACATATTTTGAATTTAATAAATTTAGTATCTCCTCACTTCACTTCACACAGTAGATGAATTCGAGATCTCTACCCATATCCTTTCAATCAAATCTAATGCACAGAGTCATGACGGTCTCTCTATTGATATGATCCTTCTTACTGTCTCAGACTCTTGGCGTAATCACCTCAATAATCAATAACTCTATAATTTCTTGACATTTTCCATCTTCATGGAAAATTGGGCTCATCACACCTATACCTAAAAATCAAACCCCTGTTATCATAAAAGACCTTCGTCCAATCACCACACTCCCTTGTTTATCAAAATTATTACAAAAAGTTATTCTTAGACAACTTAGCAAATACCTCGAAGATAACACTACTACTTGACGTACAGTTCGGGTTTAGGAAAAAGTGAGGCACTGACAATATCTTAACGAGTCAGGATCAAGGTATGGGAACTGTATTAACGGTAGGTATTAGATATTTTCAGAGCATTTGGCTGCTAATATTTATGTCCTTTAACCCTTACTATTATCTAAACTGATAGTTTAGATAATAGTTATTACGGCCTTGTTAGAGATTCAGTGGACTGGTTCGATAGTTACCTTACTGATCGTACGCAAATTGTGCAAGTAGTAAAAGTGGACGGATCTCGTGTTTACTCAAGAGCCAATGGCAGTTGCCAGAGGAGTACCTCAAGGCTCGATTCTAAGGCCCCTATTTATTGTGTACTCGTACACAGCGGATATTACAACAGAATTCCTAAACTGTAAATATCATTTATATGCTAACGATGTTCAGATTTATATGTGTTTTAAGGCTAATGAAGTGTTGGAAGCCGCTCGTAAGATCAATGATGACCTCGGGCTCGATCGAATAGCTTGATGGGTCAAAGAAATGCCTTAATGTTAAACGCCTCCGAATCAAAACAGTTGGTGCTTGGATTTAAGTGCCAGGTTAGCAAAATAACCACATCAAATCCTACCATCTGTATTCAGGGTCAGGTTATAGAACGCGTGAACGAGGCTAGGAACCTAGGCATAGTCATCGATAGCCGTCTTCGTTTCGAAAAGCACGTGGTATCCCTGGTCAAAAACTACTTTTTTAAATTAAAAGTACTATATCTGATACGCAATCTTATACGGCAGGATGTCCGTATTATGCTAACAGAAAGTCTAGTACTGTCCAAGCTAAACTATGGATACATTGTTTTAAGTCGTTGTTTGCTGGCCTCCTCCCAACGCTTTAATCAACGTGTCCAAAATGCGTGTTTCTGTTTCACTGTACCTCCTCGCACACACGTAACTCCCTACATTAATGAGGCCGGCCTCCATAACATGACGTCTCGTCGTAAGCTTCATTTGGCTTCGCTCGTTCACGAGCTCATAAGGTATAATCACCCTGAGTACCTTTATGAGAAACTTGTTTGGTCCTCCACTCAGAATCCTTATCCCACTATCCCTTATCATCGTATCTTTTTATAACCAAACTCCATAAAACTACTGCCTTCAGGGGTAGTTTCCGCTACCAAGCCACCAAGTGCTGGAATATATCACCTTTGCGTCAACCTATTTCTAAACATACGTTTAAACGTAAACTTAAAATACATCTCCAGTCTATGCAAATGCCCACTAGCCAGCGCCGGAAAACCTACTTGACATACCTTAACTAACAACTATTACACAAACATATAAACACCCACATCGCCTCAATCTAAAACGATTACAACTAACCAACATACATACATATAAATTCAATGTCTTTTTTAATTCAAATTCTTGTTTATATAATATTTTTTTAATAAACTAGCGGGATCCTAGTTTGCAGACGCTCTGAACCTGGACGTACTATGGTAGCCACTATTTTATGTTTTCTATTTTTGTTTCTTATATTGCTATTCCTATGGACGTCCTATTTTTGTTACTGTGTACGTCTTTGTTTTGTTATGTCTGCACTACAACATGATTTGTGTTTTTAGTATCCCGATATTTCAGCACTCAACTGATTTTACTCCGTAATCATGGCGCATGCAACTGTGCCGAAAAATGAGATAAGCAAAAACTTACAAATCATAAAAACTTACATATCCCGTTTTTAATGAAAATAATGTTAAACACCAAGATAGTTTCGAAACCAACACTTGTTAGGTTAAAGACTAAACGCACCAATTTTCTCCTCAGTTATACATTTTATAAATGGTGCCCGGCTTCGCACGGTGCAATACTGATACTAAATATACTACAGAATGTCTGTATACCTAGTCAGGTCATAAATTCTGTCACATGTTTAATATAAAATAATTGAAACAAGTTTATTCATTATGTAACCATTTATATACCAAAATGAACTTAACAAAACATAGATTCTTATGACACTAAAGTTTATTCAAAATGACCTCCGTGATTTTGAATACAGGCCTTCAATTTGCGCGGTCAGTCGTCTATCGCAGCACGAACGAGGTCCATGTCAATATCGGCGGCTGCCTTAATCAAGGATGTCTTGAGTGACTCCAAATTGGGATGAGGCTTTGAGCACGCCTTTTCCTCCAAGTGTTGCCATATCTTGTAATCTAACGGATTCAAATCTGGACTGGAGGAGGGCCAGTCTTCGTGCCGGATGAAGTCGATTTCACGCGCCGCCAGCCAGTCTTGTGTGCTCTTCGCTCTATGAGCTGGCGCCGAATCTTGTTGGAATACCCAGTGCCTGTTATTGAACATGGTATGAGAAACAGGTTCCACAAGGTTCGTCAGGGCTGTATTTGATACACAACTGCATTCGTTTTTACACCTTTCTCACAAAAATGTACCTCTGTTAAGCCCCAATAAGAAACTCCCAACCATACCATGAGCGAGGATGGAAAATTACCTCGTTGGACATGCGCAATACGGTTGCTCGCTTCTTCACTACTGTGTGCGTACACCTTATCATTTTGTTTGTTGTAGCTCTCTTCTACGGTAAAAATTTTTTCATCCGAAAAAAGAATTTCCCGATATTTTTTTCCCGCGTACCGCTTCAACAAAGCGCGGCATCTCTTCAGTCTCAGGTCCATTAGACGAGCATTCAAACGATGTCCTGTTTTTCTTCGATATGCCCGAAGCCCTAAGTCTTCATTTAACACCCTTTTCACCGTAGTTCTGCTTAACCCCATCTGAAGGGCCAACAGTTTCTGCTTACGTTTGGGATTTCTTTGAATTCGCGCCTTCACAGCTTTTATCACTGCTGGAGTCCTAACAGACCGAGGGCGACCACTTCTTGACCTGTCATCTACACTAGAGTCTTCATTGTATCGTTTGATGGTGCGATAAACGAATCTTTTGGTTATATTCAAATTTTTCAGTATGTCAAAAATTTGAATTGGCGCGTAACCGCAACGATGCAACGCAATAACTGCAACACGGTCTTCTTTAAGCGTCCACTCCATATTTAAAAATGAGTAAAATTCTAAAAAGTATACATTTTTATTTTCATGAACAATTCGAAATTCGAATTTAATAAACTTTTTTGTGGCCAGCATTCTAAAAGAAAAGTTTTTACTGTGTGACAATACTTATGACCTGACTAGGTATACATAACGTCATTAGACAATACAAACATGTTTTCTTTAGAGGTTACTCTTGAAAGAGTTTTATGAGTATTTACGACATCACATTAGAAACCTCTAAAATTATCAGTGTTTCTCTACCATATTATGCATGTATTATACAAAAAAACCGCATCAAAATCTGTTGCGTAGTTTTAAAGATCTAAGCACACATAGGGGCAGACAGCGGGAAGTGACATTGTTTTACTATGTAGTGATAATATAATTTTTTGTAGCTGTAACGATTCTATTAACGCTCCTTCATGCCCCATCTCAAGCTTCCACCCTTATTTAATTAACGTGTCATACACAGGAGCGTGGAGAGCAATGGAGCCTGCCATCTCGCTGTTGGACCATATACCCAACATAGAATTACGCAATCGCAGAACCAGTCGTGGATGTGGGTAGAAGGATCAACCAGCTGAAGTGGAGATGGGCTGGACACTTGGCAAGGAGGAAAGACGGAAGATGGACGAGAGCAGCAACCGAGTGGTGGCCGGAAGAAGGGCGCAGACCAGTTGGCAGACCACCAGCCAGATGGTCGGACAGCGCGAGAATTGCCGGAAGGCAATGGATGCGCTTGGCACAGGACCGGAGAGAATGGCGTGATAACGAGGAGGCCTATATCCAGCAGTGGGTGAATGTGGGCTGATATGATGATTACATTAACATATAGAATAAGTATAATTTATAGTATTTGTTGGTTACATACATACAAGTGATACAAGAGACAGTCGCTAACACAACGTGTAAGGTAAAAACCTACAGAAGTCATTAATGGGGGATTGTATCAATATAACCCACAACATCAAAGCTAAAATAAATAGTACATATATTGTTATACAAGGGTGATCTTTTACACCCTCAAACTCTTAAGCGTTCGAGCTCACATTTGCTCGCATGTCCGCAAAATATTTCAGGTGTTATTGATTGCTTACGGCTGACAATAACACAAGTTTTTATCACCAACGCGAGGAAATTAAGTCTTATAGAAAAAACATAAATAGAAATAAGGATTTCTCATGGACAAGTATGGACGTTGTATTTCATTGTAACACATTAAGAATGTAATGTGCCTCGTTCTATTTTAAATTTACTTACGCCCCTAGGGGCGTAAATCGCATTTACGCATCAGGTATCGAGCTAACAGGCACCAACTTTCAGAGAATGAGCGATGAAAAATAATTATCAAAATACTGACCTTGTCTGGAATGAGTCGCCGCTGAAGTAGACGCGCCTATTTCCGGCGGAGCACTTCGTCTGTAAATAGTTATCTCAATACAACACAATATACGAACAATTTTACACATTTACAAGCAACATCTTGACAGCTGTGTATCACAATGAAAGTAGAAACGTTTATCAGGACTATTTATGTCGCTGTTAAAACAAGCGACTGTTATCTATCAATTGTTATGACGTTAGTTATAACGGTAGCCGGACAATGCATTGTAAAAGTGAGTTATACATTTATAATACAGTCAGCGACACATGTTGATTAACAATTTGTGATTTGATAATATTTATTTCAAGTGCATTTTTTTGAAGTAAAACTTCTTTACGCACGTTTTACTTGGTGAGTAAGCTGGTGAATGCATTACAAAAAGTGCGAACGGAATTTGAGAGGGAGATATAAGTTAGTGAAGATAGAAAGAGAAAGTTACGTTACGTATATTACTGTAGGAGCAAGAGAGAGAGGTGCGCGCTCACATTTTCTTTCTCTCTTCCTCTCATAGCCAGTGCATGAAATATATGTATATCTCAAACAGTAGTTTGTTTGCATTACAATTTTATTATAGAATGTCTTTCTATATCCATATCTATACTAATAAGGTTGGGGTAAAAGTTTCTTCGCATTTTTTAAGAAAATTCAAAACATTTTTAATATAGTTTATTTACATTTAACTAACGTATGTAGGTACCATTTTGTTCAATAAATTTTTGCCATCTTGTAGGTAGGGACATGATCCCATTGCTATAGAAATTTTGGGGCTTCTGATCAAAATACCGCGACAAGTAGTTTTGGCAGTCCTCTCGTGATGTTAACCTGACACTGCCTAAAGAATTCTGAAGAGACCGAAACAGGTAGAAATATGAAGGTGCAAGGTCAGGACTATACGGCGGATGCATTAACACCTCCCAGCCACTCTCTTAATTTTTGCTGAGTGGCTAAAGATGTGTGAGGTCTAGCATTATCATGATGAAAAACCACACCCCTTCTGTTGATTAATTCCGACCGCTTTCTCTCAACTTCTTGCTTTAATCTCATCAGTTATTCACAGTAGATTTCAGAATCGATGGTCCTGCCTGGTGGTAACAGCTCATAATGAATAATGCCCTTCCAATCCCACCACACACACAGCATCACCTTGTTGCGAGTTAACCCGGGTTTCGCCACAGTCTGTGAAGCCTGACCGGCCTTTGACCACGACCTTTTTCGCACGTTCTTGTCGTACGTGATCCACTTTTCATCACCAGTTATCAGCTTCTTCAAAAATGGTTCGGTTTCATTACGTCGTAATAAAGAATCACAAATGAGTACACGGTTCATTAGGTTTCTTTCAGTGAGCTCGTGGGGTACCCAAATATTGAGCTTTTTTGTGTACCCATTTTCTTTCAAATGCGTCAAAACTGTTTTGTGGTCAATTCCCAGTTCTTCAGCTATGTCGTAACTACTGATATGCCGATCTTGCTCAACTTTTTCAAAAATGGCATCAATTTTATCCGTTATAGGGCGACCAGAGCGACGTGCATCTTTGACATCAAAATTTCCGGATTGAAAACGCTTAAACTAAATTTGTGCTATTCTCACAGACACTGCACTAGGTACATAAACATCAAATTTTTTTCGCGGCTTGCGTTGCATTTTTACTTTTTTGTAGTAAAATTTTAAAATGTATCGAATTTTTTCATTAGATTCACTCATCTTTACAGTACGAAAAACAAATAAAAATCACACATTTTCCTAATTTGAATTCGTAATTTGAATCGTCTTTAAAATTTAAACTTTAAATGATACCAAAACCAGCCAGATACAAATAGTATAGCCAAAGAGATTTTATTACAAGTTCATACATACTATAATGCGAAAGGACTTTTTCCCGAACCTATTATTATAAATTCGAAAGTAGCTCTGTCTGTCTCCTTGTTACGTTTTGATCATTAAACAGTTGGGCCGATTTCGGTGATATTTGGCATAATGATAGATTATGACCGGGTTTGAGACATAGGCTACTTTTTACACAACTGCGCAAGGAGGGAAATGATTTTATTGATAAACCACGCGTAAAAAGCCGCGTACGGAATGTCCATAAAATACACACACATCGTTCGATCAGTGCTTCACTTAGCAGTGAGACGGCGACGCAGCATCCATATTTTTTACAAGCTTCCGTCAGCGGCTTCGCACGCGTTGTTTGTCAATAAAAAGTAGCCTATGTTTGAATACATGTCATAATCTATCAACACAGCAAATTTCATCGGCATCGTTTCAGCCATTACGACGTGATTGAGTAACAAACAAACAAATAAACAATCATCCAAACTTTCCCATTTATAATATTAGTGTGATTCGTTCTTAGCAAGCCTAGAATCAGACCTAACATTTCCATTATAATATAAGTCAATCCTTACAAAGAAAGTGGCACCCTCAATTTATTCACCAACATTTAAGGTTGGAACTAAAATGAGAATGCTTTTTAGAAAAAACTGTCAGCCTTGATATTTTCTAAGCACTCTGTTATCACCATATTAGCCATCCACTTAACAAAGGCATCGCCTAACAGCTCCCACCAACAATTATAAGGTCATCGTATCATCTATAATCCGACAAATAATTCGGTTCATATTTTTGACATAAAAGAAATGTCAAAATGCGTTATAATTGCCAAACCCACACCCCAACTGGCAGTGTTGGTACAGCACATACTTTAATGAAAGAGTGATTATATTCAGCTCAAATTATAGATTTTGTTTAAATTAAGTCTTAACTCTCATCAACTCAATCAGCTGCTGAGGATCGTCAGATCGTCTGTTTATTTTTTCACATATTTTTGCAGTAAAACTTCTTTACGCACGCTTGACTTGGGGAGTAAGCTGGTGAATGCGTTACGTGAGCGTTACGAAAAGTGTGATCGGGCGAGACGAACGACAGTTGAGAGGGAGATATAAGTTAGTGAAGATAGAAAGAGAGAGAGTTACGTTTCGTATTACTGTAGGGGCAAGAGAGAGGTGCGAGCACACATTTTCTTTCGCTCTTTCTCTCATAGCCAGTTACGTTTCGTATATCTAAGACACAGTGCAGGCCTATTGTCTGTATCACACTGTAGGAGCAAGAGAGAGCAGTGCGCGCGCACATTTTCTTTCTCTCTTTCTCTCATAGCCAGTGCCCGAAATATATATATCTCAGTCAGTTCGTTTGCGAGTTTACTAGCGTTACGCGAACGGCTAAGTTTTACTTCGTGTGGTCTAAAGCACACTCATTTTTTATAATTATATCTCTAAAATTAGCAAATATGAATATAATTATTCAAAATTTTAATTGAAGTAAAGTTTAAATTTTTAATTTTAAAAGTTTTTCAAAATATGAATATAATTATTTGATGAAGTGAGTGATCGTCCTACGCTGTGTAGCATGCTCATTCATGTAAGGCTTGTCATGCCGCATTACCGACTAGGATCCGCAACTTTTTAACAAACATATAACCAACTTAACCGAACTATTAAACCGAACTGACATTTCTATGGGAACAATCTGAAAGTACATACATAGTTTCAAATAAAAAAAATATTTTTTAAATCGGCTGATACATGACGGAGTTCTGAACATAAGAACATGCGAATTGAGATCCTCACCCTTTTTTTGAAGTAGGCTAAAAATTAAAATACCTGGCTGCATGTATAGCTTCAGTCTGCAGCAGGTCTGGCGTGGGGTCGCGTCGGCGCGGCTCGGGCGCTATTTGCGCGTAAGTGTCCGATCCTTCGCCAACGCTTGCTTCTTCAATTGCAGCGTACATTTCATCTGTAACAGAATAGTAGAGATATAAGCGCTCAGTGACTCAGTGTTATCATGTCGCAAAATGTTGCTCCACAAAATGTACATACGGTGTAGACGTACGTTTATATCATGGTAGTCCAAATGAACGAGAGTAAAACAGTTATTAGAGATCAATTGAATAGTTGTACATAATTGTATAATCAGAATCAAGGGTCGGATAAGCAGAAAAACCGAATTTACAAACAAACGAACGAAGTACGCAATACCCTTTGGAATGTAATGTCTACGTCATAGCCGTAGGCATGTACGTTTCGTTTTATATTATGTTGGAGAGGTGTTTGGTCACAACAATACCATCCAGGTGAGGCGGTAATTAGGTCCACCATCGTCCGGCGGCACTGCGTTAAGCTAGGGTCCCTGGATCCCCATTTGCACATAATTAAGTGTACAGCGGCAAACCAGGGGACAAATTCTAACAAACGCATCGCTAAATTCTTTTGGTATTCTACTAATTTCAATGACCGCCGTTGCTGAAAGTTTAACAGCTTGTGAAACGAACAATTTTTATAATCGTTTTTCTTATAAATTAACAGAATTGGGCCCCTGTGTGTGAAGCCAGACTGGCCTCGGCAGATCGTGCCTGAGTGGTAACTGTTCCTGTGGGGTGGTGAAATTAAGCAGTGGGGGGTATCTATCCACCGAGTGCGTCTAGCGGCAGGCGGGTCAGTAATATTAAACATACCTGAATCATCGGAGACGGTGGCATAGTGCGGTTGTGACGTCGGCTTGGTGCTTTGTGCCCTGATATTGCTCAGCGGTTCGCGAACTGATATGCTGGTGTAGCCTTCTGGTAATTTACAATTACAAGTTGTTATGACAAATATCAGAATTAAAAAAAACTCTGTCCGTTTGTTACGTCTTCACGACTAAACGGCTGGACCGATTTCGATGAAATTTGGTGCATTGATTATGACCGGGATTCGAACATAGGCTACTTTTAGCGGACTGCGCAGGAGGGTGTTAGCGACGCTGATGCCTGCCTACCTTTATGTATGGATGTTTGTACTGTAGCCACCTTAATATTTTTACGGCTAGTATTGTTTTGTAAAACAAGTTTTTCCAAACTTATTATATTACATAGAAAATTTAAAAATTTCAAACAACCCAAGTAAAGTATATGAAGTCATAAAGTATTAACGCCTATATAAAATAGGTAAACAAGTCATATTCATTCATCAATTATGTAGGTACCTGTTAAACTGACTAAGCGGCATCGTCGCAGGCACCGACGATTTACGTAAAAAAATGTTTATTGGAAATGAATGGATTACTGGATAAATATTCATGCCACCCGGTAACATCCACCTCTAAAATCAATGAATACGATTCCGGATGTGTGTTTTATGTGTCGTACATAACAAAACAGGTTGTATAAGTATCCTATCCGTTATCTGATCCCCAAGATAACGGATAGGATATCTACTTATATACTTTTAAAGGGTTCCGTACCCAAAGGGTAAAACGGCACCCTATTACTAAGGCTCCGCTGTCTGTCTGTCCGTCTGTCACCGGGCTGTATCTCATGAACCGTGATAGTTAGACAGCTGAATTTTTCACAGATGATGTATTTCTGCTGCCGCTATAACAAAAAATACTAAAAACAGAATAAAATAAACATTTAAGGGGGCTCCCATACAACAAACGTGATTTTTTATGCTCGTTTTTGCTCGATATTGATAACGGCAACAGGTAGACGCTTGAAATATTCACAGAATATTTAGTTATATATATTTACTTTAAAATAAATAATTAAAATAAAACAAATATATAAGGGGGCTCCCATACAACAAACGTGATTTTTTTTGCTCGTTTTTGCTCGATATTGATAACGGCAAAAGGTAGACGCTTGAAATATTCACAGAATATTTAGTTATATATATTTACTTTAAAATAAATAATTAAAATAAAACAAATATATAAGGGGGCTCCCATACAACAAACGTGATTTTTTTTGCTCGTTTTTGCTCGATATTGATAACGGCAACAGGTAGACGCTTGAAATATTCACAGAATATTTAGTTATATATATTTACTTTAAAATAAATAATTAAAATAAAACAAATATATAAGGGGGCTCCCATACAACAAACGTGATTTTTTTTGCTCGATATTGATAACGGCAAAAGGTAGACGCTTGAAATATTCACAGAATATTTAGTTATATATATTTACTTTAAAATAAATAATTAAAATAAAACAAATATATAAGGGGGCTCCCATACAACAAACGTGATTTTTTTTGCTCGTTTTTGCTCGATATTGATAACGGCAACAGGTAGACGCTTGAAATATTCACAGAATATTTAGTTATATATTCACTTTAAAATAAATAATTAAATTAAAATAAAACAAATATTTAAGGTGGGCTCCCATACAACAAACGTGATTTTTTTTGCTCGTTTTTGCTCGATATTGATAACGGCAACAGGTAGACGCTTGAAATATTCACAGAATATTTAGTTATATATTCACTTTAAAATAAATAATTAAATTAAAATAAAACAAATATTTAAGGTAGGCTCCCATACAACAAACGTGATTTTTTTTGCTCGTTTTTGCTCGATATTGATAACGGCAACAGGTAGACGCTTGTAATATTCACAGAATATTTAGTTATATATTCACTTTAAAATAAATAATTAAATTAAAATAAAACAAATATTTAAGGGCTCCCATACAACAAACGTGTTTTTTTTGCCGTTTTTATAGATAATGGTAGGGAACCCTTCGTGCGCGAGTCCGACACGCACTTGGCCGGTTTTTTTTAAATACATTCTTATAAGTTATAATGTACTAGCTAACCCGCGCGCGGTTTCGTACGCTTGGAGTTCGAATAGTTGTACATAACTGCCACTTCAGCTTGCTGGGCGTCTTGTTGCACTTGTGAAGGCGTTGCGACACTTACTTGCGGAATCAGTGGAATCCCCGCTGAAATGTACGGGAGCGTCAGTGTTGGGCCGCGGCGAAGGGGGGGTGATGTACGGCAACTCCTGGCTTGAAGGCAGTTGGCCGCTGATCGCGACAGAGGCCGATATCACCACGGATTCTGTAAACTTGCAGAGTTTAGTATGTAAGCAGAAACTATCTTTTTGTATATTAAAAAGGGTGGGCTAAATAAAAAAAATCCGTATTTATAATAATGATTGAAATCAATCACGAAAGTTTTTTAAGTAAAAGACACATGAATAAAAACCATAAATAATGTTTTTTTTTATCCGACTTGGAGACGGAACAAGGTTATGGCCAACTTCATGTCAAAGTGGTAACCATCGCCTGTAACGTGCCCTGCGATGCAGTGCCCTGCGTCCATCGACTTGATGCATATACATGTAAAGCCTCATGTGCCTGTAATTCCACCAACAACCATACCCTTCAAACCTAAACTATTTATTTATTTTTTATATTTATCACACTAATATTATAAATGCGATAGTTTGGATATTTGTTTGTTACTCAATCACGTTGTAACGGCTGCACCGATTTCGATGAAATTAATACGATATCATAATATTTATTTAATTTACACAAATATATGTAACATAATATAGTATGTATATACATACTATATTATGTATAATTCTAATTATGTATAATTTACACAAATATACGTAACATAATATAGTATGTATATACATACTATATTATGTATAATCCTTAGTTATTTTGTTTTATTAAAATATATAGGTACTCATATCGTTATATACTCATTGACTTTCACAATCACTAAATTACAAATTAGCACTGTCACACATAAATTGTAGGAACTATCACTATAAGTATTATTTAGAGAGACCTACCTTTAATTGGCTGTATTATCGTAATATTTAATTTTAAAACTGTTATATTTATGTAGCTGTTGGTCTTTTGAAAAAAATAAAATAAAAATAACCTGGATCACCACATAGGCTACCTTTTATCCCATAAATCAGTTCCCATGGGATAAAAATGTGATGTCAAGTCAAGTTGCAACAGCGAGTTTAGCTTTATTTCTAAGTACACATTTAGTAGTGTAACGCGTACGAATTCGCGGGCAACAGCTAGTTAATAATATACAAGATAAAGTTGCAGTAGGTTAAAAAAAAATGTATTACATTCTGTATTATAGGGTAAAGTTTGTAAACTCCGTATTATTAGTATGCGATAATCTCAGAAACTACTGATTTGTTCTCTCTGTGTTATGGCGGGTTCCTATATCCATCAGTAACGCACTCGTATCTCCTTGAAAAAGTGTGTCAAACTAGTGTCAAACTTTTGACACGTTTTCAAGGACAAACGAGTCGTAGTTGGTTACAGACGGACATAGGAACCCGCCATTAGTCAGTGTACCATCTAAAGTCATTGCAAATAATGCTAACATGGTTATGTATATCCCCAACCAAGTTATAGTAATATATTTTGGTGTAATTTCGTAAACGTAGAATCAATTATCAAATTAAACTTAAAAGCACTGACTCCCTTAGGAACATTTTCAGAGACAATCACATCCTCACATGGGCTTGTATTTAAATCTACGAAATATGTTTGTTTGTAAACAATAATCAGGATTACTTTTTTCCGTGTAGTCGTTATTAGTTACTGTCCACAGAGACAAGCATATAAATAATATTTGTATTCCTCTAACTAACAATATTTACCATAGCTCTTTTTAAACTAATTCCAAAGTTCTCTTTAAAAGTGTACAAAGTTTTCTACAAACACGCAACGTAAAAAATATTTTAAAGATGATATAAATAATACCTTGTAATTTTTTAAAATGTTTAGTTTATATTATTTAATTATATATAACATATGATACGTTATAAGTATTTAGTTACAGTTCAGTATGTAATATACAGAATTGGATTCTGCAAATTCTTTCGCTGATACCTACTATATGTAGGCTATATTTTTTTGATAAAAAGATCTTTTTTTCCAGATAATGCTGCAACTTTCGACCAGGCGCTGAATGAATCATCTTGAATTGATATGGAAGTACTCTCTGATCAAAGCCCTCCTTTTTGATACGCGATCATCATATTCCGCTAATCTAGGCTCTCGCGTTTGACCACGATCTCGCCTGATGGGGCGCGATGATGCGGTCTACGACGGAACACGCGTGCCTAGAAGAACTGGCAACTTGAAGGCCCCTTTAAGTTGTAAAAAATAAGTTGTTGTTTACCTGCCGCCGATTGTCCAGCTTCTCTGTGATCTATTTCCAACTCGCTCTCTGATCTCTGATCCGGAGTTATTTCTACAGTTCTGCAACAAATGAATACCAAGTTTAATAACATTCTACAGATATTTGTTTCTGGTTTGGACTTACAAAACATAAAGTATATGACCCATAGTACAAGTTTTGCTTAGTTTAGGGATAGATAGCGCTGTGTGATTGTGAACTTCCAGCATAGCATTATTTATTCATGGAATAAGCTAGCTGAGTGTCAAACGTCAATCAAAGCCTTATCCAATCACAGTCAGCCGACAATAATCAGTTCGGCGTAGTCTGCTAATAAGATCCCGACGTATATGATTCATCAAAAATCGATGTAAAATGGACACTCCAACGATCCGTTACGATTATCGTCGGCGGCATACATGCTACTTGATAGAGCGAAGCGAGATCTCTAACTCAGCTTGGGCAAATCGGCGTTGTATGTAATGTATGTTTGGCCAAGGATAAGTTTCGAAGCGTTTATCCGATCATCGTGAAATTTTATACATATGTAGTTAGGTATTTTTTTTTAATAGTGATTGCACAATTTTGGTGTGACTGAATGAGTTAGATGTTGGGGGTTTGTTGAGATATTGGGGTTCAAGAGGGGTAAAAAAAAAGGAAAATGAGACTATTAAGTCCAGTGAGACGTGGAAATGGAAGGTCTTCATTAGTACATTTCTACTCCGTTCTTATTTTTAGTAAAGTCCTTAAAGTTTTGAAGTTATTAGCCATAATAAAACTGAACTTAGACAACATTCACAGGGTACACCAGTGATCCCACAGTGCTGTAATTTGGTATTCGTTTAGCATAAGTGACACAAATATAGGCAAAAGTCTGAAATCCAGAATAACTGCAATTTGTACCCCAAAAAAGTATAACCGCATCACATGAACTCCCGTTACCTGTAATTTGAAAAAAACTATCATCACCATATTAGCCGTAGGACGTCCACTGCTGGACAAAGGCCTTCTCCAGGAACTGCGGTTGGAAGCGGCCTGCATCCAACGCCGACCTGCGGTTCTTACCAAGTCGTCTGCCCATCTTGTAGGTGGACGTCCTACGCTGCGCTTGCCGGTCCGTGGCCTCCACTCGAGAACCTTCCGGCCCCATCGGCCATCTGTTCTGCGCGCTATATGGCCTGCCCATTGCCACTTCAACGTGCTAATCCGTCGGTCGAAAAAAACTATAGGTCAAGTTATTTAGTTATTTATTTCGTGGCACTATTTTAACGATAACAAATAATATTTTTTTTGTTTTAATCGAAGACTCGCGAGATTTCAGTTCGGGGCGAACCACTAGTTTAATAGACGTTATACTTACACGTTATGAGTTTCATTGTGCACTTTAGCGTAGGCATGCTCGTAAGGATGGTCTCGGCTTGTAGACGGCACAGCTATCGCCTTATTACCTGACGACAAAACATACATAGACATAATCATTTATTTGCTAAATAACACACATAATACATATAATATACAAAAAAGATTTAAAATAATGAACATAAAAATAACCATTACCTACATGCAAAACAGACACAAACAAACAATATAATATAACTATTAATTTCAAACACGAGGTAGGTATTAGATTAGAAAATTCTTTCATCATCATCATCATCCACAGCCTGACTTCACCCAACGTTGGGTATATGCCTCCCCACGTTTGTGCCATCCACCACGATCCTGGGCTAGTCTCACCCACTGACGGCCTTTACGATGTCGTCCACCCATCTCGCTGCTGGTCGTCCTACCCTTCTATACCCGCTCTTCGGCCACCATTCAGTCACTGTCCTGCTCCATCTGTCATCACCACGCCTAGCCAAGTGTCTCCGCCCAAGACCATTTGAGCTCGATAACGCGAAAATTCTTTATTGCACTAATACAATAATACATAGGCGAACTTAATGCTAATTAGCATTTTCTTCCAAAAGTGGTAGTGCCAGAGAATGGAAAGTTAAACAAATATTAGCTTATAAATAAACTTACAAAAATTAAAAATAATAATAATACACGTACATAAATATATGTATCTACATAAAGTGCTCAATTTTGTTGGATGTCTTGAAGAGAGATGAAGTTTTTAAAAAGTTTGGATTTGAAAATTCCCATAGAGGTATGTTGTGTGCTATAGCAGCAAAAGAAGAAGAAGAATACTGTATCTTACCTAACCTTTATAGTGTAACTGATTGTTGTTCCGAATTAAAATAAAATAAAAGGGCCTCGACTCAGCATTATGTCAACTGGGTTAGCAGTTGACGCTGTTATTCTGCCGAGACCGCCCAATCACCCACTAGACCCTGTGATAACAATAGATAACAATAAAAGAATCACAATTATCTCCGATCAGTTCCCGGTAGCGGCATTTTATACATAAGCGGATTAGAGTAATCAATATAATCAAAGCAATCGATTCAATCTAATAATTAACGCGACTAATGAGTGCACGGTAGCTGTTTCAAGTTTAGTACGAGGAACTAATTACTTCGGAATTTTGTAAATAAGTACAAAACAATGAGTTTCTGATATGATAACAAATGCGGCTGTGACGATGGTTTTGGTTGGACATAAAAGTCGCTGAACAACTGCTACACTTTCATTAAAATCTCGGGATGTTTACTCTTTTAACTACAATAGCTTCACTTCTACGTAGAGATCTTCCAGTCGTAAACTGAGTGATACTTGCTCTCTAATACTACTTCATTACGTCAAACCCCACCCTCACTGACCATCAGGTGTGGTGGTGGACAGTGGTGAAGCTCATGAAATGATCATTATAAAGATCAACCAGCTTTGTTTCTTCCCTTTCTTTCCTGGCTTGTTCGCGGAGAAACAGGCAGAAAATTTGACGTTTCAAAAATATCAACCAATTAAAAACCGGCCAAGTGCGAGTCAGACTCGCGCACGAAAGGTAGGTACCATTATCTATAAAAACTGCAAAATAATCACGTTTGTTGTATGGGAGACCTTAAATATTTGTTTTATTTTAATTTAATTATTTATTTTTAAAGTGAATATATTACTAAATATTTTGTGAATATTTCAAGCGTGTGCTACATGTTGCCGTTATCAATATCGAGCTAAAACAAGCAAAAAAATCACGTTTGTTGTATGGTAGCCCCCTGAAATATTTATTTTATTCTGTTTTTAGTATTTGTTGTTATAGCGGCAACAAAAATACATCATCTGTGAAAATTTCAACTGTCTAACTATAACGTTCATGAGATACAGCCTGGTGACAGACGGACAGACAGCGGAGCCTTAGTAATTGGGTGCCGTTTTACCCTTCGGGTACGGAACACTAAAAATTACCTAACACAAATCTTGGAATCTTGGTTTCGATAATATTGCTACAATATACATAGAAATATCTAGAATCTCAGTCAATAGGGTCGTAAGTACTCTATTTAATGCATGCTATTAAGATGATCAAGGTTGACTTGACTTGAGCATTAATAAACATAGTTCAATTTATTCCACGACTTGTTGCTGGATATCTAATGTAGATGCATAATGGAAGAATACTAATAGGAATGGTCGCTAGTCGATAACAGAAAACATTTTAACGTTTACATCGCTCGTGGAAATATTCGTCAGAATGTATGATGAGACGACGCAAGGACCGTTTATACTGATCAATGGATCATTGAAATGACTAAGATACAGCCGCACTGACTACGGAACGGAACCCTTCTCTGTGCGTACTCCGAAACGCACTTGACCAATTATTGTTAATCTTACATCCGTCCATCTTCTCTATACTAATATTATGAAGAAGAAAGACTTGTTTGTTTGTATTGAATAGGCTCCGAAACTTCTGGACCGATTTAAAAAATTCTTTCACTGTTGGGAAGCTACACTATCCCCGGGTGACATAGGCTACTTTTTACCCAACTGCGCAGAAGGAGGGTAATATTTTTATTGGAAAACTAAGCGTGCGAAGCTCCGGATTGGTCAGCTAGTATACATATAAAACAGTCGATTTAGTTACACCATGTATAACTCAAGATCGATTTTGATGATCTGATTTGTCTCCGCCCCGAATGGCAGAATAACTAATAAAATATCGAAAAATTCACGCAAAAAGAAAATTAATTTTCTTCATAAATATGAAGAAAATTAGTTTTCTCATACATAGATGTAGCTATTTTTTTACACTTTTATAGGCTAGCGTTTGAACACGATCTCGCCTGATGGAGCGCGATGATGCAGTCTACGATAGTACACGCTTGCCTAGAAGAAACCTATTCACTCGCGACTTGAAGACCCCTAGGTTGTAATGTAACTATCAGGAAACACAGACTCAGGCAAGGCGTTCCACTCCTTGGCGGTGCGCATAATAAAGGTGGAAGAGTACCGCTTTGTGCGTATGGGAGGTATGTCTACCATGTAGCAGTGGTGCACTGCGGAATGTCTGATTGTCAGATGATAGAATGGGGATGGTGGGATTAGGTTGAAGAGCTCCGCAGCACACTCTTCGAAATGAATCCGATAGAAAACCGAGAGGCTTGCAACCTTTCAACGATGCTCGGCTGTGGAGCCTTTCATCTGCTAATTCGTCATTGCAAATGAGTTTTTTGGCTCTTCTCTCAATTGAATCTAGAGCCTCTAGCTGGTACTTCGCTGATCCGTCCCAGAGGTGAGAACAGTACTCCAGACATGATCGAGACCACGGCCGATGTAACTTGGCCGAAAAAAAAAACAAAATAAGACTTACAAAATAAGTCTTAAAAACATGAAAATATGACCGTTCCAATTTTCGTTAGTGTAATCAATAGAATCGCCACCAGTAGCTACTATGTACATAATAACACTAAGTAACCCTTTTACATCCTATCCTACTAATATTATAAACGCGAAAGTTTGTATGTATGGATGTTTGTTACTCTTTCACGCCGGAACGGCTGAACCGATTGCTATGAAATTTGGTATGTACGTAGATTATAACCTGGATTAACACATAGGCTACTTTTTATTGGCAAACCACGCGTGCGAAGTCGCGGATTGGTCAGCTAGTATGATTATAACGAGAAAGTTCAAATTATCCTGCACTCAACTTGTGTTCGATTTAACTTTATTTCTCCATAAGAAAGTATTATCGTAAGAAATTCTCTATTTATTATCCTCAATATGACCAAAACTAACTGCAGTGCTCACTGTACATTTTAAATGCAGAGATATTACAATATTCCATACGGTAGTTAGGTACCATGTAAGGGTTAGTATTTTTGGTTTAAGGTAAGGTATGATGACCACAATAGCAGCAGTGTGTCATCTCAACAACTACGAGTATTTAAATAAACTCGAGTTCTTCACGTGTAAACCTATTAGCATGTCTGAAGAATATTTTACATAAACATAAGTTACTAGTTGTAGAGGCGTGTGCGACATTTTATGAAGGTATTGTTAATGGCCTACATAAGCTCCGTGCGTCTTAGCTTCGGCTTGCGAAATGCTCTTTCAAGTTCGATTGATAAAATTGTAACCTTTACAGATCTGCCTTTGTTTATTGCGATTACAATTCTCATTCAACTTTAAGACTTTCTTCAAGTGCACATATTTGGAGTGAATTTAATATCCCGTTTACTAGGTTCTTAATTCGGTTGTATTTTTTTGTTGTTTGTTATACTTTCAGATTTGTCTCAAGAAATTTCATCAAAATCGGTTAGGTAGTTAAGTTTTAAAATCTAAATAACTAGTTTTGATTTTGTTTTCTGATGTCGGTTATATTTTTTGTTAAAAGTGACTTGTTTCTTGTTTATACGACAAGTGGCCACCATCGCCCTTAACAAAGGATTGCAGCGGAGGTCATGCACCTCATAAAACGCAATGCCCTGCGTCCATCAACTAGAGGCACACATGTCTAAAGTCACATGTACCTGTAATTTCACCGGTAGCCACACCTTTCAAATCGTAGATACCGTCATACGTCCAGTGGACAAAGTGGCCGTTTTAAGCAAATCATAGCTGCATTTCTCTGTTAATAAAATTGAAAACTATGTAGATACACATTTCAGATAAAATAGAAGCAAATAGTTTGAACTAGATTATATTATAACGCATTGGATGGAGAGGATCAGCTAGATGGAAAGGATTCTAACGAGGAAGTGCTAAAACGAGTAGAAGAGGAAACAGTTTTGATGAAATTATCCAAAAGAGAAGATGGAACATGATTGGACACCTTTTACGACATGACAGTTTCATATCATAAGAGGGAAGGTAGAAGGAAAGTGAGGAAAAGGAAGACCGAGAGCCAGGTCGCCGTCATGTTGTATAAGGAAGTGAAGGATCCCTTTTCCTTCTTCACTTTCCGCATTGGATGAGGAAAACAAATGCTCTATCGGTACTAAAATGAAATTTGAAAGACACAAATTGACCTCTTTATATTCCACACTACATGTGACATAGGTAGGTATTTATGTTTCGGGATTTGTTCCTTCATCATCATCCACAGCCCGACTTCAGCCACTGCTGGGTATAGGCCTCTCTTAGTTTGTGCCATTCAAAACGATTCTGCGCTATTAGTCTGCTCATCGATGGTCCGCGACTTTGAATACGTCGTCCACCCATCTCGCTGTCGGTCGTCACACCTTACTCCACCTATCATCACTCCTCGCTATGTTTCTTTAAAGGTAATTAAATACCTACCTTCATCTATATTGACTGTGGCGTATATTTCCGAGGCTGTATCACCACTGTCATGTCTTCCCACAGGATGCGGTATCTCTGGCAGGCTTCGTTGACTGTTCTGTGTTGACGCCCTAGAAAATAATAAAACACGTATTAATTTTGATTAATAAATCGAACATGGAAAGTTTACTTAGAAAACTTTCGTGATTGATTTCAATCATTATTATAAATACGGGATTTTTCAGTGCGAGGCGAGTCGTTATTCGGAGCGAATCGCACTCACCCTGATGAAGGTTCACGAATTGAACCGAAACATTGTCGGTCGAAACACCGATAAGACGGTACGTGATAAATCCCGTATTTATAATAATGATGGAAAGTTTAATTGGTACAGCCTGGCGAGTATGGATGTATTCGTAGCAAACTGTGTGTATTTGTAAATGGTCTTTAGTAAAAGAAAAATATTCCATTGTCTATATAGGAACAGGCAGTAAAATTGACGTTTCAAAGTGATCCCTGTGATCTTAATGAATAAAACCATTTTGAATTTGAATTTTTTTAAGGATAGAAGTTGATAGAACCTACTTAGTACCTTTGGGCTGTACTTAACTACTTGTGTTTTGCTGCTCATAATACCTACCTAGATATGAAAGAGAGAAGACATGTATAGCCTAGCGATGCCCATGCTTATTAGGCTGCTTAGCGATTAAGTAGAGATTACGATAATAACGCAAACATAGAGTATCAGTCATCTAATAGAGTAGTGACCGTCTAATCCCCCTCCCCCCTCTACCGCGTTTACTGAGAGTTGACGCACAGCAAATCTTTTGAAAATGAGCCTTGTGATGCCAATGAATAAATCACATTTCGCTTTGACGTAATCAAGTGGAGGGACGTCCAGTTTTAGATTAAACGTTCACTATAGATATCGTTCCATAAAATAAGCCCCTTGGTTAGGGAAATAGTATATCAAGGATTGTCAACCTAAATTTTAAGGATCATAAACTAAAATGTATAATGTTGATATCGTAATGATATCATAAACTAAATCAACCATCTGATAAAAGTTCCTGAAATAGCCGCAAACATCTTTTGTGAAAAAAAACTCTAACTTACTAAGTTAGAGCTTTTACCCTGATACATTTTGATATTGTTTCAATGCATTCTTGTTGTAAACTTGAAAAACTTTGAATAATCGCTATAGATGTGACAAATTGGTAGTAACGATTCGCAGTCACAGAAATGAATACTTAAGAACGAGCGTGTGACACGCGAGGTTGTATTAATTGCTTATTCTGGTTTTTTTTCTATTCTGTCTCTGTTGTAAATGATTGAACCGTTATTTTGCACAGACTGGGATTCCCTGTCGGTACGAGTACCTCCCTTTAGTACCACAACGTTCAGACCCGAAACAAATAATTGTAGATCATGCAAACATTCTGTCCTGCAGCAGGAATCGAACCTGCAACCTCTTGCGTCTCAGTCGGCTACTCGCCACCTGATTGGTACAGTAAGATTTACTAAATTGTTACTAATATGAATCAATGGTAGCAGATGAGAATTTCACTCATAATATACAGGGTGTTTGATAATATACGCACAAAAATGAAAGGCGTTATTTTCATGAGCATAATAAATTAATTTGTGAAATGTTTACCATAGAAATGTCAAATTTATTTTGGCATGTAAAAACAAACACTTTATTAAACCTTATGTTGTGCTATTGCATAATGCTTGCCATCTAACCACAGATATTGTATTGGTCAGGTCTCAAGATATCTCTTGTTGTCCCTTTCTAACCCAAAACCTGCAGCCATTTCCGAAAGAGATATCAAATCGGCCTTTATTTTTGGATGTCGATTGTAAGAGTAGGCAGTAAGTTTTATATCGAATTAATCGAATTAGTCGATTTTCTTAAAAAATTTATAAATGAATTTGTACTAGTAGTTTTTTTTTCGAGAAGGCTTTTTTATGTTTTGAGAAAGCATTACTTGAATATCGTCAGTATATTACCAAACACCCTGTATAGTAACAAATGTGAGAACATAATTTAAAAATAGCAATTATTATTTCTTGTGAAGGCTACAGTAATATATAACATCTAAAAAGACAACGTATGTGCATCTGTCTGAACATTTATTGTGTATATAAGTATTTTTATTATGTAGGAAAACATATGACAAACACCCCCACATACAGAGTCATTGCTAAAATAAGGGATCAGCAAATTATTCCATAATAGACATAAGTGGAACAAGTTAAATTACACCTATTTATATACCTTATTATATTGATGAAGTAAACATTCATCAATACAAACTTAATAGGTACCTAATTTAAAAAAGTCACATACATATTTTTGTCTTAACAATAAGAAATAGAAAAAAAATATTACATAATTTTAATATTTCACTTTAAGCAATGACTCTACTTGCAGCCTTGGTGACTAGTAACTAAAACTCGTTTTCAAAGTGTTACTGGAGAGTTGGTGACTATCAATAATAAGTACCTTAGGTACTTATGGGTAAAATAAAATTAATGCAGTTACAACAAAAACACATGCAGCAGTACAACAGTTATAATGAAAATATCAGAAAATGAATAGATAAGTAGTAGTTAATTATAGAATGTACCTACATGTTAATTATTATGAAGATTAATTTCCATTGTTATAATTTTAACTAATTTAAAAGCTCTCTTAATTGTGTTAGATTACCCATTTTGTTAAAAATATAAGTAAATAAATTAATTCTAGGACATTTAATCAGCAAATATTAAGGTTAATACAGTTAAATTCAACATTTCCCGCCCAGCATTAAGTAAGTCTAAATCTAGCGCATGCTCGGTCTAACACAAACCGCTTGACTGAAGCGGGAGTGGTGGGCGTCGGAGATGGGGCCTCCTCATCAAAACGTATTTTGACCACACCAGCCGTTCCCACCAACTCACTTCTGTTAAAAAATAGAAGAATAAGACTGTGTATAACAACTTTAACAGCTGACAATGGTCCACCGATTATTATTTCTAATACAAATACCTAAGAAATTAATCCTAATCTAGAGTATGAAGTTAACTAAATAATGTAATCAAAATAAGGTGGAATAAAAACTGTTTAATTTACAATACAATTTTTTTTTTCAATTAAATAGATAACAGAGGGCTGGCTTAGAACATTATCATGGTTATGCAATAGATTCTATCATTTAATGCTCGAATGATAAGTTACCAGACTAATTGGTAGCCAGAGAATCATACCCAATTTCAGAAAGCTGGGTTGATTAACTCAATGCTACCACAACTTACAAAACAGCCCATATTACTCATTATAAAATGTCTCAAAGTAGTTAATGCACAGTTGATTTGTACTTTAAAATCTATTGTTATTGGTCTTTTGATGAAGATTTACTTGTTATGTATAAACTAGTGATTGATATGTTGTCATTTGTATTTTTACACCTACTGTACACCTACAATAAGGCACAGTACATATTTTGTGTACACAAGTACACTAATTTATGTTTAAATAATTAGTTATCAAATTGGTTATTGGGCCAGATTGCAGGTTCAATGACTGCCAATCAAATTATATGCCTAAACCAATAGACAATAGTGCACCACAGTTCAAGTTTTCATTAAGGTTAGCTATATACTGAAACATTGGGCTCAAAATGAGATGATCTAATTGCATTGGAATTTTCAACAAGATCTAATATTCAGTTAAGTGCAAGTAAATTTGCGGATCAAGTTTTAGTTAGAAATATCAAGTACTTACTTCTGATTGGCGTTTTTGCACCCACAAACACAGGCGGTGAGGGTTGATACGAGGGTGATAAGTACCCCTACACTCAATGCTATCTCTATCAAGGTATACATAATAGTTCTTCAATAAACAAAAGTATAATCAACCGTCGCTAAATAACCCATACCAACACACAACACACACCTAGGTGACTCCCTTGAAAAGAAACTCTCGAAGTACAAAACTTTCTTCCATTTGAGTAAAAAGTAGTGAAATGTAGGGCACTATCGAACGCGAACTCATAGATAGACCGCCAATTGTGGCAGTCTATTCTTTTAGAATAGCCTATCCCTTTCGTAGCTGGATAGATTTAAAAAGATTTCTGTTAAATTGAATAAATTTAGATTATTTTCATTATTTTCGCAAAAATGTACAAATGTACGTCCACAAAACACAACCAACCAACTCCACAATTTTGCTTTTGCAACAGACAAGACAGCAGAACGATATTTGTATCGAAGTTTGACATTGACAGTTACTTATTTACATTTAAGAACAACGGTCTGGAGGGCGGCAGCACTATTGCAGGGATGGCTGCGTGCAGTTGGGTTCACCCAGGATTTCTCGAGCGGACGTTAAAATCAATTATATTCCTTGCTCTGAGCGTAACGGCGATGGCAGACGTGACAGTGGCCGCCAGCGCCAGTGTGGACGGTAATGCGGCCGCGTGTGCGTGTAGAAGGGGGGGGGGGGGGGGGGTTCGCGGAATGCAGTCCTGGCTTCCAGTTCACCTCACAGACGTAGCATGGCCTACGAGATAGTCTTCTTAGGTTCCTTGCCATTATTTTGGCACGCGCGCGCCATATGGAGTTAATGACCAGAACTAGAGCTCACGGGGTACTAGACGCCATGGAGCAATGGCGTTGAGATGAGCGTGGTGGCAATTGAGTCGTCACTTCATTCAGTCTAAACTATCAGTGCCTAACTCAAAACGTAGCGGCTGTCAGTAAACGAATTGCGTAAAAAAAATATTTTCTAGCCGGTCGAACGAATGCTCGCGCACGCCTAATTCGGTTGGATTCAGTGCTGCCAACTTGGGGGTTTTCACCCTAAATTTGGGGTTATGTTAGATGAAAAGGTGTATTTTTAGGGGCCATATTTTTTTAGGGCCAGACTCTAGGGGACAGTAATTTTTTGACGCATTTTTCAGGAGTTACCTTTTTTTTAGGGGAATTTTCTAGGGGTAAATTCTTTTGTAGCGGTTTTTCTAACGAAAATTAGAAAATCATTGATTGGATTGATAAATTAAATTTTATGAAGCTGTGTAATCTCGTAGACATCAGCAAAAAAATGTTCTCTGTAAATTAAGATAAAAATTAAACGATATTAGTGAATACTCAAGCGTGTTTAATAATAGTCTAGGGCAGAGTTTTCGAAGCTTTTTTGCCTGGCGCTCCGCGGTTTGTAAAAATATTTAGTGCCCACCTTTTTTCCATTGCTTTAATTATTATAACACATAATTTATTTCCACGTCATGTTTATCTCACGAAAATTAAACCACATCTTTAATGTTACTTACTGTATGCGCCTTGTTTAGGTACCTACAATGAGTGATTGAACAATAAGTGGTAGCTAGCTCGCCCGATTGGAATGAGTTGGCGCAACTAAATCTGTGTGTTAGTGTGTGTGAGAGAGAGAGAGAGAGAGAGAGAGAGATAATTCTTTAATATTACACCAAATTAAAATAACTTAACCTAGAAAACTTAAAGACTAGACAAGTGTTCATCATGAACATTAATAAGTAGGTAGATTTAAATGTCCGAACATGCCCCCCTTAGGACTCTCTATGCCCCCCAGGGGGTAGCACCCCACTGGTTGGGAAGTCCTGTTCTAGGGTGATCTTGAGTTAGTGTTAGGGGGAAAGAGGGGGATTTCGAGTTGACTCTAGGGGGGGGACGCTTAGTCGAGGTTGGCAGCACTGGTTGGATTGGATGGATGATTTGATTGATTGGATTGGATTGGATAATGGTAGGTTGGTTAACTTGGTCCGTCGTCCACCGGCGCCAGAAATTTTGAATCAGCCAGCTTTGTTTGTTTGATTTGATTACAACGCGCAACGGTTTGTCGCAGCATGTAAACTACAACAAGTAAATAAAGTAGAGCAGTAGCAGCAGTAGTAGCGAGTAAATAACGTGGTAAACAACAATCTTCTCGGTCCAATCCATGTTGGAAAATCCTTCCTACTACAAGTTTTAGTTCGATGTGATAAATAACCTGTAAATAAGGCTAAATTCGAAATGGAAACAAAAAGTGAGATATTCTCTCAAAGATTGATTGTTGCGGTCGTCTGGAATATCGGATTACAGACATTGCTCGCCATAGTGTTAGTTTTTCTAATACAACTGAACTTCCTGCACCCAATAGAATGGATTACATCAACTCTGAATGACATTTTTGGCTGGAAAATGGGACTGAACATAGTCCTTCTTGGGACGGTTTCTTTTTTTCAAGCTTATATTTATGGACGCTACTGCATGATGCCATTACCCAAGTACTTCACGAGATTTTCAATGTTTTTAAATATGTTCTCGGTACAAAATTCTATCTTTGGTATTTTGTATGCTCTGAGTGGATACTTTACAATGGGCCTTTACTCCTCATTAGCTAAAAGTGACTACAACAACTTAAAGAAGATATGTGAACATTCAGATGGACAATGTCTCATGGAACAAAGTCTTTTCTTGCAGTTTGGAGGAATGTGGATGGGGATATACTACTTTTTGAATGTGCACATATTTGGAAAATCAATTCTCTTATTCCCGCACATTTACCAGGATAAATTTCAGCAAATAAAGTTAGCTATTAACAATATTCTGTCTTCTGGTTTCAAGAGCTCTATTGTGCCAGTACTGTATTATTGTATATTTTATTGTTTGTGGGGCAGCAAGCCTAGAAGTGTTGTTTCTGATGTATTCAGCTTGTATTTAGAAGACCCCCCTTTAGATCAAACTATGAATCTAATTCGGTCTGGAATATGGATTGGGCTTTGGTTATATACTAGTCTCTTCTTTGTATCAGTGTACACAATGAGAACAGTTTTCAACATAGTTTTAACTGAACCCCTGAAGTTTCCCATTGTGTCTGAAACCAGTCTGACACTACACAAGGCATTGGCACAAAGATCACAATTTAATGGATATTTAGGAGCTCAAGATTTGCGAATCATGTCAATGATTGACGAGAATAGAAGACAAATGATATTCACACTGTCTCAACCTGGTGGACACCCAAGAAATTGGAATAATTTACTTGAAGAGTGTTTGGGAATTATCAATGACTTCAATAGAGAGTTAGATAATATCAATGGAGATGGAAAGCCAGTAGAAATAGAAAACTCAAAACATCGTAACATTGTCAATGTATCTCCCAATGCTGGTTTATCCTACAATGGAAAAATGAGGAATATGGTGCACTCTCCTAATATTCTGCAACTCAAAGATCACAACAAAAACAAGACTGAAAATACTTTTGCTAATGCAGCAAAAGAAGAATTCAACATGTTTTTACAAAAGTTATGTCAAAAACCAGGGATAAGTTATTTATTTGGTGAGCTAACTGATACCAAATTGAAGTTCCTTCTGTCTCAAGCTCAACCAGTGATGTGGACCTGTGAAGGCTTGGCTTTCATTGCAGCAGCCTCGTTGAAAGAAGATAAATATGGAGTAGTACAAACAGATTTACCTATATTGTTATCAACACTTATTAATCTTAAGCATAATTTAGATAAGCTGACAAAATCTGGTCTGGTACCAAGAAAACACATACTCAATGATAGCTTCGCCATTAAAATGAAGTCTAACCTGATTTCATCAGTGAAGAGAAGCATTTATAAAATTGTCATCACCTTCTCTAAGTACATTCATGAAATTCCTTTGGATGCCGATGTTCAGATTGCCATTCAACCATTTTTACTGTGTAAAGAAGCCTGATTAGTTAACTGAGTAAACTTAGTATAAAATAAAGATCTTTGTATTGTTTAGTTATGTAACTGGTATTATTTTAATCCTATCCTAAGTTAGAAATGAAAGCCAAATTCTCAAAACAGTACTTTTATTATACTTCTAACTTCAATAACAAAATTTTAATAAATTAGCTACTTAGATACACACTACTTACTAAAATTTTATATGACAATTGAATGACTAGTTCTATTAATAATCTATTCCCTAATTTGACAACATTGAGACACCAAGTAAAGATCTATTTCGTATGGTTTAACTATTAGTTCAACTAGTTGAACTTTTTGCACTGAATAAAAGCCATGCTGACTAGGTTTATTTCTCAGAATAAGTATTGTTGCGAAGACTAGAGAAGCGTGTCTTCATCACGAAGGTCGCTGCTAAGCAGCAGGGATCGTTGGCTCGCTGCCCCCAGCAAGGCTGTGCGTTCAGCTGACGATGTAGCAGACTCGCAGCTTAGTGAGGCTGTATAATTAATATATATCATCCGAGTTATAAAATAAATTAATATAACCCTTTGATCAAAAGAAATCTGGAAGAAGCAAAGCATGAATTTTTCATGTAAGATGTTGAATTTTGATGATGATATTGGGGAATCAGAATCTCGAAAGTTTTATATATAATTTGGACATAGTATTTTATTTACTTGCTTATATTATTACAATATATCTATAGTACCTATAAAACACATAGGAAAAGGAAAAATAAAGCTGGATTGGTCCATGCATAGTCACAGAAGTAAACTAAAGTTTGTTAAGGTTGAATTGTTGCGGTTGACTTAATTTTCGAGGAACGATCCAAAAAAATAGAAAAGTTCCATTTTAGGAGTTGAGCTCTTGTCGCATAAACTGATTACGAATTAATCACCAGAAAAGACACAAAAGGATTGAGAAGAGTAGAGTAAAGAAGAGGGGATAATAAAGGGTACAGGTAAGAATAGAGGGTAGTACTAGCGATTGCGGTACATACGAAGCGCAGTTTACCGTCGGGGCTAGCGTGGGGCGTGGCGCTGCTCGTACGCTGCCCGGGCGCTTCGGGCGACGCGAGCGCTGCGCGGCACGAGCCCCCCGGGGACTCCGTCATGGATGCTTGCAGACTGTAGCTCTCTCTGCGTAATAATTAAAACTTCTAATAAATTTTAATAATAAAAAAAATCTTTAAATACGAGGATACGCTGCCAATTGTGCTACAGGCTCCTGTTACGTCGAGGTCGAAATTAGTGAGATGATTCAGATTACGACTCAAAGTGCAGTTTTTGAGATGGTTTTGAAAATCTTAGAATTTTCCGTAAGTGTCCGTTTAACACTAAAAATAAAATACAATTAAAACTTTATTCTACTATGTAGTTAACTTGTGTTTGTCTCTAAATAAATTTATTTTGTCTATCCTCAGCTCATCACACTGCTAGTGAGTTAGTGGTCCCTGTTGGAGTTTTAGGGCTACCGAAACACCTTCGCCATGACGTAACGACTTTGTTCGATCAGGAACTCAGCTATGGTCACTATTCACGGTGACCGCGGCGATCGTTGCTAGGATCGTAGCTGATATGCTAGGAACGACTAAGCAAGCTACACTACGTAGGTATACCTATATTAAAAAAAAAATAATGCTGAACATTTCACACAGCGCTATCTTGCCCCAAACTAAGCAGAGCTTGTACTATGGGAACCAGATAACTGATAGAATACTTATATACATTTTTTTTGTAAATACATACTTATAATATATAGAGAAACAACCAGACCCGGAACAAATATCTGTAGATCATACAAACATATGTTCCGCGGCGGGAATCGAACCCGCTACCTCCTGCGTCTCAGCCGGCTATTCGCTCACTGCACCACGGAGGTCGTCACATTATCACGGGATAACGTGTTTGTAGCGTCCTCTCATGTTACGACCATTTCTATAAGTACCTACAGTCAGCGTTAGACTGATGATAAACATCTAGGATAAAAATCATAAGAAGTATCATAAGTACTAGTATTTTAATTGCGAAAGTGAGTTTGTTTATTACGCTTTTACGTCGTAACGGCTGAACCGATGTTTGATGAAATTTGGTATATACCTAGTCAGGTCATAAGTATTGTCACACAGTAAAAACTTTTCTTTTAGAATGCTGGCCACAAAAAAGTTTAGTTTCATGAAAATAAAAATGTATACTTTTTAGAATTTTACTCATTTTTAAATATGGAGTGGACGCTTAAAGAAGACCGTGTTGCAGTTATTGCGTTGCACCGTTGCGGTTACGCGCCAATTCAAATTTTTGACATACTGAAAAATTTGAATATAACTAAACGATTCGTTTATCGCACCATCAAACGATACAATGAAGACTCTAGTGTAGATGACAGGTCAAGAAGTGGTCGCCCTCGGTCTGTTAGGACTCCAGCAGTGATAAAAGCTGTGAAGGCGCGAATTCAAAGAAATCCCAAACGTAAGCAGAAACTGTTGGCCCTTCAGATGGGGTTAAGCAGAACCACGGTGAAAAGGATGTTAAATGAAGACTTAGGGCTTCGGGCATATCGGGCAACCTGTTTCTCATACCATGTTCAATAACAGGCACTGGGTATTCCAACAAGATTCGGCGCCAGCTCATAGAGCGAAGAGCACACAAGACTGGCTGGCGGCACGTGAAATCGACTTCATCCGGCACGAAGACTGGCCCTCCTCCAGTCCAGATTTGAATCCGTTAGATTACAAGATATGGCAACACTTGGAGGAAAAGGCGTGCTCAAAGCCTCATCCCAATTTGGAGTCACTCAAGACATCCTTGATTAAGGCAGCCGCCGATATTGACATGGACCTCGTTCGTGCTGCGATAGACGACTGTCCGCGCAGATTGAAGGCCTGTATTCAAAATCACGGAGGTCATTTTGAATAAACTTTAGTGTCATAAGAATCTATGTTTTGTTAAGTTCATTTTGGTATATAAATGGTTCCATAATGAATAAACTTGTTTCAATTATTTTATATTAAACATGTGACAGAATTTATGACCTGACTAGGTAGATGACCTGTTATGAGACAAAAGCTACTTTTTATAAACGAAACACGCGCGCGAAGCCGCGGACGGAAGCCAGTATTTTTATATTTTTTTATATAGAGCCTTTAGAAATGCCAATAAGTTATATCGGTATATATCTTTATGGGCCGTAGAATAAGTGTATTACTATACTGTAATGTAACTATTTATTGTTGACTGAATTTTATTATTATTTACATAATATATTTATTTTAAAACTTGTTTATAACATACTAGCTGACCCGGCCGCGGCTTCGCATGCGTGGTATTTCAATAAAAACATTACCCTCCTTTTGCGCACTTGGGTAAAAAGGAGCCTATGTGCTGTCCTTCCTTAGGATATAATTTATCACCTTGCCAAATTTTATTACGATCCGTTCAGCCGTTTAGTTATGAAAAGATAACAAACAAACTAACAAACAAACAGGTACTTTCGCAGTTACTATGTATGTATCTACACTAATATTATAAAGAGGAAATATTTGTTTGTTTGTATTGAATAGGCTCCGAAACTACTAGACCGATTTAAAAAAATCTTTGACTATTGGGAAACTACACTATCCCCGGGTGACATAGACTACTTTTTACCCAACTGCGCAGAACGAGGGTAATGTTTTTTATTGAAAAACTACGCGTGCAAAACTGCTGATTGGTCAGCTAGTTATACATATAAACCTTCCGCTTGAATCACTCTATCTATTGCTGAAAACTGCATTAAAATCCGTTGAGTAGTTTAATAGATCTAAATGAACAGACAGTGGAAGCGACTTCATTTTATACATTGTAAAAAAATAATATAGTAAAAAATATATTTATAAAAACGGTAAACCACCGATCGCTAAGCAAGGGCCAAGCCACCTGGAACCTCCTGACTATGCGTGCCGAGTCCAGGAGTACCGCCTGACCATATCTGACCCTTGATCCAACTTCCTAGCGAGAGCCTCTCCTCTTATTATTAATAAAACTTGCCTGTATCCGGAAGTAGATGATGTCTGTGAGATCTCGCTGTCGTAAGAAGTGTCCGTGTTGACGCAAGTCGGAAGGAGTAGCGGTGGCTGCGACCACGCTCGCCTGAGGGGCGTGGAGTCCGGCCCCGGGGAGGAACCGCCGTCATCAGACTCGAGTTTCATGTGAGAAACCTACAAATAAAATACATTTGAATGTACCACCCACGGTTTTTTATGCTACTTGTAATGGAAGGAAGACCTACTTGGACATGGAACAAGCATATGTCCCACCTGATGTTATGTGGATTTGATGTAACCATAGCTTATAATAAAGTATTGCTTTGCAGGTTGCACACCTTAGAAACGTGCTCTACGATGCACTGCCCTGCGTCCGTCAACATAAAACAACGTAATTTATTCGGCAGCCATACCCTTCAAACCGAAACACAGCAATGTTGCTTGGCGGCAGAAATAGGTATGGTGGTAGCACTTCCCCGAGTGAGCCCTTTCACAAGGAACTACTACTCTTCAAATATTATGGGTCTTATAGCTGACTCAACCTTGAGCGGTAACAATTGTTAAAAATCTGTGTTTTAACCCTGAATTTGGACAGATTGAAGCACTTTAGCAATTTAGGAAGTTATACACTAACTAAACCAGAGAAAAATAATTGATAAGTTCTCTAATTGTTATTATATGTTGAATCTATATATTCAATGTAGAGTTAAGTGCTAAAATGCTCGAGTGTTAGGTTTATCAGAAGGATTTAAAGATTGTCCATTAAATTAAAATGCAATATAAAATTCACTTCTTCGTCTATTTATACGGTACAAGTTAATACAAGTTATTCGAATGATTACAGGGGAATGACTGACGAGCCGAGCGCTGCAACTATGTTTCTTTGTTTGCATTTTCGCTTGCCCCAGCATTGTTCGAACCCTACAATAATACTATAAAATTTATAATTTAATAGGTAAATCAGAAAAAATAACAAAATTTTAGGAGAAAAAAAAAAAATTAATTCAAATCTCGCCAGCAGTTACACTATTATTACCCAGAATGTGGAAAAAAAAACCAATCTGGGAAGCCTGCCTGCTACCAGGGACAATCTTCGAGCGGGATCCCCTCCCTCTGCCATAGATTGCAATACGGGGACAGCTCGCACACATACTTCAAATGCCCTCTATGGGTATATTATACATCATCTATCTACAAACTTAGTATACATAAAATATAATTGTTACATTGTTTAGATGCCGCTACGCTAGTAGTAATTTTTTTCCTCTTATACATACTGTGAACAAACAGTTTACTTCGCATATTATTTTAATTGGGGGTATTTTTTAAGGAAGGGCATTGCCCCATAATGCCCCCCCTCTAGCTACGGCCATGCGCGTTAATAAAACAAAGTCCAATTTAAACGCCAATAGAACGCTGAACTCCCATCTCATGTTTTACATTAGACTAGCACAAGAACTTAAACAACTTCTTGGAATTTCCATGTGCTCTCTGCAGCCTTGGCGAGATAGCGTTATCTTCACATTACGTGATACTCCGATTATGCATGGCTACCGTGCATAAGAACGGTATATGATACTAGGACCGTCTGAGATGAAAAGTTAGTGGTAGGTATTTACCTCTGGTTTAGTATGCCTGCTGCGCCTAAACTTGAACGTCTTCTTGGAAGGGCCACGTGCTCTCTGCAGACTTGGCCTATCACCGTCGTCTGGGCTATCAGATAGCGTTACATTATATCAATATTACTTGATAGTACTCCGATAGATTATGGATACTAGGACCGTCTGAGATGAATAGTTAGTTGTAGGTATTTACCTCTGGTTTAGTATGCCTGCTGCGCCTAAACTTGAACGTCTTCTTGGAAGGGCCACGTGCTCTCTGCAGACTTGGCCTATCACCGTCGTCTGGGCTATCAGATAGCGTTACATTATATCAATATTACTTGATAGTACTCCGATAGATTATGGATACTAGGACCGTCTGAGATGAATAGTTAGTTGTAGGTATTTACCTCTGGTTTAGTATGCCTGCTGCGCCTAAACTTGAACGTCTTCTTGGAAGGGCCATGTGCTCTCTGCAGACTTGGCCTATCACCGTCGTCTGGGCTATCAGATAGCGTTACATTATATCAACATTACTTGATAGTACTCCGATAGATTATGGATACTAGGACCGTCTGAGATGAATAGTTAGTTTGTAGGTATTTACCTCTGGTTTAGTATGCCTGCTGCGCCTAAACTTGAACGTCTTCTTGGAAGGTCCATGTGCTCTCTGTAGCCTTGGCCTATCACCGTCGTCCGGGCTATCAGGTAGCGGTACGTCCACACTGCGTGATATACCGATCGTGGGGCGAACGCTAGGAACGCCGTACGTTACGGACGCTTCGCCCGGTGACGCGGGGGAAAGCGGGCTTGTTGATGTTTCACCTGAGGAAACAGTGTGTGAGATATAAACTGTTCTTACCACATATTTGTTAAAGATGTTTCCACATGGTTTAACTTCTGTTATCAGCAATTAACTAACACACTGTTCTGTACAAGTGTGGTCAAAATAACTGACAATTAGCATTTTAAAAGGCCGTTTTTCACAAATCTCCAAGTGTTGTTCACAAGCTTTGCGAGTTTATTATAAAAATGACAACATCATGTTGTTAAATCATCCTCTGTAATAATGGTACGGTAGTCACTAGCTACTCACAAACGAAATGGGTGATTAATATGAAAATAATGTTATTGTGATAGTCACACTTGACTGGGCAACTGGTTTTTCTAAATGTTGCTTTTGAACACACTATAATCAAACTACGCTTAGCTTAACCGCTGTTAGCGTAATATCTAGCATATTATAACCTATTGGAAAGAAAAAGGTGTAAGGTGTAGCTATCGAAGTTAAGAAGCTTACAAACCTGCGCTTCGCCGATGATATTGTTCTCTTTGCCTTCAAAATATGCTCCAAGACCTGAGCACTGCAAGCCTTGAGGTTGGACTAATGATGAATCGGTCAAAGACACAACTAATGACTAACACCAACTAACACAAAATCATGGTAGACGGGAAAGAATTATACTACGTCGATGAGTACATTTACTTGGACCAGATTGTCTCCTTCGAAAACAGGCTCTTGCCGGTTTTCGTTTATCTTTAAAGAGGTCGATCGCCGCGTCGAAAATGCCTGGAGGAACTTCTGGTCCATGAAGACGCTAATGAAGGGAGACCTTACTTTCTCACTTAAGCGTAAACTCATCGACATGTCTATTCTGCCCGTCCTTACCTATGGTGCCCAAACTTGGTCATTGCCAGAATCTCAAAAGTCCAAACTCAAGGTTTGCCAAAGATCCATGGAACGCAGCGTGTTAGGGGTAAAGAGAATCGACAGTATCCGCAATACCATACTGCGCGCGAAGACCGGCATCGCAGATGTTGGTGACAAGACTGCCAGGCTGAAGTGGGACTGGGCGGGTCACGTCAGTCGTATGGTCACAGACAAATGGGCAACAGTCGTCACACAATGGGTTGGCGTGACGACCTCGATGCATTCCAAGATGGCTGGTGGGACGTGGCGAGTCATTGTGAGATGTGGAGGAACAGGGGGGAGACCTTTGCACAGCAGTGGGAAAATATAGGTTAAATAATAATATTGATGAATGAACTGTGAGATCTTACTCCACTACGGCAAAGCCAAAAGGTTATGTTTTTAGCGTAGCGCCTAAGCTACTCATCCAATTTTGATGAATGAGGACTCCTCATTCATTGATCCGTTATTAAGGTGCGAGGGACAGGCTACCATCGACATAGGTTTAGTCGGGTTTCAGTTTTTAAACGATTACAGCTTGTTAGCAGATGATGTACCTGTGGTAAACTTGAATTCAACGGACGGCACAAAGCGCAGTTTAGTTTGCGTGCTTGAATAGGACGGAGTGCTGGCGCCAAGCTTAGT
Organism: Philereme vetulata; assembly: GCA_918857605.2. Classification (NCBI taxonomy): domain Eukaryota; kingdom Metazoa; phylum Arthropoda; class Insecta; order Lepidoptera; family Geometridae; genus Philereme; species Philereme vetulata. The sequence continues at coordinate 12,622,732 of OU975432.1, forward strand.
CTCACTGCCGTTGTTCACTGAACCTGTTGAGAACATGTCTAATGATTATGTTTTTCTGCTCTGGGCTAAAGTAAATAACTAAAAACTAGTGGTTCGCGCCGTATATAATTCTAATCTAATATAAAGAGCCCGCTAGATCCCACTGCTGGGCAAAGGCCTCCCTTCTTTTCTTCTTTTCATCCCGCCATCTCCGCCTGGGCCGGGCGCGCGGTCTCGTGCCTTGTGGGACTACTCGGTGGTTATCTTAGCCCACAAGTCATCGCGCATTCGACATACGTGTCCAGCCCACTCCTACTTCAAATTAGCTGTCTTTAGCGTGACATTGGCGATTTTTGTCTTAGAGCACAGTATGGTGTTTTTTTTTAATATATAAAATGATAAGGTAATTATTATCTTTGTCTATAAAATAATGCCGTGTAAACATTACAGTGTAAATTATCGACGAAATGCACGACCAACTAACTTAAAGATAAACTCGCTGTTGCCCCTTGTAGACTCCATAAAGTTAGTAAATCGTTTAAAGGGCAAGGTGTACGCTTTTATAACAAACTCCCAAGTGATGTACAAAATATGACAATTAACAAATTTAAAAACGCAATTATACAAAATCTTTATAAAAGAGCCTACTATAAAATATCAGATTATTTAGATGATAGAGAAGTTTGGGATTGAAATTGCTCAAACTCATTCAAAAATGTTACAATTTAGACGTAATTTATTTTCTTTATTGTTATGTATTCTAAAAGGATCATTAGAAAAACAACCATCCTTGTTTCTTGCCGTTCTTTCCTGGTTTGGCCACGAAGGAACAGGCAGTAAAATTGACGTTTCAAAGTGATCCTTGTGATTTTACTGACTAAGCAGATTTTTATTTTATTAACCTACAGTTTCATTTAAATTTCAAGTAACGGGAGTTCATGTTAAGTGGTTACTTTCTGGGGCATAAATTGCAGCTATTCTGGATTTCAGATTTTTACCCAATATTTGTACTCTATGAATTTCTTCTATGAATACCTACCCTATGAATAAAGTTCAGTTTTTACTATGGCTAATAACATAAAAACTTAAAATAAAAATAGTATCAAAATGTACTGATGAACTTTTCATTAAATGTCTTGATCTGATTGTCTTTTTTGATTTTTTTATCCCTTTTGAACTCCAAATGTCCACAACTCTAAGGAGTTGAGTTTTTAGCTATTTTACAGCAGGATAGTACCAACCATCACTATATAATATATGTACGTAATTTCACAATGATCTTATCAACGCTTCAAAAGTTATCCTCGGACCTGTCGACAATTTGAAAACATTTTCGTTTGCATGTTTTGAATGAAGCTAGCCCAGCCCTTTTTTGGTTTGAGGGACATACATAAGTCCCGATAGTTAGGTTAGTTTTATGCCTTTAAAAAAACTTTTATTACATAAGTCTTGCGCCTTTAAATAAATAAATATTGCTGAACATAATACACATAAATAAAGTAGGAAGGTAATTTATTTTATACTAGCTGTTGCCCGCGACTTCGTACGCGTTACACCACTAAATGTGTAGGTAAACCTAGAAATAAAGCTAAACTCGCTGTTTCAACTTGACTAGACACCCCATTTTATCCCACGGGACTTGATTTATGGGATAACAAGTAGCCTATGTGTTGGCGCAGGTTATAACCTACGTACATACTAAATTTTATCGAAATCGGTTCAGCCGTTACGACGTGATTGTGTAACAAACAAACAAATAAATAAACAAACATCCAAACTTTCGCATATATAATATTAGTGTGATGGTTGGTTTAACTGGTGGAGAAAGCAAGTAAACGCCGCCCTCCTTTATATTAGCCCCTGCTCTGCTCACTGCAAACAAAATTCACCCTTAAGTGGCCACAATCTTCGCTCTTGGCGACTGTACATACATAGAACATTGACGACCTCCGTGGTGCAGTGGGCGAATAGCCGACTGAGACGCAGGAGCTAGCAGGTTCGATTCCCGCCGCGGAACAAATGTTTGTATGATCTGCAGATATTGGTTCCGGGTCTGGTTGGTCCTCTATAAGTATGCATTTACAAAAAAAAATTATGTTTTCTATCAGTTATCTGGTTCCCATACCTAGTACAAGCTCTGCTTAGTTTGGGGCTAGATAGCGCTGTGTGAAATGTGTTATATTTATAGCAATATTTACAACGCCGATTCGCCCAAGTTGATTTGGAAATCTCGCTTCGCTCGATCAAATATATATATATGTGAAAAATAGTTGGCTAAGTATCACAAGTTGGCATACCAAGGTAGGAGTGTCCACTGCTCATATTATTGCTGTTGTCGCTGTGTCGGCCGCTGCCAATCGGTAATTCGAAATTCGGCATGTGCTGACTTGCGGTCGAACTGCTTGAAAGCGACTCTGTAAGAAAGGATACATGTACACTTTTATACACTATGAGTTGTTTTTTCTATCGAGAGAACAACTTATCTTATGTATAATATATTTATAAGACACGCACTCAAGGCGTCACATAATATCAGCGCTACAGTGTCAGCTATCAGCTATACATTCAAATTACAGGTAACGGGAGTTCATCTTAATTGGTTATACTTTTTAGGTGTAGAAATTGCAGTTATTCTGGATTTCAAACTTTTGCCTATATTTGTGTTAACTATATTTTTGTAAAACTACACGCATACCGAATTTCAGCACTGTGGGGTCACTGTTGTACCCTGTGAATTTCGTCAGTTCAGTTTTTATTATGGCTAATAACTCAAAAACTATAAGGATTAACCTAAAAATAGGGTGGAAATGCACTAATAAAGACCTTTCATTAGACGTACAATTTGACCTAATAGTCTAATTTTGTTTTTTTTACCCCTCTTGAACCCCAATAACTCAACAACCCCCCCCAGATTTTTAGCTCATTTAGTCACACCGGGATTGTGCGAACACTACCTACCTATATATTAAATTTTACGATGATCGGATCAACGCTTCGAAAGTAATCCTCGGAAAAATAAACATACATACACCGATTCACCCAAGTTGATTTGGAGATCTCGCTTCGGTCGATCACATATTTTTGTATTTGTATTAGAACACGATTACAAAAATAGCAAGTGTTTCTAAAGTAGTAGTAGTAGTATACCTCGTTGTGCAGACAAGGGTGCAGGATGGTCTGGCGTGCGAGGCAGGCCGCTGCCGCCGCCGGCGCGCCCCACTAGCATGGAGATGAGGGACGGCCGGTGCTGCTGATGCTTGTCTGGTGCCGAAGCGCGCGGGGGGAACACCTCCGATGCCCGCTTGCCCGTCGCTTGCGACAGGTTCTCGGCTATTTGTTCTGTAATACATATCATGTACTGTGCTTAGCAGTTTCTTTACAGTAGCTTATATTTATTTATGTGAGTATATTTTAGGTTTAGGTAATTATTTATTTATTTTTATCCTACATAAATAGGTATTTATTATAAAACCGCCTCCTTTCTATCCAGTTCATTCAAAGGTTGCCTTTGAGTGATAAGGCCGCCCATTGTACCACCACGTATTAGTCTTTAAGTTTTCTAGGATAAGTTATTGTAATTTGGTGTAATAAAAAAGAATAAGGTAATAAAGAATTATCTATACATCATAACTATACCGGTGAGCTTCTTCTTCTTAGCTTGTCAATAACTCTACTAATATTGTGTTAGATAGGTATTACTCGTGCGCGATAACTTGGGACCTGCTAGGAATGCGACTCCCCGACCGCTTCCCCTGCACTTCCCCGATGGCGCCCGTATTGTACCGTTTGTATCACTATGCGGGCGGCTAAACGGCGGCGGGCGGCGAACATAACAAGCGGGCGGCTGCTTGTTATGTTCGCTTTTTTGCGGGCGGTACAAACACGCCAATATGACGTCACCGCGCTCAGGTCCCAACTTATTGCGCACGGGTAATACTTGGCAACATTGATGGCGTCAGGAGAAGCGTAGAGTGAGCTGCATGACATACATACAATCAACACGATCTCTGATGAGATCTAGGGAAGGCTTAAAGTCTGAAAAATAGCTGATTTAAAGCCAAACTAAAAATTTCAAGATATTTATCTTGAACAAAAAAAACTTTTCAAAGTACCCGCTAAAAGTCATTGGTAATTTTTTTCCATACATACATCTCCTACACTCTTACTAGAGTTCCTAACTAGACTTAGTCTTAGTAAACTCTCACTGATCTAAATTAAGTAATTTTAATACTAACCAAACTTGTATTGATCGTGTGTTTCCCTCATAGTGCGTAGTTCTCTGGCCAGTTCCGCTAGTAGCGCCCCTCTCGCTCTCGCAGCTGGTAGCTTCAATCCTCTCACTCGCTCCCGCACTACGAACTGCATGTGGCGTTCGTTGTCGCCTATCGGTGGTTGTGATAACTGAAATATTGTTGATATATCATTAGCGTTAGTGAGATTTAACAACTCTAGGAAAGTTACTACTAAAGTTAAACTGAAATCGGCAAGTATAGAATCTAGGATATCTTAGGATTTAAAGTGGAGATCCTGTGAATTAAAAACTTGTACGTTAATGTTCGTATAACTCTTTCCATGTTTTAGCTACAATGTATTTTTTTAAACAGATCCAAAGAGCAACATAAGAAAGTTTTTCGCTAAGATCACCAGATAAAAGTGATCCAAAAAAAATATTATGTTTTTCTAACTCATCATCTTACTGTCCTTTTCACACATTACATGGGGTGGTACTTTTTCAACCATCATCTTTCAAACAATCTCTTTTACTTATAAATCCCTCCACATTCAAATTTAACACCTATGCTTCAGCCAAATTCGATGTAGCATGTTTGTAAGCAAATCGTCCATACTTAACCTAAAAATCACACACTTGCTTGATGTGATGTCTCCATCATTATAAATTGGTATCAATTCTGTCAAAAAACTTACGTTAAATAGGGAATTTCATGTTAAGTACAGGCGACTTGTTTAAACCATCTACATGGAATTTGGCTGAAGTATAGTTACATGACTCTCATCCGTCCGCATGTTTGTTGTACATTGGAATAGCTTTAATTACTAACCTTGTGCACAATAAACGGCTGCAGCAGTATATACAGGGGCGTGCGGTAGGTGACGACGTGCTCTAGGAAGTCCCACAAGTGATGCGACGCTTCGTTCCTACGCCCAAGCTCTCTCATAGCGCGCGATATGCGGCCCCATTCCGTGCACAGTTCGCTCGTGAAACACGCGCACATTACTTTCAGAGCTGGAAAAAATAATAGATTCGTTTATTTGTTATAAGACTAGTGGGCAGGACACTTGGCTAGACGAAGTGATGGCAGGTGGAGTAAATCTTTGACTGAATGGTGGCCAAGAACAGACCTAAGAAGTCCAGGACGTCCGTCGGCGCGGTGGGTCGACGAAATAAAAAAAGTCGCGGGCAACTCCTGGATGCGCGCAGCACAGGACCGGGAAGGGTGGCGTTTACAAAGGGAGGCCTACACCCAGCAGGGGGTACTTATGGGCTGTGGATGATGATGATAATGAAGACTAGTGGAATCTTCTAATTCTAGGGTGGGGGGAATAAAAGATCTGCACTGACGTCCCGCATTGGGGCAAACCCTCTGTCGTCCGAGACACGTTCTCGGAGACCCGGATGACGAAATCACTTCCGCTAATGCGGGTGAGTCATCCACATTAGACAGAGCAAACACTCCACAAATACACCGACCTCGCCGGCGAGGTCGACGAGTCCCATTAGTCGCCGCCTACACGAGGTACAAGCACGTACCCGGGCGTTTCTCTCCTATCCCCGTCCCGGCAACAGCCCAAGCCGAGGTTCGTACCTAAGTGGTGCCCTTGCGCTAGTTGCCTCATCAAAAATAAAATTATAGGGTTGAGCGCCTTCTGCGCTCGGTTAAGCTGCAACGGCCTCAGAGGCCAACAGCGAGATAAGTCCATTCAAAAAAAAAAAACCGCATTGGGTCGTATTGTGCATTACCCCCCTTCTAACGTGACCCCAGCCATCCTAACTCCTTGAAGTAACGGAGTAGGACTTTGGGTTGGTGGCATAGTTTTTCGCCTGTGATACAGATTTTCCTAGTTCAGGCAAGGTATAAAATCTAACCTATAAGTAGATATTAATCCCTAATGTTAATCTTAGCAATGTGAAATATGAATAAAGATTTATTTATTTATTTAATTATTACTATATTGACTGCTGAGCAATCATATTACTCAGTTCCACATTGTGTTAAATGCAGAGCGAAGAGCGCTAGCTCACTCTATCGTTATAAATTGATGCCAATTCTGTCAAAAATTTACCGTTTAGCAAGGAATTTTTATCTTTGTTGTCCGACTTCAGCCAAATCCGAGGTGAAACGTTTGTAAACAAACGGTCCATGTTTACAAACGTTTCACCTCGGATTTGGCTGAAGTCGGACTAACGAACTGGGTAGACCTTACATAAAAATGATATCCTATGACGCTGGTTATACAATCTCGTGGTATTTTTCTAATATCGCCACTGCCGGTGAATATGAGTGAATTGACGCGAGCGTCAGCTGCGTTCAGTTTTACTTAGAACATAAGTAGTGACAATATGTTTTGTAGAGGGGTCTTACCTAAAAAGGCGATCCTATAAAGCTGGTTAGACAATCTGGTGGTGTTCCTGATATCGCGACTGCCGGTGAATGTGAGTGAGTTGACGCGAGCGTCAGCTGCGTTCAGTTTAGCGTTGAACGCGGCGAGTTGTCCCGGAGGCGCGGGCGGGCACAGAGCGTTCAGTACTACTGATACTAGGTAGCTTACGTCTGATTGACGAAGTGGGGGGACATCTGGAAATATTATAAAATACATATAGCTCATGGCTTTAATACCATTTATATAATTACTAGCTGCCGCCCGAGGCTTCGCACGCGTTGTTTGTCAATAAAACATTACCCTATAGTCTAACTTTTTATTAGCTGCAGTAAAATGACGTTTTGTGGGTTGCCGGTTTTTGAAGAAAAATAAATAGGGATGTAGCTAAATGAGTGAATCATAAATGAATAATCAGTTTGGTTTTTTTTTTGAGATTTAATATTAAGTTGTAATTTTTTTTTTAAACTATTATTATTACTATACTAGAGGATTGATCTTTTTTAGTTGAAGTATAGGGAGGTACATTCAAAATGAAACAAAAACGTCATAATAATGTTATTTAATTAATTTTTGTGAACTGAATCACATCCCTATTGAGATTAGGCTGGCAACATTATTTTACGGAATGACATTTAGAAACGTCATTTTACTGCAGCTAATAAAAAGTTAGACTATAGGTCTCGATCCTGGTCTTAATTTTTTTTTGGTGTTTAGAATGCTTTATTATCTCATAAGAATTAACAATTCACTTACTGAGATAAACTTATACTAAATATACATTTACTGATGCCACAAAGCGTAGTGATACAAAATATCAATAAAATTTAGACGATATAAACAAAAACTTACGAAAATCACCTTAAATTATTAAGAGGGTAGTTGCACAGTAAGCGGTGCAACTACCCTCTTAATAATCTATTTATATACCAAATTTCATCGAAATTAGTTTAGTTGTGAAAACCTAACAAACAAACCGACAGAGAGACAGAGTTACTTTCGAATTTGTAATATTAGTATGTTTAAAATAACAATGCGGGCAGAAAATGTAAAGCAAGTTTACATACCTTTTCTACCGCTGCCAACACGTAAGCAAAGCGGCATAAACAGATTCATCAAAATGTTCTCAGTTTTTTCTGCATTTTGGAAGATAGCGCTGCCTCCGCACATTTGCTCAAGAGAGTAACTATCCTGTAATCAGAGCAAGAACTTTATTAACTCAATATATTATTTTTGACTGTGACAAGTAATGGACGAAAAAAGAGACCGTCGCAATTGATGGTTATTGAAAGAATTTATAATTATAGAAACCCTTTTATAACAATCTTATCATACGCAAAACGGCCCAACGGACTTAGAACTTGGCAAATATAATCCGAAACATCCTACATCTTACCCGGAAAATGTAGACATCGTCTATTGGACGCATGCCTTCACGGCGTGTCGGCATGCGAGTCGGTTTTACTGCCAAGGCGCGCCTATAGATATTTCACATCAAAATAAAGAAGGACGTTCTTTATACCCAAAAAGTCAAGAACTACGTAGTTACTACTAGATAGTAGCAATTTATATATAATTAAATCATGACTATCAGTTGAGAAGAATATTTTTTTTATTTTAGCTAATAAACAAATTTTTGATGGTTGTTAGTTAGTTTTCTTACTTACTCCAGTATTAATGACTTGTAACGCAATCAGTCTAACCACAGTGCTACAAAAATGCGGCGGAGGTGGCTGAGACATCAATGCGGCCGTCGCTGAAGACATATTCTCGCCAGTATTAGTATCGGATACTATCAGCGTCTGCAAAGGAATTTGAACATTATTTACAAAGCCATATGGTTCATATTTAGACTGCAATTCAAGAAGCTTTAAGATTAAATTTATTTTTTAAGTTACCTGTACAGTGTTGAGTAGCGTTTTAACTTGTTGCCAATGCATTATGTAAGGACATCGTATCATAGTTTCGTAGACGCCTTTGAGTAAAGTGGCTGCTGAATCCCAGTCTGTGTTTCTCTGTAACCAATGCAGGTAACTTTAAAGTTGGAATCAAACAACAACGGATTCTACTAAATATACATGTGGTGTGAGCTGGCAAAAGCTAGACTTCGTACAAGACTATCTTTGTGTAATTGTTTTTTTCTCTTTTGGTAAGAGATTAGATAAAATTGTTAGAAGATATAGGGAATATAAAGAGAGGATTCAAGCTGAAGTGGCAGTAGGCAGAGCATACCTCAAAGAATTGACGGCCGTTGGGGCAGATAGGTTAAAGAGTAGAGACCACGCACTGGGAAGCGCATCTTAGGACGGCCCATCACTAGATGGAAAGACGATCTGATAAAGGATGCTGGGAGCCGTTGGGTGCAGGCCGCGCAAGATCGGTTGTTATGAAAATCTATGCAAGAGGCGTATTAACTGCAGTGGACGTCCTATGGCTGATATGATGATGATAGTAGGAAATCATATTTCGTTTTGAAGACTTTTTGTAATTAAATAAACGAAAACGAAATCTTCAAATATTTACCTTTTTAACCCCCTATGCATAAAGTATTATAAGTTTGACGCCTATGTCTGTCTGTGGCATCGTAGTTCCCAAAGGATAGACCAATTAGGACGCGGTTCTTTTAATACTTTTGAACTATGTCAAGTTTTTAACCCCCGATGTAAAAGGAGGCAGCCGGGAGATTTTAATTTGACTTGTTATAAGGATTATTAAGCTTACCCGTATACTCGGCTTCTTGGCTATCTTCAGGAACACCTTGTCGAGTCGCCTCAGTATCATGATAAGCGAGGGCCGCAGTGCATCGTCGGCCCAGTCGCCGGCGGGTAGCACTAGTGTCATGTAGCGTTGTAACCCGCGACATCCCATCGACTCGGGGTCGTAGGGAGACACTTTCAGAAGTGAGTGTGCTATTTCAGCAAGGCGCTGGAAGAAGAGAAATATACTTGAAGACGAGCGTGGGTTGTTGCTCACGTATTACAACCCACATCATGATGTTTAAGGGCGTTTGTCGACCGACGCCGTCACCGGGACGGCACCGAGGACGAGATGACGGCGCTGAAGTAGTGATACAGACATTTACTATGGCGGCGTGTCCACCGCACGCCGTCACCGGGATATCACGATCGGTTCGAATAATCTCGAGATAGTTTAGTTTTAAATTATTATGTTTTATACTTCTACCATTTGTTTTGTTTTTACTGTGTTGTTGCAAATACATTTTATTTTATTTTACTATTCTGCCATTTATATTTTTACAAGAAAACAGGCCCGTTTAGGTATTATACTAGGGTCTACGTAGCACTGCGCTAGGGGGCATTCAGATCAAGTAAGTCAATTTGTTTGCCTATTGAAGAGTCCCGTTATCCACCTTCCTTCTCCATTATCAGATCGTAACTTTACAGACAGATGTGCAATATCTCGCTAGAATAAGAAAAACCATACAAAGCAAAACGATACAGGGATATTCAACCTTCATTTTTCAGGGTTGGGACATTATAGATTATACTTACTGTATGTGATTTACAGTCCAACAACTCGACAGGTTTGCCTTCGCTTCCCCCGCTGCCTTTAGACCCGTTCATTTCTAGTAATCGAGTGGTGGCTCGTCCTATGAACTCTCCTACGAGCGATAGTAGAACGTCTCGCGGTCGACGATATTCCGCGCGGACCAACTGGGAAGGTAAAAATATTACGCAAATAAGAAAACAATAGTCGGTATTGTACTCCCAATGGAGACCAATCGCTTATATGACTTTTCTTATCAGACCACTAAGAAAAGTACCTAATATAAGCGCGAAACAATGTATGTGCACGTGTATGTATGTATGTCTCTTAAAATGCAGAAAACTGTGTACGGTAATACCCCGGACTTACGGGATAGGTGGGACCAAGCGATAACAGTGTAAGTCGAATTCACGTAAGTCGGGGTTAAAGTTTTTGTTCGTTTGGATGACATAATTAGAGGTTATTAATAAAACGCACTGCGTACGTAAAACGATTCCACGGAACACGCTCGAACTTGTCGTAAACGGAACACTAACAGGGCGGAGTGGGAGGGCTGAAGCGCGCGCCCATCAATAAGAAAAACCGCGTATCTCCGAATTCGCGTAAAACGGGGCAGCGTAAGTCGGGGTATTACTGTACATATAAAAAAAGGTTATGCAGAAATTCTTCAAGATCAGTGATCAGATGATGATGATGACTTCTTACACTTTTCCCACAAGATTATTTAAACTGTCTTCTCTGTGTAGAATTAAACTTATGTCCGGTTCACGTGACACGAGGCAATGCATTGTATTAGGCGATGGTTACTACTTATCACCAGGTGGGCCATTTGCTTATTCCATTTCCATGTAGTATACAAAAATACGCTCCCAAATAAATGTTTGACAACGCTAAAATGTTTATGTTAAATGGCCTTTAAATGAGTGTAGGTATTATTGAGTTATGTACCTCTGAATCTTCAGCGCCAGTGTATTCGGGCACAGGTATCTTCGAATTGTCGTACTTGGAGTGTGACTCTTCAAAGGCTATGATGGTAGCCGCGGCGGTGCGTGCGCCAGTTCTTTGAGACGAGCCTTTGTGCTCAGGAGATGTTCGGTATGGGCCGTTGTAAGACCTACAATAACATCCCAATGTCACATAACACTTCAGTCGGGGTCATACACGAGAAAATATAAAATTTTCAATCTACTTTAAATTCAAGCCTAAGATGTTAATGAAACAGCCTGTACAAACCAGCCTCATATTCATTGATCATGTAAGTAGGTACCTGTTAAACTGACTAAGCGGCATCGTCGCAAAGGCACCGCCGATTTACGTTAAAAATTGTTTATTGGAAATGTATAGATTACTGAATAAAAATTCAAGCTACCGATATTAAGCCCACATCTAAAATCATTTAATACGATTCAGGATATGTGTTTCAAATTAATGTCGTACCGTATATAACAAAACAGGTTGTATTTCTGATATTGATAGTATTTGTCCTCATTCTATTACAAAGTACACTTGTAGGATACTCCATTTCAAATTATTTAATGACGACAACCGACTGTAAAAAGTCTGAATCCAACTCTAGGTATCTCTGCGTTGCGGGGAGTGAGTATCAGAAACTAGTGTATGTCCATTTTTGGTAGTACAGCACCTACCTACCTCTATATTGCAGAAATGCAGAATCCATACTAATATTATAAATTGGAAAGTTACTCTGTACCTCCGTCTTTCTGTCTGTTTGTTTGTTTCGTTTTCACGACTAAACGGCTGGACCGATTTCGATGAAATTTGGTATATATGTAGATTATGACCGGGATTGAGTCATACGCTATTTTTACGCAACTGCACAAAAGGAGGATACGTTTTCATTGACAAATCACGCGTGCGAAGCCGCGGGCGGTTCAGCTAGTACCGAATAAATGCAGAAAGCGGGTCGTAGCGCGAATCAAACTGAAAATGCGTACCTACTATTTTCGCGTGTAAGCTGCCTGGCTACTATTTAGTTTGAAGCGAATTTTTTTTTAAAATAATGTAGCATATTTGATTTTTTATTGGAGTTAGCATTTAATCATTACAAAGTACTTACTTAGATAATCCTTCACAGTTGTTGACAAGTGTCTTGATAGCGATAGCCAACTGCTGTATTATCTCCTTTTCTGTTTTTCCCTCTCTGTTGTAGGAAGGTAGTTGAATTTGCTTCACGTAGCATGGGAGAATGGCTTCCAATATTATCTGTAAGAACGGATAATATAATCTTGTTTTATTCGAACTCAGATGTTTTTTAGAAATGATAAGAATGAAATTTTATTCGCAGGAGTGGTTACAACAGCCCATAAGTAATGTGAATTCAAGAGTAAACGTAGCATTTACATTCTTAATTGATTACCATGAGGTGTAAAGCACATAGAGTGACATCTTATAAGATTAGATATTTCTTTAATAAATAATACATAGGCGCACTTAATCCCTCCTTCCCCTTAACCACCGGACAAGCAGACGTACTGATAATTACCACCCATACCTGGTCAGCATACCACCTTGCCTTACCAAACGATTTGCTTCAACTTTTCTTGTTAGCACAAGTAAGGAGTGGAACTCACTTCCGGCGTATGTTTTCCGAACCAGTATAATCCCGGAGTCTTCTAGCCCAGAGTGAATAGGTTCTTTCTAGGCAAGCGTGCTCCATCTTAGATCACACCACCAGTGAGTTAGTGGTCAAGCGCTTGGTTATCATCAATAAAAAAAATCTTATTTTCAATTTGTTTTCCATCCAGTCCATCCATCCCGTCTATGCCATTTCAGTGTTTTGCGCCTTTTTCTTTGTTACTTATTGCGATGCAGTTCAAAACTATTACATAATATGTACATAGCTTGTTATTTCGCCATTTTTCACAAAGTATTCCTCTAAAAGTCAATTACAAGATGAATTATGGAGACTTAAAAAAAACACTATAAAAAATTTTGAAAACACAAGCTTAGCAGTTGTGGAACTGCATTGCAATAAATAGTAATGGACTTAATTTTTTTTATACTACAGCATGATGGAACAAGCTTATGGCCCCACCTGATGTTAAGTTGTAACCATCGCCTATAACAGAGAATTGTCTCGTAGGTCACGCACGTTAGAAATGTGCCCTACGATGGACATCCCTGCACCCATCAACTTAAGACATGCAGGTGTAAAGCCTCATGTGCCTGTAATCCATTATTTTTCTTGTAATTTTGTAAGTTCTTTTATATATAACTTACCAACATCTGATAACCTCTCATGCTCTCAGCGGAGTAGGAAACCACCATAACACATAGACTGATGCAATCTAACACGTTAACCATTTCGTCTTCGTCTCGATAGCAGAAGTCTATGGGCTTCAGCGGCTTCTCTTCCTTGATTAGTTCCGCGATGTGAAGGGGGTCGGGGGAGGGGGTTTCCAGGCTGAGGAGTAGGTTGAAGAGGCAGCTTGATTGAACCTGAAAGTAAAGGAAGCTATAATCTATACTGATATTATAAATTGGAAAGTAGCTCTGTCAGTCGGTCTGTAACGTTTCCCCACGACTATACGGTTGGTGCCATTTCGATGTTTGGTATACTACGTGTTATGTTAAGTACGACATTAAATGAAAACACGGGTAGGGCTAGTAAATAATAAATAATAAATCTTTATTCAAACAACTTGGTTACATACATATAACATTGATAAAAATGACTTTCCTGTAGGTGGTAAAATTATTTAAATGTAATTATGACTAAGTATTCTCTCGCTGCTTAAACTAGGTTGATCCTGTGCTATAAGCGCCAGTCGCATAGTAGTGGCTAGTATTATTGTAAAATAGAGGGTTTTCACATTCAATACGAAAGAAAATTTTAAATTTTCAAATAACCTTTATATCAAGCCCTAAAATATCAATTAAACAGCCTGTGTAAAACAGGTAAACAAATCATATTCATTCATCATGAAAGTAGGTACCTGTTAAATTGACTAAGCGGCATCGCGGCATTTACGTGAAAAATCGTTAATTGGAAATGTACCGATTAATGGATAAATATTCAAGCTACCAGTATTAAACCCACCTCTATAATCAGTTAATACGATTCCGGATATGTGTTTTAAATTAATATCATACATAACAAAACAGGTTGTATACATAGATTATTATAAATATAAATAATATATTTATTACAATAATAAAAGCCTTTATTAACAATCTTAAAAATATACATTACACCTTATTTCAACTTAGTACTAAAAAAATTGTGTCAATCATAGGGGGGGTTTTGCCATAATCACCACGCTTGACAGGCGGCTTAGTGATCGCAGTGGTTGGTGATTAGTACACAGAAGAATGTTGCTGCCCAATCGCGGGGAGCCGTTGGGTGCAAACGCTGCCAACCGCTCGTTGTGGCGATCTAAGGGGGAGGCCTATATTCAGCACTGGACGTCTTCCGGCTGATGATGAATACAATAGAATAATTCTTTATTGTACACCAGGAATACTTAAAATAAAACTAATTTATGTTAAATATAGTACAATGGGCGGCCTTATATATAATGACTAAAAAAATTATTTGACCCCGGTTTCTTGATTGTCTTGCTTCTCAGCATAGGCCTCCCCGACTATGCACCATAAAGATCTATCTCTCTCTTGAGAAGCTTCTATTTGTATAGATTATATTGGTATTTATGCTTTTATGTACGTGAAAAAGGCACACTTACATATTTCAACTTTTACGTCCAATCCCAGATTCTAAGCCTTTGAGTAGGTAATAATAGATGCATAAGAGGATTATAATAGCCCTAATAAATAGATAGTTTCTTTAAAAATGTATGGTTTTTACCAATTACACATTGGCCCATTGTACTTGTTGCCTCGAATTTTTTATGTTTGTTTATTTTGTGGTGTACAATAAGCCGGGTCCAAGACCTGACGATCCATCTTGGAACGGCAATCGCACGATCCGCGATCCAGGATCATGGAGCATGGATCACGGATCGCACTCGTCCGATCCAGCGGCAATTTCTTGCGATCCTGACGGGCTGCTCCAATGTACTCCATTCGATCCATAGTGAATCAAAGCCAGTTGAACTTTGACTCGCTATAGAGTTACACGTGCGTTAATTGCCGGATCGCGCGATTCAAAACTTCCAAGATCCAAGGCGCCTTTGAGCATGGACAAAAAACCGACAACGATCGGATCGCTTGCGGCGAGGAGCGCGCGCTCCATATCTGTATTTTGGATCGCGCGAGGCACGTCCACACCAGACGCTCCTGCCGCGTGCGATCGGAGCGCGTTGGATCGTCGGGTGTGTTAATTTAATTAATCCTTTATATCTTACTACTTACTTTACTAGCATCTCCATACGTAGACTCTTCATCCGTATCCAAAATGGCGGATACCGAGCCGAACATTTGCAGTATAAACGGTTTTCTGTTCAGCAAGTAGAACTGTTTCACAGCATACTCGATTGTTGTGGTCACGAGTTTGTTCGTTTGGAAGTTGGAGTATATTTGGAGTAGAGTTGGCATTATTAGCAAGTACCTGAAAAATATTTTTAGAGATTTTTCAGAAGCCTTAACATGAACCCAATAACTAAGGCTGCATTCCGAATCGCGCTAAAATCGATATCAACGCGCTAACAAGCGTTCCGAGTCACCGTGAGCGCGACAAGGATGTCCATGAATCGTCATAGATGACGTCATTACATCCGCCATTTTGCGCTAACGTTCATGCTCCAAACCGATATCACCGTGAGCCTCCCTGTCAAAAGTGACGTGACAGCTGGTTGGTTGGTTGCTTGTGAGTAATAGTGTTCTGTGGTTGGTTGGTTTTAATGTTGTTATGTAAATAAAGGAACACTGGCTTACAGCGCGTTCATGAGCATTCCGAATCCTTGACGGCACTCAACTATCATCAGCGCGTTAACTGAATTGGTACGCAAAATAACTACGTGAACGCTACCAGCGATTATGTCGTGATTCGGAATGCAGGGTAAATTTTACACATCCATACACAGACACGCACACCCTGACACAACACCGCATACACATGCAAACCCACCACCCCTACACACTGTACCTAAGCACAAACACGCCACCTACCACAACTACACACAAATTACACATGCTATAGATTTACTAGAACCTAATGTAACTTATATTATTATTTTTTACTAGTTGACCCGCCGAACTTCGTACCGCCCCTCGACATGCATATGACACGGGCTGCCAATGTACGTCACCGGTACATTTCATTTTAAACATCGCCGTCGTTCATTTTAAACTATTCTTTCAGTTTGATTTCTGAACGACGGGGGACACATCAAAAGGAAACCCAAATTGTTTTTTTTTATTTAATTTCGAGCATTTTCATATTTATTCACCATTTAAACCTTCTCTGGACTTCCACAAATAATTCAATACCAAAATTAGCCAAATCGGTCCAGCTGTTCTTGAGTTTTAGCGAGACTAACGAACAGCAAATCATTTTTATATCTATAGATAGATAGATTTTTAGCTATAACACTATAACATCTAGTTACTTTAGTGTCTCGTACTAAACTCATTATCATGATGTAATAAGTTGAATCAAAGGTCCCTCGCGTCAATACAAGTTCTCACTTAGAGCGAGGAGCGAGGAGCGAGGAGCGAGGAGCGAGGAGCGAAGCATTCACTGTACACAGGTTTTGAGCAAAGCGTACCGCTGCACTCCACTACACAAACGCCATACTTACACTAGCTAAATTAATGATCATTATTTATTGTAAAAATATATTATGCCTTCCATTAAAAATTAGCTAAGACTTAGTTATGTAAGTACCAGCTTTGTAAACTTTGAAACCTTTCCGCTAATATATAAATATTTTATTATTATTAGACACAGGTTGACGTGCCTTCTAAATGACGATCACACTCAATTGTAAATACTTCTAGCACCACGTTTGCAGCACATTTTCCGTGTGCTTATCTATACTAATATTATAAAGAGGAAATCTTTGTATTTCTGTGTGTATGTTTGCAATGAATAAACTCGAAAACTATTGGTCCGATTCCAAAAATTCTTTCACCATTGGAAAGCTACATTCACCCTGAGTAACCAATTTCGCAAAGGAGCGTAATGTTTTTATTGAAAAACAACGCGTGCGAAGCTGCGGATTGGTCAGCTAGTGTGATTATAAACAGTCTAATTATGATAGTTTTGCTAAATTAAATTGGCGTTTCAAAACTTTTGACGCGAGGGGGTCGCCTGAAGAAGTACCGAAATCAGGAGTACGGTAGAAATCAGGTAGATAAACTGCCTCATATTTATTACAGCTTCTTTTTTGCACACAATTTGTGACATCTTTTTAGCAAATGATATGACTTCAAAAGGACATAGAAGAACAACTTTGTCATCAAGCTAACCTACAGAGCGAGCGTCAATACGGATACTAGGAGATGACGACGATATCTAACGGCAATTGTAGGAATATAGTCCTAGATCATGCGAGCTACATATTCTGAGAACTGAAAGATATATAATACTTTTCAACAAGACCTGTTGGTCTTAAGACCCCGAGCCAAAGGTCGCTCGGTGGGATATCTCCTCTTTTTCTTGGCAGACACCTATCAACTTGTCGTCTGTTAAAAACACATTAAAAAACTTACCCGTTAGTAGAAAATATGCTCTTGAAATTGAAAGCAGCGTTCACATAGGTAGCGATAACGTATCTCAGAATGAGTGAATCTTCGCTGTGTAGCATCAATGCCCCGTTCAGAACGTTTAGGAATAGATGGATATCTCGGGATGAAGTGAAGTTGCCGGCCATAGCTTCGAACATACGTGCTATGAGACGAACCCACCTACAAAATATTTAAAAAAACATTGCATTAATATTATAAATGCCAGTTTGGATGTTTGTTTATTTATTTATTTAATTGTTTATTACTCAATCACGTCGTAACGGCTGAACCGATTTCGATGAAATTTAGTATGTACGTAGATTATATAACCTGAATTAACACATAGGCTACATTTTTCTCATAAATCAGGTCCCGTGGGATAAAAATGGGGTGTCAAGTCAAGTTGCAACAGCGAGTTTAGCTTTATTTTTAGGTTACTTACACATTTAGTGGTGTAACGCGTACGAAGTCGCAGGCAACAGCTAGTTACAAATAAGTAGCAAAATTACAAGATACTTACAAAATATACATACAGTAAGAAACTGCTTTTTCAAAGATTAAGTATATTCAAAGATAAAGTACGAAAGTCGTAGCGATGGTTCATACGATCTTCGTGAAATTTGATACATACTTACTTACTACATACTCGGTACAATCCTGGTGTAACTAAATGAGCTAAGAATGTGTGTGTGTGGGGGGGGGGGGGGGGGGGGGGTGTTAGATAATTGGGTAACTAAGGTTTAATTAAATTGTACTTACATAAACTTATGTAAAACATCCAATCCAAGTAAAGTAGAGCCGAGCGGGCCGCGACTGTACAGAATCAAGTCAGCTTCTAACGCTTTCCGAGGAAATGAAGGCAGCTTCATCAGTTCATCGTGTAGAAACACCACCCTTTGGACCACCTAGGGATCAAATAAAATGAAGTTGCACGTAATGTGACGACCTTCTTGGCGCAGTACGCGAATACCCGGCTGACACGCATGAGGGCGGGTTCGATTCCCGCCGCGGAACAAATGTTTGCATGATCTTTAAATATTTTTTCGGAATTTTGAGTTTTCCTATACAGTGTGTTTTTAGCTGGCACAGTGCGGGGAAATCCGAAACCATATCATAAACAACCATAACAGAAACTAAAAAAGGCCTAATGGTACATTTTTATGAAAAACAAGTTTGGTATTGTTTAAATTTTAGGTGAAGTGTAAGTCTTCTTAAAAATTAATAAATTTACCATAAAAAATTAGAATGTCAATCGACTCGGAATGTTAGTATCATTTCATTGAGTTTTTTTTTAGAAATAGAAATATATTTATTGTTACCATAAAAATTACATAGCTAAGAGTTGTGTCCCTGTTTCCCAGAAAAGCGTAAGCTGTGGTCCAGGAAACAGTTCTCTCCTGAATGGCATGCATATGAATATTAGTCTACTAGTAATAACAAACAATCAAAGAAATGTGATGTCGGAGAGCGCACATGCTTGCATGCATGACAATGCATCAGAGTGCGAGTGAGTGCATGTGTGCATATGTGGGGGTGGATGTGGGTGTCTTGTGTGTGTGCGTGTTTGTGCTAGGGTGGGTTTGCGTGTGTGATGTGTTTGTATGTTCAAGTTAATTGGAGCATAATATCTGGGGCGCAGAAGTTAGTCAAATTAAATAAAAACTTTAACATACAATTTAATAAATTCATTTGTACCATATGTTCTTCATAATTGTGCCATCTGTCATTTGTGTGCACCAAATAAATAATTATTCTCTTCTACGTCATACAATTGGTAGTAACAACTTATTCATACTACGACAGTTTCAGATTGCCCCATAATGTCCCAGTTAAAAAAACACACTGTCTGTCACAGATATATAGTTAAAGTAGATATTTACTTAGACAGATAGATAACGCTTTATTGTACATCGCATTTCTTTACATAATATAAAATGAAGTCGCTTACGCTGTCTGTTACCTTAGATCTTTTAAACAACTCAACAGATTTTGATGTAGTTTTCAGCAATAGATAGAGCGTCTCAAGAGGAAGGTTTATATGTATAATACATACATAGTAACTTGGAAACTAACTGTTTGTTTGTTACCTTTTCATAACTAAACGGCTGAACGGATCGTAATGAAATTTGGCAAGGTGATAGACTATATCCTGGGGAAGAACATAGGCTACTTTTTACTCGAGTGCGCAAAATGAGGGTCATGTTTTTATTGAAATACCACGCATGCGAAGCCGCGAGCGGATCAGCTAGTATATTATAAAACAATATTAAAACAAATAACAATACACGCAGAAATACAAGTGGCGGTCTTACAGCAAAAAGCGATTTCTTCCAGACAACCTTTGGATGGATTGGATTTCACGATAACGTTGTAGGACGGTGGCTATTAATACAAGTAACTTTTTAACAAAAATATAACCGACTTCAGATAACAGTAAAAACTAAACAACTTTACCTACCAATTTTGATGAAATTTCCATGGGATCAATCTAAAAGGATATACTTTTAAATAAAAAACGAATTTTCCAAATCGGTTGATACATAACGGAGTTCTGAACTGACCAACATAACATAAAAATTAACCAAATTTAAGACTTATATGGTTTTCTCATGGATGCCATTGTCAGAACTGGACCAAATGGAAATGGAACCACACGGAAATCCCCAGCTTTCAAATTAAAAAAGAATCACAAAATCGGTTCACCCAGTCGAAAGTTCTGAGGTAACAAACATTAAAAAATCAAGTACAGACAAGTACAAAATACAGTCGAATTGAGAACCTCGTCCTTTTTGAAGTAGGTTATAAAATAATTTAATATTGAATAAACAGTGTACTTACACAAGCAAAATAAATATATATACTTGCCATATCAACATTCTTCAAAATAGCCCAAGTTAGTAGCACCTTGCCTATTTCCACAAACTTGAGTAACAATTCCTGTTGCTGCAGCTTATTGAACGCGTCATCTGGTTCCATGTGGACGAGCCCTAGTTGAGGGTACTGGGAGCGCTTGAAGAAATAGTGGTCGCGGACGTAATTCTGTGGATTGTGGATTTGACCTGAAAGTAAAACACCCTGCAGTTAATGATAAGCAAACCTTTTTTTATTTAAGGCGTGCGACTCGATAATATTTTCTTTATAATAATAAATAATTTAATTCAGGCATCAATAAAATAGTCACAAGATATAATTGAATTTATTCTACGGCCCAGCCCAACCTTACCCTAAATTACATATTTTTGGGCGATGGTAGCGCTGCCATATCACACTTATAATATAAATACGAAAGTTTGGATGTTTATTTGTTACTTAATTACGTCGTAACGGCAAAACCGATTTCGATTAAATTTAGTATGCACTTTGATTATAACCTGGATTAACACCTAGGATACTTTTTATCCTATAAATCCGGTCCCATGGGATACAAATGGGGTGTCAAGTCAAGTTGCAACAGCGAGTTTAGCTTTATTTCTAGGTTACCTACACATTTAATAGTGTAAAGCGTACGAATTCGCGGGCAATACCTAGTAATTTCAATATATCAAGCTTTGACGTAAACAATATAAACATTAACACAACGGAAATGAAAGTTCTAGATGTATATGCTATACATCTAGAACTCTCATTTCCAGAATCCTATGCCTACTGTGAAGTAATAGTTAACAATTACGTACGGGTCTTGAAGTCAACTAAAAAGTATTCGCGATGCATCTTTTCGGGAATTCCAAAATAATCAAGCGATTCCTTCAATATTTGCGAAAACACCGTGTCCTCTTGAACTGGGAACTGAGATGGTATGCTGCCTTCGTTGTCCGCTAAAAATAAGACAATATGTTATAAAAACAACCGTAAATCATATGCGATATGGTGTAGTTTTCTACGACACTTACAAGGACCGTGAACGATAATTTTCTTTGCAGCCGGCACGTTTGCTGTTAGTAAAATCGAAGCATCACATTGCTCTTTCCTCAAAATCTGCTTCAGATCTTTGAACATTATACCGTGAACACTGTGCACCACCTGAAACAATATTCCAATATATTACGGTTCAAATTAGAACGACACTCTTATTAAAATAAAACATATATATTCATTTAATTTACAGTTCAATTTAGCATGACAAGTAACATACCATCCACAGAATAGACAACGCAGCTCCAATAAGCCTCTGCCCGTCTTCGTGCGGACTTCTTACGTAAAACATGACATAGCCAATGATATAGTTGTAGAGAGCGAAAGCAGCTTGTTGAGGCAATCTGGGTATGAACCGGATCAGATGTCGGAGTAGTTTGAACATTTCGTCTTGATGATCGCGGGTTAGTCGTTCTAGGACATGACGGAGGAATAGAGCTGAATCTTCGACTAAGCAACCCCATATTACCTGAACAAACAAAAAGAAAGTACATTATTTACTTCATCGCGAATTTTTTTTATGGCTCTAAATCGAGTCTGAGCGTTTTGAAGGCAAAATAATTATGTTGTCTACAAAAGAACAAGATAATATTTCATATGAATGCTATTGGCACTTCTATTTATGAATAAATATATAACTCGATATAACAACATACACTGACTTAATAAAATAAAAATGCCTTTATTTATATTGCTCAACATAAAACAACGTTGTCTAACTCTTATTTACATAATCAATACAATTTTGATCTAAATTATTTATCTCTTCAGCAATAGTCGCCTCCACAGGGAGGCCTATCCCCTAACTCCCTCCATACGTCCCTCTTTCTCGCTGTCCTCGTCCATACCGGTCCACATCATTGCATTGTGTAAAAGACACCGACTAACGACTTGTAAAATCACATTACATACATTTTGCTTTATCTGTGTAACGGACTTTTAGTTCAGATTTCACAACTAGATGTCGCTAGTAAAAATGTTCCAAAGCTGAATCACGCTGACGAAAACGCACGGACAATAATGGCTTGTTTTGTTGTATTATCTTATTGTCACTCTGGTTTCCCTTCAACACGCAAAAATCTTTCGCCTTTTACTAAAGATTTCCGTGGAGGGGAACACTCAAATGAGTCTATAATCTGTTTTTGAATGCCTTTGCTTCGGCGAAGGCCTATTATTCACAGTACAATTCTAGTTCTAAAAATACACATTCAATGATTCATCAAAACTTTACTGCTGTAGTTAGTTTAGTTGTAATGTAATTAATATAACATGATTGCAGAGTTCAACAAATACCTATAAATTTCTAGCAAAATAACATGTTATTGTCATTTAAAATGTAACGTAGTCAATAATGCTATGGAAATGGCCTTTTGGATGAAAATGGAAATTAAACTGAATTCTGGATTTTATTATTCATGGCACAAGTTGATAACATTCTATCTATAAGGACTTGCGTTGATTACCAATCCTAGCATTACTCGGACTCTATAATAAAGTCGCGGCGACTTACTTGAATCACACAACATCCCTCCGGCTATTGGTGAACAACAAACTTTATATGGGTTTAGGATAAAACTTAAAATGTTCCTTAGTAAACAACAAAAGGAAAACGAACACCTCCAAAAGTTCTCCATGAGATGTCCTTCATCTAAACGTGCCTACACATTATAGGTAAATGCTGGGAGTAGGTTCGTATGGGTAGGTGGCCAGCTAGTGCGTTATTGTGGGGCTAGCTTATCATGTGTTTTATTTTTTAGTTCTTGTTGACTGTCCGGCTTCACGGTGAATAGGTAAGCGTTATTATTATATTATTTAATT
This sequence comes from Philereme vetulata, assembly GCA_918857605.2. Lineage (NCBI taxonomy): Eukaryota > Metazoa > Arthropoda > Insecta > Lepidoptera > Geometridae > Philereme > Philereme vetulata. The sequence continues at coordinate 12,646,213 of OU975432.1, forward strand.
GTATACTGTTTAACTAGTAGGCGGCTATCCGAGGTCCATTCAAAGAGGCTCTAACGGAAGACCAGCGCTGGGTAACCAGTGCAACCCAGCACATGCTGAGTTAGAGCCTTTTGTGACACATGCAGTGAGTACAATGAGACCCACACACTGCAATATTTTGTATTTATATTCAATTTTTATCTTTTTAGTTATTGTTTCTTTGTTCTTTTTGTTATGTCGCCTGTGTGTGTTTGTTCTGTTGTGCTATTGGTGTTGTTCACAAATAAATGTATTTGATTTAAAGTGTTTCTGTATGCAAAGAGTACGAAAATACGAACTCACTATTTATTGTCACCGAGCCATGATATATACCGGCGTCGGTCGTCGAGTAGCGCGACTATATATGTAATGTTCATGAGAACATAATTATGAGTTATGAAAGTGGGGAACGAGGTAATATGCAGTCGACTTACTTGATAAGCGACTTCGTACACAGAGCAACCGTTGCTTGACACAGCGGCGTCGTCGAGTAGCGCGACTATTTCTGCCACAGCCGAACATAGAATAGAAGGGAACAGTGCAGACGCAACTTGAGTATGATGCGACCCGCGAACGCCTTCTACCATTTCTTCGTCAGGTGGGGCTGAAATATATTGAACAGAGTCAAAAACTCGCTTCCTTGTTAGGTTAGGTATGAATCTTGTTTTAAATCTATTTATCTCTAGTTGCCCGATGTAATTTAATTTATTATGGATTCCTAATGAGTTATACACAGGTTTAAATTTAAATAAAATACAATAGACGCGCTCCCTGTGCTCACACTCTGCGTGAAGGCAACACAGCTAACATACTATTATCACAGAATAATTATGAATACTACGCTATTTTCAGAGTAATTTGTGTACCTTATAGTAGTAAAACGGCTTAATATTTATTCGACTAACAGTTAGGTACATATTAATAGTAATACATAAAGTTTTGTCTCGATGCTTAGAGACACCCTATAGAAATAGAGAATGTGCGAGAATAGAACAAATAAATAAGGAAAATTACCTGAGTTATTAAAATCACTATTTTATATACGGGGCTTATCACGTACCGTTTTATCGGTGTTGCAATCACGACAATGTATTGGTTAAATTCGTGAACCTTCACTTCGTAACATCGTAACGATAAAACGGTACGTGATACGCGCAGATATAAGGTGTGACTAGTTTTGAATAAAATACTTTCATCATATTATATCAACTATTATCAAGAGCTATCGAATTAACGCAGGTCTATTAATACGAAGTAGCCTATTTATTTAGAGATCTTAGAATTTTGTCATGCATTTTTGGGGTTCCGAACCCAAATGGTAAAGCGGCACCCTATTACTAAGGCTCCGCTGTCTGTCCGTCTGTCACCAGGCTGTATCTCATGAACCGTGATAGTTAGACAGTTGAAATTTTCACAGGTGATGTATTTCTGTTGCCGCTATAACAACAAATACTAAAAACAAAATAAAATAAACGTTTAAGAAGGGGCTCCCATACAACAAACTTGGTTTTTTTGCTCGTTTTAACTCGATATTGATAACGGCAACAGGTAAACGCTTGAAATATTCACAGAATATTTAGTTATAGTACTAGTAGTTCACTTTAAAAATAAATAATTAAATTTCAATAAAACAAATATTTAAGGGTCCATACAACAAACTTTTTTTGCCATTTTTATAGATTTTGTACGGAACCCTTCGAGCGCGAGTCCGACTCGCACTTGGCCGGTTATATTTTCTCAATTAGCAATATGGTTAAGTATCAGAATACAACTTGAGAACAGCATCCGTAATTATGTTATTGAAATAAAACTGTTATGATTGCTCATAGGTTTTTAAATGTTTACTAGTTTTCTTCATCATTGTCATGTCAGCCGTAGGATTGGAGAACATAGACCCATAGATATTGAGAGCGACTGAATTTGTTCAGCTGGCATGTCTTTCGAAAGTTTTCACAGCTGTGCGAATATATTGTTTATCGCGCTAGAGATAAGATTGAACTCACGTTCAACGTGATCATCGGCAGCGTGATCCAGAGCCGGCTCCCTCGCCGCCTGTCGAGTTATCGGTATGGTAGTGAGAAGGAAACTCTCCCGTTCCGCCCGTTTCTTATCATTCCGCTGCTGGAGCGCCCTCTTTATAGCCTCAGTTTGCTGTTTCTTCCTAGTCTTCGTCGCTGTCACTAGAGAGCGCTGTTATCAATAAATAAAATGTAGTAGTAGTTCGATAAGATGATGTATGGATTGAGATGTAGGTGCTAAGGAAATCTATTGCTCATCAAATCAAAACAAGCGGCTGAGGTTTGCAAGGATTGTAGTGACACTTCAAAAAGATATAGACTTTTTGCTCGTTTTTCCCAATAACTAACTTTAGGTGACATCCTAAATTTAAATGGAAGATGATTAACTGTTCGTCGTGTTCAAATGTTAATATGATCAGGAAAGACAAAAAAGTCGCAGCTTTTTGTGTACCGTAGCAAGGAAAGCGATACAAATGGCGTCTTTTGTTGATCCTATCTATTACCATTTGTAATGTGACTGTTAGTACTGCCAGGTTTACGATTGCAGGTACTTACGCGCGAAGATATAGTGTTCAGCGGTCTTCAAGCAAAACCGCTGAAGATAATGTTGTCTGCAATTATAAAAGTGAGTACAATTGACGTCACCCAAGGAGCCTTTGGTGAAAACGAGCAACAACAATTTACAAGCGGATCAGAAATACCAAATTCAAAGGGTTCAAAGGTCAATTTAAAAGTTTCTTACATGTCTTTCCTGATTCAAGGTCATCTCCATATCCTTATCTTTCACCTGAGGGGTCCAAGGAGGGTCGACGACGGCCAGCGACTCAATGCCTATCTTCGGGGAAGGCAGCGTGAATTCGATTCCCGGTGGGGGCACTTTGAATGTGACTGATGCTCCTTCTTCCATTCGTGGCCACACTTGGTACCGTAGCTTCCACATCACTTGGAATCGGAGTATTGCGTTTATTCTGGAAAATCATATATCAATTATTTACCTGGTAGAGTAATAGTAACTGTATTCTTATGCTATATCTATAGTCAACGTAAAGAAGCTCAACCAGATAACTTTAGTAAAATTTTATATCTTAAATGGAGTTTTTTTAATTGTCCTTTAATTGAAACTATAACTCGGCCAACTTAACTCGGTACCTGGCTCAAAACTCGACTCCTCTCCCGTTCCCCTGCTTCACTCCCGTCAGTAGCGTTGGCATACTTGTTAGCGATACACGCGTGCGCGTTATTTCAGTTCACTTCCAAGTTTTTCTTTTGCTGTTTTTTGTTAAGTTTTTGGTTGTTAAAGTTTTTTGTTTTTGTTAAGTTTGGACTTTGATATTATTTAAAACGAGTCGGGGAGCGAATTTGATGACGACGATGGCAGTGATACCATATCTGGGATAGAACCTATGAACCAAAGTAGTGATTCTTCTTTCTAATTTAAAAATAAAAAAATCATTGATAATACTTCAATATAATTTTTTCATTTTTTTAAAATTGTATTTTTTCAATCTTAGTACACACGGCTACACATCAAGCTATACAATTCCAGTATAAGCTGCTCGCATTGTGTAGGCTTTTCGTAGAATGAGAGGTCAGCTTATACTGGAAATGTATAGCTTGATGTGTAGCCGTGTGTACTATTTTTTTTACTGACCGTACATAACAGAACTGTAATTCGAGCCAGGTACCGAGTTAAGTTGACCGAGTTATACATAAAACATATTCAATCCTAGAAAATCATGCATCTTAATTTATAGTTGTAAAAGACATGACGCCATGACAGCCGGAGAAGGACTGACTGGATCATTATTAACGGTCCCTCTTTGGATATTAGGAATAGATTAGGCAGACACAGACAAAACACCTAATCTTTTTGCGTCGGGGGCGAAAAAGATATGACTGAAAAAAATCAGACACTTTGAAAAAGAAGGTTTGCATTACCTGTAAATATCTGTATTTGATCAAGCGAAGCAAGATTTCCAAATGAACTTGGGCAAATCGGCGTTGTATGTATGTATGTCCGAGGATTAGAGAGTTTGAGATATTTGAACGAGATTGGTCATGCACATTGTTGATACTTTATACTGTAAACTGTAAAGGTTAGATGACACTATTTTAAATGGTCATAGATATATTTTTAATGGGGATATATTTCTTGTTTTTATTGAAAACTCGCGAGATATCAGTTCCGGGCGAACCACAAGTTATTTTACGGTACCATGGTACTCGTAGGTGAGAAAAAAGATATAACCTGACTCCTGGCTCTGCATGTTTCAAGTCATTGTGCATGATCTCAGTAGCAGTGTGAGGAGCCTTCACCGCGGCCAGTATGAATAGAGCAGAGGCGCACGCGCTTAGCTCTCGGTCGGGCTCCAGCAGTAGTTGCCACGCTACGGGAGCGCATTCCCCGAATAACTCTTCGGACATTGTGGTCGCGCCTTTGATGAGGGTGGCTAGCGGAGTGTGGTATGCGTCTCGAACCTGCAAGTTGATATACAAATCTTCATAATCCATAGTCTCATCTAGTACACCAACACGCACGGGGACCCTGGAAAGCTACTGGCATCCATCAACCCAAAGTCTTACTGCGTTTTTTTTGTTAGATTTTGCAGCTTTGGTTTGACTGCGGCCACGAGGCCTATTGATATCGCCACTTGTATTCATGTCGCCCCTAGTTCATGGGGGCGTTCAAAGTTCACCACTAAGCCCTACAGCTGTTATAAACTGTATGATATTCTTAGGGGTGATACGATGAAGAACTTCGTTACTTCAAGGAGTTAGGGTGGCTGGGTCAGGTTAGAAGTGGGGTAATGCACAATACAATTCATAACCATGATTTTTTTATTTATTTTTAATTTACCTTAATTTCAAGTCCTTAAATGTCAATGAAACAGCCTGTATAAAATAGGTAAACTTACATGATGAATGAATATGAATTCATCATGTAAGTAGGTACCTGTTAGACTGACAAAATGGTATCGGCGCAGAGGAGCCGCCAATTAACGTTCCTTTTTTTTTTTGGAACTGTATCGATTACTGCATAAATACTTATTTATAAAACCAATCTCTAAAATCAGTTAATACGATTCTGCATAATGTGTTTTTAATGAATGTCGTGAATGCGGTGAGACTGTATACTACATAGACTTAAACATTGTATAACGTATAAAAGATATAACAGAGGATACCGCTCTTGTTGTAGGCGTTGTTCATGAGAGCGAGGTACTCGTAGTGCCGGAACTCGTGCGGAATACTATTCCTCAGTCGGATAGCAGTGATGGTGAATGAATTGGAATAGCAAGCTGTATAGTGCTGGGGAGTCATGAGTTGAAGGTGTTGCGAGGAACGTACAAGACGGGCCTCAGCGGTCGGCTGTACTGACCTGTCCTTTCAGGTACTTAAGTATCAGCGGCGGGTCTGGGGGCGGATAGGGCATGGCGGCGGGGCGAGGTAGCGTCTCGGGTGGTGGCGCGTTATCCACGCCGGCGGCTCTATACGCTAGGCCCGCACTTTCTATCACGGACCGGTCGATCCTAACGATACAAATTGTCATAAATATCAAAACAATTGATAATTCTTTCTTGAATTTAATTTAATTTCCCGCGTTCTATTATTATTAAACTTTGACCTTAACTAAATTGAATTGTAGAAATGTTATAACAGACTAGGTATAATAACTGCATTTGTTTGCGAATTAATACGGTAAAACATGTCTGAAACCTACATTACTAATATTATTAAAACCATCTCAAAAATTTTCAAGCCTAGACGGCACTTGAACCAGCAGCCGTTATTTTCCACAAGTGTTCGGATAACACTATAAAATTATAAATACTGCATCACTAATGTTGAGCACATGTTGTTATGCATATTTACGAATGAATAAATGATTTATGTTTTGATTGGATATCGAAGTTGTTGAATTTTCAATGTCTATTTTTTACCCCGCAAAATGAAGATATTTCTAATTCAGAAGACCAAGTGAAGGTAGTTGCAGCAGCTGCCATCACTTCTCGACGGTAGCTACAAGTACTCCAGTCAACCCGTGACCACGACTATTGCAACACGTCGAGATAACAAATAAAAAAGGTACATACGCGATAAATACCCGTTTTAATGAATAATTAATAATCTTACCTATCAGTAGAATGTTCCGATGATTTCCTAGAGCGTCTGCCTCTCCTCGCGCCGCAAGCGCTCTCGTCCGAATTAGCAGCATTCACTTCTGGACCGAACTTTTCTCCGTAAATCTATAAAACAATACTATTAGATACCTAGAAGCCAAATGGGATCAAACTGTTTTGAAGTTAGAAAACGGTTCATCTACTGCAAAATCTGTTTCGGTTTGAAGGGTATAGTTACCGGTGAAATTAAAGGGAAATGAGGCCATCAACTTGAAGCATACTCAACTCATGTTTTTGGACGCACTCAGTACATCGCAGGACACGTTTCTAAGGTGCGTGACCTTAGAGGCAATACTTTTTTATATGTTACCATTTAACATCCAACAAATCAAAGATCATCGTTCCAGCCGTTCTTGAGTTATAAATGGTGTAACTAACCCGACTTTGTTTTATACCTATAGATAGGCTAGCGTTTGACCTCATGCAGTCTACGATAGTACACGCTTGCCTAGAAGAAACCTATTCACTCGCGACTTGAAGACCCCTAGGTTGTAGTTAAATCAAAATAAAATAAAATATTTATAGTGTAATCGCTAACCTACCAGTTTGTTGTTAACTAACCTTTTGGACGGATTTCATGAGGCGCACCGTTGACCGCATGTTCCGACGGAAGCAGTACGGGTGGCAGAAGTTTTGGTGGCAGCATACATAGTTGAATGAAGTCAGGAATTTTACCATCACCTGAAATAATAAGGGTATTACCACAAAAAATAAACACTGTTTAGCGCGTGTTTTAAAATATCCTATATAAAGTTGGTAAGGATTTTTTTTAAACATGCGCTAAACAGTTGTGGACTTGATAACAAGGTTAGAGATTAAAATACATGTATATAATAGGTGACCGCGGAAGACTAGCGCTTTGGCAGTGCGAATCTGCCATAGCACATGCTGAGTGATGGCCACTTTTGTCACTATGTAACTCGAACCCTACGCGTAGTTTTAAGATTAGTGTTAACAGTACATTGGTGATAAAACGTTTTTACCTTTATCTTATATGTCTTTATGTTCCGAGTAAAAGTGTTGTCTGCAACACTCAGAACCTATCTAAAATAAGTTTACATTCTGACACCAGAGAGTCTTCAACATGGGTTTAAGGCCGTTCTTACTGGGGTCAGCAGATTAATGTGCCCGCTGAATGTAAATAACATTTGACTCACATTACTGGGTTTGATTAATACTAAATTTAAATTAAACAAAAAATTGACAGTTTATTCTTTGGAAGCTGTCAAAAAAACTATAAATAATAAATAATGCTGGATATTTGACACTATGTTTGAGTCTCGTATCACGCTTGAACACTATTTTAGAATAGGAACCCTAGATGTGTACAAGCTTAAGTTCAGCACGGCAGGCATCTAATAAACTCTATTATCAGACCTATATTACATTCTTAGTCATCCTAGAATAAACGATCAAGAACTAAAAATATGAGAGTTTGATAACAAGCATTTACCTTTAGCCAAGGAAATCCTTTGTTGGTATCAGGTGGATCCGTAGAATTGCTATCTGGACTGTCAGGCGGATGGTCGTGGTCGTCTGATAGCACTCCAGGACTTTCTTCCCCACCACTGTCCATTTCATTTGGCATTATCACGGTGCCTGGTTAAAATTAGAACGTATTAACTATAGCATACAAGAATTATATATTGCTAGCTGACCCGTCCGCGGCTTAGCATGCGTGGTATTTCAATAAAAACATGACCCTCCTTTTGCACACTCGGGTAAAAAGTAGCCTATGTTCTTCCCCAGGATATAGTCTATCACCATGCCAAATTTTTACGATCCGTTCAGCCGTTTAGTTATGAAAAGGTAACAAACAAACAGTTACTTTCGCAGTTACTATGTATTTATTATACTCGTACATATAAACCTTCCTCTTGAATCGCTCTATCTATGTATAGCTGAAAACTGCATTAAAATCCGTTGAGTAGTTTAAAAGATCTAAGCGAACAGACAGCGGAAGCGACTTCATTTTATACTTTGTAAAGATTTGTTTTTGCTACTCGTAGAACGTTATACGATAAATAATAAAAATATTCTTGATTCTTCATTGTACACAGATTACAGATATAAAAACTTACAAAAAGGACATGCACAAAGACGAGCTTAACCCTAACAAGAGTTTTCTTCCAGCAATCCTTTGAGGATAGATATAGCTGATTACAGTGTCCACGTAGCACACAAAAAGGCATAAGAGGGAAAAATATTTATCTAAAGTTAAACAGCTATATTTAAACATACCTATACGCCTGAATATATATTATATGTATTAATATTCATACACATAATATAAGATTATAAGATTTTGCCTTGGGGATGGACTTATTAAATAGATTTCATTGGTCGTAGCTGACTTAAAATATATCAAGATGATTACTTTGACAAAAACTGCAAAATGAAAAATGTCAACCCTTTTTTTGTGTATTGGCGTCGAGCAGCGCCCTTTTCGATTACAAATCGTCAAAAATTGTCACAAAATAGGCTTACCAGTTCCCGGATACACTTCAGAAGTGTCACTTCTATCCGAAAGCGATGAAACTTTCCTCCTGCTTTGTATAGAATCCGATCTCCTGGTGATAACTGTTAAATGAAACAAAGTATCATCAAAATGAAATATCCGACTATGCGTTTAAAGTACTTACTTCAAAACCCCCTACCAACAGAACGAATGTACAAATTACAACTAAATGACTAAGAATTATCGCGCAAACAAACACCACTTTTCACACGCAAACGTTAAACTTAAGCAAACTTTTTATGTGTTAACTTGTCTTTAGGTATAACAGATTACACAACATGTAACTTTTAACAAAAAAATTACAGATTTCAAATAACAGAAAATCGAAACCAGTTATTTTGATTTAAAAATCAAACTACTAAACCGATTTTGATAAAATTTCTATTGGACTAATCTGAATGTATATCCTTTCAAATAGAAATTGGCTGACCCAGTAAAAAGTTATACGTGAAAAAAAATTCCGACGAATTGAGAACCTCCTCTAAAACGACCCCAAAAAAAAGGAGGTTCGGTAAGATAAGGGAATGGTTGTGTATTATTTATTTGTTTGTTAGCTCAGCACTCCGTCATTTATCAACCGTTTTGGAAAAAACATTATTTATTTCAAAGATCCAGAAGTGAAAGTCATTATAAAAATAAGAACTTGATTACTCACAAAATAACAAAACAGTAAAGAAAACAAAACCAACTATATTTGCAAGTACTTCTTAATAACAAAGAAATCACCAATTTAGGCAATCAAGTCGAAATTACCTACTCAGCTATATTTTATCATTGAATTACACCTTTTACCACAACACAAATCACGAGTTACCAATAATAACTTTCAGATTGGTCCCATAGAAATTTCATCTAAAACGGTTCGGTGGTTTACTAAATAATAGGAAAAGTTGCTCACATTCGTCCGTTTCGGTCCTAGCATCCTTCTGCCTCAGCTTGATAGACCTGCGCTTGAAGGACCCGTAGGCGGAATGCGTTTGCTGTGTGTTGCGCCGCGGCATACACTTGCCGCGGGAACCCAGTTTGCCTCGTTTGTCATCGGGTGGCATGGATGCAGGAATTGCATCTGCTAACTATAAATAAATATTCGCTACTTAGCATGAATCATCATCATATCAGCCTAACGTTCACGGCTGAACACAGGTCTCCGAGATTTCCAGAGCGACCGATCTTGTGTGGCCTGCACTCGACGGCTCCCACCAACTTTAATAATAATAATAAATATTGCTGGACATTTCACACAGCACTATCTAGCCCCAAACTAAGCAGAGCTTGTACTATGGGAACCAGATAACCGATAGAATACTTATATATATATATTGTAAATACATGCTTATAATATATAGAAAAACCTCCAGACCCGGAACAAATATCTGTAGATCATACAAACATTTATTCTGCGGCGGGAATCGCCCACTGCGCCACGGAGGTCGTCAAATTTTAATCAGGTCTTCTTTTCTTCTAGTGGGGGGGGGGGGGGGGGGGGGGGTCTTACGCTCCAATTTGCAGTGCGTGGTCTCCACTCGAGAACCTTACTGGCCCAACAGTCGTACTTCGAGCTATATGTGAATGTCTCTTAATGTGAATATGTTGGGACATTTTGATAACTTCAGAAATAAACATATTTACAAAAATCATTGATTCCATTTTTGGTGACAATGAGGATCTTTACCATCATAGTCCACATTAACCAGAAAGGATCAGCTTATGGCCAGAAAATAAGATGCATTGCTTGCTGGATCCATGTATATTCGGTGAATCACAGTTCGTTGTTTTTAGCGCAACTTTAGGAAAAGGTTAAGGTTCACTAAAAGGTAGGGTATCGTTCCACTTACGGTAGCGTTGCTTCCCCCAGAAACATTTTCAGGTTCATGAATAACGAATGAAATTTTCCTTTCAGTTTCAGCTCCAGCTATAGACTGAAGACTTTGAGCGGATGCTTGGGAATGGCCCATACTTGAAAGAGCCATGCTCCATCGACGGTTCGCTTCCCTGTATCACGCAAACCAACATTTGAATACTTCAATGTAAATTATAAAGACGTAAAAACTCGACCAGCTATGGTTTAGCTTCTATAATCGTAAACTATTCACTTCCATTTGTGTCTCAGAGAGTTTATGCATGCCAATGTAGCAAAGCTTTTTACCAGCTAATTTCATCTAAACTATTATTTCAATTCGTAAGAGCTATTGGAGAATTTGGAAAAAAGATGAAAAGTTCAAAATTATTGTCAATTTTATGTTTGTGTTCATAATTTATGTTATGTTTTTAATTGCAGCAATTTTAGTGGTTTATCTTTACAACATTCCATGCATATTACTTGTGCATCGGCACCATTTTACCATCTTCTTAATATCTTTTTTATAATTAAGTGTGAAGGGAACCTTACAACCACAATCGAAAATACAGTTTCTACTTTTCTAAGGAAAATAATGTGAGTTGTCATTTGAATGAGGCGATTATGGTTCCAAGGATCTTTTTGTGCCAAAGTTATCAAAAAAGTGACCAATATTACTATTGTAAAATTCGATTAATTGTAGTGGTATTTGCATATATAGTTTCTCGTTACGTGTACGTAGTTATGTACAATCTATATACGCATGCACGCAAAGTGCAGTATTTAAGGAAACATGCATTATTTCTTCTGAAAACATACTCGACTGGCATTAATGTGTGTTGACTGCTAAGAGCCCTGTTAAAATAAAAATTTCGTCAAATATATGCACTCTTTTAACACATTTCAAACGAACTGAACGTAATGAACTCACTTAGGCTTACAACACAATCGACGTTTTTCCATCCATCTTCGCAAAACATAGTAACAAAAAATAAGTTGTTTTACAACAAGAGATTTATCTCAACTACTTACCAATGAATGCTTGTAGTAGAGGAAATGCGTACCTGTATACTCTGTCCCAAGGTCCTCTTTCCTTTAGCGAGGAGCGGTTTTGTTTTGGCAAAGCTTGGTAAGTTTCTCTTAGGAAAGATGTTATTTCAAACAAGAGTACGCATGCGATTATTCTCAAAGCTCGAGGGCATTCGGCACCGAGGGGTTTTCCAGGGAGTCGGATACTTGCTGTGAACCGCGGATTTCAACTTTATTGTTATTCAGCTTAGTATTATATTTGTTTGGATGAGTATCGTACCTTCATCAAGGAAATCTTCTTCTTCGTCTTGTTGAAGTAAGTCCCGTTGTCCGTCCGGATCATTGATGACGCTAATAACGTTGTCAATGTGTTTTTTGTCTTCAACTAACATTTCTTCCAACCTGTTGCCTATAGCCTAGAAACAACGAATTTCTTGGTAAATCTATTCTGAGCGTAAGTTAAATATCAAAGAAGAACTTACTTCAGCCCATTGATAGAAAAGTTTTCCAGCGAGACGTTGCCTTACTTGTGGCGTCATCGTTACTAAAAAGAAAAAAATAATAAAATTGATTTAGCAACATTACATGAAATTTTAGATATATTACAACCTGGAGTGGAGACCACAAACAGGGAAGTCCGGCGTAGGACGGTCCCCCAATAAATGGAAAGATGACATAATAAAGGTTGCTGGGAGCCGTTGGGTGCAGGCCGCAAAAGATTGGTCACTCTGAAAATCTATGACGGAGGCCTATGTTCAGCAGCAGTCTCCAAATCAACTTGGGCAAATCGGTGTTGTAGGTATGTATGCATATTTGTTTGTCCGAGGATAACTTTCGAAGCGTTGATCCGATCATTGTGAAATTTGATACATACTCGTAGTGATGGCACAATTTTGGTGTGACTAAATGAACTAAAAACATGGGGGGATTGTTGAGATATTGGGGTTCAAGAGTGGTAAACAAAATGGCTGATATGATGATGATGATGACCGGGATTGGCCCATGAGGCTTAAAATAAATAATTATGGTCGGACACCAAAAAAAAAACTAGTTTTCAATAAAACACTTACCATTATTTTTAACGATGCTCGATTTAAGCCAATACGGCCACTGTCCTTTGTTGCAGTTATGTACCAATTGAGCACATTCTAGTAAAATGGCCGCTCTTCCAACGACTACTGTGTGCGGCTAAAACAAAAATATACAAGTTGGAACTCCTTCAAGAAATAAGACGACTTGAAACAGTTTTACACCTGTCTAAAAAATCCTTAGCAATTACTGGTTTTGGTAAGGCTGCTAGTATAACTTACCAAGTCAAGTAAAGCTGCCATGAAGAGAGCATCGGGCGTCCCGCCGGGCTGCGTGGCGTCCAAGAGGAAGTTGAAGCGAGCTAAGCCCGCGTACAAAGGGGCCGCTGCTACCAATCTACGCCGCTTTAATACGACCACTTCTGATTCGCCACCGCCCGACCCACCTTCCGCTGAACCTCGACGGGATATATCTTTGAAATAAGAAATATACACTTATTAACCGAACGAAAATACAAGAGTTTACAATTAAATAAACAATTGAGCCATCTTAAGACCGTTGCAAATTATCCATATTTGTCCGACGAGAAACAGTCTCAAACAAGTTCGAAGGGCAGGGTTTTATCGAGCTTGTCACTTCATTTATGTACTTACCCGAATATATAAGCTTTATTCATTATATGCTGTAATACATGCATACTCAATATAAAATTATTGCAAGTGTTGTTGAGTGTTTTGTCTATATAGCATATGGAGTTTGACTCCTGAATGAGGTAAAACATTCGACAGCTAGATTATTCTGTAGTGATGATGATGAATGATGCTTCCTGCGACCATTATGTCTGCTCTTAACCTAATACCTAATAATAAGTCCGGTCTAAAGGTATACTAAAGGTAATAGTGAATAGGTTTCTTCTAGATCTTCGTGCTTTATCTTAGACCACATCATCGCTTACCATCAGGTGAGATTGCGGTCAAACGAGGATCTATCCAGCCTAAAAAAAACCTAATTATCTCTTATCTATCTATAGATATAGCTCGAGTTGGTTGCAAGTGTATATTTTTTTGTAAGAAATAAAGAACTTTTCGCTTTAATTTATTATCTATAGATAGCTCAACTGCACCAGATTTCTGGCGGAAGTGACCCCAAGCTTATGTGACATGTTATTTAGTTATCACTAGCTACCGCGCGCGGCTGCGCACGCGTGGTTTGTCAAAATAAAAAGTATGCATATCTCAATGCAGGTCATAGTCAATCTTTATACCTCATCGAAATCGGTTCAGTCATGAAAACTTAACAATCAGACAGATAGGCAGAGTTACATTCAAATGTTTAATATGAGTGTGGAGAGTGGATTTTATATACTTACAACCACCGCTAGTCTCTTCAATACTGCCATCTCGTTTCTTTCCCATCTTTCTTAGACCGAATCGGTTGAGTCTGTCTTCAACTCGCTTTCTTGCCCTAAAAAGATATGAATATTTGGACTCGAAATATCACACGCGAGACTAAATTGTACCTGGCGGCGGGTATAACTTTCTCATATTTCTTGTACCTACCTCAACTATTTCAAGAACTCAACAATTTGCACACTTAAATAAATAAATAAATACTTCTGGACATTTCACACAGCGCTATCCAGCCTCAAACTAAGCAGAGCTTGTATTATGGGAACCAAATAACTGATAGAATACTTACATTTTTTTTTGTAAATACATTCTTATAATATATAGAAAAACATCCAGACCCGGAACAAATATCTGTAGATAATGTAAACATTTGTTCCGCAGCGGAAATCGAACCCGCTACTTCCTGCGTGTCAGCCGGCTATACACCCACTGCGCCACGGAGGTCGTCGTCGTAATATATAAGGTATTAAGGTGGTAACTAGTGGCGAGGTGCGCCACCACTACATGGTAGACATATGTACCTCCTATACGCACAAAGCGGTACTCATCCACTTTTATTATGCGCACCGCTAGGGAGTGAAACCTGAGTCTGAGTTTCTTGATAACTACAACCTAGGGGTTTTCAAGTCGCGAGTGAATAGGTTTTTTTTAGGCAAGCTGGTTCCATTGTAGACTACATCATCGGTTACCACCAGGCGAGATCGTGATTAGGCTAGTCAAAAAAAAAATACGGTAGATAAATGCCCGCTTTAGGAGCGTTTCTACCAGAGATGTGGAAAAATCACGAATAGCTGCGCTGTGCGAGGCTGGACGAATGAAGCAATCCTTTTAGTCATTTTTTTTCTCGCTTACCGTTTAGCTACCTCGCACATCTGTGGGCGACGCAGCTAGCCAGACCAGTAGCCGTATTAAATGTCACATTTAGATCAAGGAAGAAGTAGTGGAGCTCTGGGCTCGGCCGGGGAAATACTGCCACCTACGATTTCTGCCACCAAGCAACATGAAGCTTACAGGCACATGAGTCTTTACAAGTGTATGTCTCAAGTGTATCGTAGGGCACATTTCTAAAATGAAGTACGAGACAATGCTTAGTTGTAGGTTGTAGCATTTGAAATCAGATAGTAAAGTCCTCCAAGTGGTACACAACTATGTTAAAGACTTGCCTGTTTAGCGTATATCCGACGCGTCGCTTCACGTGCACGGGCCGGCTGGCGTGCGGCTGCGGCACGTAGTGATGCCGCGCCAGAGATGCCATACTGCCGGATATAGGCAGCGACTCGCCCGATCCGCAGCCGTTGCGGATCAGAGACTGGCTAGACTGAGGCTTTTGCCGGAACCAGTTCACTGTAAAAAAAACTGTTATGCAAAACCAGAACTCGGATGTAATTGATCGCTGTCAGCCCTTGTATAAAAATATACTTACTATTGTTGTACAATGGGTGTTTTTTAGTACCTTACTCTTTAGTATCTGGATAGCGACTGGTAAACCATAGATGAGCAGAATACGGAAAATAGTCTACCGTTCTTAATGGTCGCCATTGTCATAGCAATGGCGGTCATTGATAAATATTGTGTTAGTAGAATACCAACACGTACCTATGGTGACAATTCTGCGAGGATACCATAATCATTGTGAAGCGATTGGTTTAGTAGAATTGAGCCCCAGCTAAGTAAATATGTACGGTCAGAAACATAAGTTGATCAGCAGTTTTAGTTTTTTAAATGTAAATAAATCTGGACAAGGCATTTTTTTTCAACAAAATGTTTACACTATATTTGTAGATACACCTTAGCCCTTTACTATCGAGTAAAAATATTTTATTTCTGATAATAAATCACTTGAAACAAATATTTTCAAATCTCTAATTGTTAATCAACTTAGCCACTGAGTCACTGCTGTACAGACAACAGGGTCTTATGTTGTAAGTATTTGACTCACCAATCCCACTAATATGAAACTTGGACTGTATCGACTTGTAGTGGTGAATCTTGTGATGCGGCGTGATGTCGGCTGACGAGGCGGAAGGGATCGTTCTCTCAGACTGCCTCGGTGTCAGTTGGTAGCGTCGAGTGCGTACTGAGAGGGGTGATTGACTCGCCGACTCATCGCCAGCCTCCGTTTCTAGTAGACTCTGTCAAAGTTATTCTTTATTGTATACAAATAGAGAGGAGGCCGAGAACTGGGCATCGAAATAGGGGACGTCCACCAGCGAGACGGGTCGACGCATCAATAAGACCGTGGGTCGTACGTGGTTCAGACTGACACAGGATCGGAAAGAATGGCAGAAGCAAAGAGAGGCATAGGCCCAGCAGTGGGTCGACACGGGCTGTAATAATGGTAATAAATAATGCTGGACATTTTACACTGCGCTATCTAGCCCACAAACTAAGCAAAGGTTGTACATGGAACCAGATAACTAATAGAATACTTATGTACGATTGTTTTATAAATACATACATACCTAATTTATATAGAGTAACAACCAGACTCGGGACAAATATTATCTGTGAATCATGTAAATATTTATTCCGCGGCGGGAATCGAACCCGCAACCTCCGGTCTCCGCCGGCTATTCGCCCACTGCGCCACGGAGGTCGTCGAGTTACGAGGTCGTCGTAAAATTGATTACAGATTCCGCCTGGTTCGTAATTTTCGGGATGATTTTAAAAAATCCTAATATTTTATGTAAGTATCAAATCAAAAAATAACCTAAAAAAACCATAATACCTCTACATTTCGAGTGTATGTTCCAAAGTCTTTAAATACAGTTATTTCTAATACGTAAATCAGTAACAATAGGCAACATGGTTCCGTTTAACGTTTTATTTGTTACAGTTTACTTTTTATTGAGAAACCACGCGCGGAAAGCCACAGGCGGAAGCATGTAATATATTAATATAACAATAATTGTTGTGTAAGTTAGAAAAAACAAAAGCTTATTAAAGATTGCGATATCAGCTGAAAACTACAGATAACAATTTACCAATGAATTTTTCAACTCTGATTTAAGTTTGGGTAATTCTAAATTTAATTATATTACAAACACAGTAATATCATCATCATTTTTAAAAACTTTTTGTAGTTGTTATAATATTGTTACGCCGAGGCTGTTACAGAATAAGTAATAGTCGGTTTTTCTCGAAGTTATACCTACTGTGTCACAGAATAGGTAATACTTGGTATGGAATGACCTACCTACCACGTTTTTACCTACCGTTGCACAGATTAAGAAATAGTAGACGATCGAAATACCTATACTTTTCTAGATACTAGTGGAAGGTTCTGGAAATAATGCTCTGTATAAATAGTGCGTAGAGACGTCCGCAGAGTCAGTCTTGATTTGGCGATACGTGCGAACGTTTCGGTGACTTTTAGTAGTTTATTGTGCGATAGTGTTGTGAATTAGTGTGGTGTGTGTGATTAAGATCGTGTATTTTGCATTTTAGTGTTGAATAAAAGTGTTATTTTGGTTAGATTGATTTTCATTATTTTATCCCGAACCCTCAGCTCGTAACAATTTGGTGTCAGAAGTGGGATAAAATAATGCCGGTTCTGCCAAAAAATAACGTGGACGGTGTAAGGACGAGAGGACAACGACAACAGGAAATAGATGAAAGGCGGTTTGGAGAGTCTCCGGTTCAAGAAGTTCGGCAATACAGATGATACAGCCAATACAGATGGAATCGACCGCCGCTGAATCATTTGGAGCTTCATCATCATCATCAATGGTTCAAGCTCCTGTGACAGGTGATCTTGCTGCTATTATGGCAATGCTTTCTCGTCAAGATAAGCAGGCTCGGTTGCAGGAAGAATAGCGACGTCAGGATAAGGAAGAGTAGCGACGTTGGCAGGAAGAGCAGGTTCGGTTGCAGGAATAACAGCGTCGTCAGCAAGAAGAGCAGGCTCGGTTGCAGGAAGAACAGCGTTGTCAGCAAGAAGAGGAGGCTCGGTTGCAGGAAGAACAGCGACGTCAGGATAAGGAAGAGCAACGTCGTCACCAAGAAGAGCAGCGTCGTTGGCAGGAAGAACAGGCTTGCTTGATGAAGGAATTGTTCGGTTCAATGGGAAAGGAACTCCAGGGTGTGAAAGTGCAGATAGAACATCATGAGAGCCGTATTTCGGAAACAGAAACTCAGATCGCTGAGGTAAAAAAAGCTCTGGGTGTCCTGAAGTCTGGAGACAGCAATGTGGTTCCTTTAATTGCTGCATCTTCAGCACGAGGTTTTAAAACGTCACCATTTGATGGAAGTTCTTCGTGGTCAGCTTACAAGATGCAGTTTGAGGCCGTTGTCCAGGCCAACGGATGGACGACAGCGCAGGCTATGACGGCTTTAAAACTGAGCCTTCGCGACCAGGCACTTACGATTTTAGAGGCTCTTGGGAAGGATGCCACCTACGAACAGCTGTTGGAAGCGCTGGAGTCACGCTATGGTGACGCACTCCTGGAACATGTTTTTCGAGCGCAGCTAAAGGACCGGAGCCAGCGTTACTCAGAGAATTTACAGCAGTGGGCCCTCGAGATAGAAAAGCTGGTTCAAAAGGCATACCAAACCTCTCCAGCACCCCTTGACGGTTATTTGGTCCAGGCATTCGTTGACGGAATACGTGATTTGGAAGTGAGAGCTGCCGTAAGGCTTGGACATCATGATACCTTGAAAAATGCCTTGGCCCATGCGTTGGAGGTGGAGGCCGTACGTCAGGACCCCCGAGCTCACCGCATCAGAGAAGTGAAGGACTCCCACACTCACGACAGTCGTCCAAAGTTTAGCCCTAGATGAATCGGGTGTGGAGAGAGAGGACATCTGAGGTCGAGTTGCCCAAAAAGAGAGGAGAGTACTCAGGTAAGTCCCGTCCAACAGCAACAGGGAAACGAGTAAGCGTCAGGACTGCTGGGCGAGTGCTGGCTGGTATTGAAAAAGCCCTAAGAATTACGATCTCACAAGTTCATGATGGGAATAGCCTGACTATAAAAGGCCAAATTAATGGAACACCTTGTAAGATGACTTTGGATACTGGTGCTTCCCGTACAGTGGTCAGTTCCCAACTGGCTAATCGGTTTCTTGGGAAATTCAACAGTAGCCATGACCGAGTTCAGCTCCTGACGGCAACCGGCCAGCACATATCCGTCCAAGGTGAAAAGCGGGTGGAGGTTATGCTGGGTAAAAGGCCTTTCCAGCAAAACGTCATCATTGCCGATATAGTTGATGACTGCATTCTAGGTTTAGATTTCTTACGAGAGCACCATTGTAGAATTGACATAAGTCAAGGAGTTTTACAATGTGGAGAAGAGAAGTTCTTTATGGAAGGTGGGACCATGGGTAAGGTGTACTGTCTGAAGAAAATTGTTCTTCCGCCAAGATCAGAAACCATTGTACCAGTAAGCTTGCCACGAACTTCGGGAGGACAGAATCGATGTGTATTGGTGGAAAGATCGGACAATGGCTTTCCGTGGATTATGGCTAGGACACTAGTGAGGACCACAGATACTGCAGTGGTGCGAATATTAAACCTTAGCAATGAAGAGCACCTCATTAAAAAGGGGACCTGGATGGGCACCTGCGAAGAAGTAGCCTGTCTGCAAAAATGTCAGGAATTGTCGATCCCTAGCGGCAGTAAAGGGAATGGCAAATTCTATATGTCATCACTGTTAGAAGATTGCCGTAAAAACCTTTCTAGGGAAGAAGTTGCTATGACTGAGAAAATGTTACATCGCTACGCTGATATTTTCTCTTCAAATGATGCTGATATTGGAAAAACTGGACTGGTAATGCACACGATAAATACTGGGGATGAGTACCTATCCGTCAACGACCTAGGAGACTACCCGTTGCTCGGGAAAAGGAAGTAGAGACCATGGTTGAGGGAATGATGAATAATGGGGTGATAGAACCTTCATCTAGTCCATGGTGCTCTCCTGTAGTTCTAGTCAAAAAGAAGGACGGGAGCTTGCGGTGTAGATTATCATCGACTTAATGCAGTTACCAAAAAGGACAGTTATCCACTACCAAGGATCGAGGACACATTGGATACACTTACCGGGATGAAATGGTTTACAACTCTAGACTTGAAGAGTGGCTACTGGCAAGTGGAAATAGACCCTAAGGACAAGGAGAAGACTGCGTTTTCTACGGGAAAGGGATTGTGGCAATTTCGAGTCATGGCATTTGGATTATGCAATGCACCTGCAACTTTTGAAAGATTGATGGAGCAAGTTCTTGTCGAGTTGATCGGTGACGCGTGTCTTGTTTACTTGGATGACATCATCATTATTGGACGTACGTTTAAGGACCACCTTCAAAATCTGGAACGTGTGCTGGCAAAAATTCGTGCCGCCAATTTGAAGTTCAGTCCGAGGAAATGTTCATTCTTCAGAAAACAAGTAAGCTTTCTGGGTCACGTTGTTTCACAAGACGGGGTGCAAACTGATCCAGAGAAAATCAACGCTGTCAAAGATTGGCCGATTCCTAAAGATAAGACCGAAGTCAGAGCATTTTTGGGGTAGTGCTCCTACTACCGACGGTTTGTCAAGAACTTCGCGGATATTGCTAAACCTTTTCACAAGCTAACCGAGGAGAAACGACTGTTCTGCTGGGATGCAGAATGCGAAACTGCTTTCCAGGAATTGAAGAACCGTCTGTGTAAGACGCCGATTCTTAGCTTCCCTGATACTGAGAACGAGTTCATTGTAGATACAGATGCGAGTAATACCGGTATTGGCGGTGTGTTATCTCAACGCAAAGGAGATCATAAGGTGGTGAACGCTTATTTCAGTAAATCCTTATCCAAACCGGAAAGAAATTACTGTGTCACAAGGAGGGAACTGCTAGCTGTAGTAAAGACCTTCCAGCATTTCAACAAATACCTACTAGGTCGTAAATTCCAACTTCGAACAGACCATGATGCATTGCAATGGCTCTTACGGTTCAAGAATCCTGAAGGACAGGTACAAGGTGGATTGAACAATTACAGGAGTTCAACTTCGACATTGGGCATCGCATTGGAAAATCTCACGGGAACGGGGATGCGCTATCACGAAGACCTTGCCCTGAGAACTGCAAACATTGTGTCAAATATGAGTCTAAGGAAGCAGAACCCGTCAGGCTGTTGAGAACGGACCTAAGTGACGAATGGAAGGAAACGTTGCAGCTGGCACAACTGGACGACAAAGACCTTAATCCTATCATTGAAAGGATCACAGCGGGTGCCACGAAGCCTTTGTAGAGTGACGTTGCTGCTATGAGCACAACAACAAGGAGTTATTGGGCACAGTGGGACAGTCTGGTTATCCACAACGGAGTGTTGTGTCCTATATGGGAAAACGCTCGTGGAGACCACTGTCATCTGCAAATGGTGGTTCCCAAATCCAAGGTCCCTGACGTGCTACAACTCTACCATGAAGGATTGGGATTCGGGAGGCTATATGGGAGTAAAAAGGACACTGTTAAAAATAAGGGAGCGGTTTTACTGGATCCATTGTAGAGAAGATGTTGAAGACTGGTGCCGAAAATGTACTACTTGTGCGGCAGTGAAAGGGCCCCATACGCGCAGCAGAGGAGCATTACAAGTGTATAGCATTGGAGCCCCATGAGAGCGTATAGCCCTAGATATTGCAGGACCATTCCCTGTGAGTAAAAATGGAAATAAGTACTTCATGGTCGTTATGGACTACTTCACAAAATGGCCAGAAGTTTTTGCTATCCCTAATCAAGAAGCTTCGACGGTAGCAGATAAACTATTTCACGAAGTTTTCTATCGTGTTGGAGTTCCCCTGGAGATTAACAGTGATCAAGGAAGGAATTTTGAATCACAAGTTTTTCAGGAGACATGCCGAATAATGGGAACTCATAAAACAAGAACCACTTCGTATCATCCTCAGTCTGATGGAATGGTGGAAAGGTTCAATCAGACGTTGGAAAGATATCTGGCCAAAGTGGTGGAAAATAAGCAAAACGATTGGGACCAGCACATACAACCGTTTTTACTGTCATACAGGAGTGCAGTCCATGAGAGTACAGGCGCCACTCCTGCATTGGCAAATTTTGGAAGAGAACTGCGGTTGCCTGCAGACCTGATAACTGGCATTCCCCCAGATTCTCCGCGTACCATCACAGATTATGCAAATGACCTGCGCAATAAGATGAACGACATCAATGAACACGTCCGATTAACTGGTCAACAAATGTCCGAGAAAATTAAGACCCGTTATGACCGAAATTCGAACAACTTGGGATTTGTTGAAGGATCGCAGGTCTGGTTGCACAATCCGATACGGAAGAAATCCCCTAAATTACAAGCAAAATGGGATGGACCATACCGTGTGTTGACCATGATTAATGATGTCACATACCGAATTCAGAAGGGAACGCGAGGTGCGCCTAAAATTGTTCATGTTGATCGACTGGCGCGATATTACGGGGCTAACCGGGACGAGCATGTTTTAGGAGGGGGCAGTGTTACGCCGAGGCTGTTACAGAATAGGTAATACATGGTATGGAATGACCTACCATGTTTTTACCTACGTTGCACAGATTAAGAAATAGTAGACAATCGAAATACCTATACTTTTCTAGATACTAGTGGAAGGTTCTGGAAATAATGCTCTGTATAAATAGTGTAGATGACTATACGATGTAATAGCGTAGAGACGTCCGCAGAGTCAGTCTTGATTTGGCGATACGTGCGAACATTACGGTGACTTTTAGTAGTTTATTGTGTGATAGTGTTGTGAATTAGTGTGTTGTGATTAAGATCGTGTATTTTGCATTTTAGTCTTGAATAAAACTGTTATTTTGGTTAGATTGATTTTCATTATTTTATCCCGAACCCTCAGCTCGTAACAATATAATGAAATGTATTATTGGTAAGAAGTTAGTGCATGCCATCTTAGTTTATTAATAAAATACAATTAATTTACTCGCTCGGCATAAAATATGAATGCATGCAGTCTATCATCTGTGATTATAGTAGCACTGAGTTCTAACATTAAAAAGGTAACCGCTGGATATTGTCAGTGTATGCTGTGTTGATGATTCTTATTAATAAAAATAAAATAAAAAATCATCATATCAGGCACAGAACGTCCACTGCTGAACATAGGCCTCCCCCATAGATTTCCAGAGCGACAGATCTCGTGTAACCTGCACCTAACGACTCCCAGCAACCTTTATCAGTTCGTCTTTCCATCTAAGTGGGAGACCTTCCTACGCCGCGCTTTCCGGTGCGTGCTCAGTCCCCTCGAGAACCTTTCTGCCCCAATGGTCATTATAATATCATAATATAATATGCAACCTATTAAACCTGTATAGTATTTAGTATCCAGTTCATCATTAATATCTGAACGTAACCTTACATGTGCCCCGGTTGAAGAAGTGCTTCGTTTCTTCAAAGTAAACTTCTTATTGTGAGAGCGTTCGTCCGGCGCGCATCCCGAGTCAGCGCCCGCTTCTGACCCACGCTCCTCCTCCGACATACGGGGGATATGTCTGCAAGTAATATGATTGCATTGCTCAATTCAGAACAATATACAGGGTGCTCGAATATTTATGTTAACCCGAAAGGGGGTCATTGTCCTCACTCAAGAACAATGCTATTTCTACTACTTTTCGAAACGATGATTGAAGAAACACTTGGTAAGTCTGTTGTTGTTGGTGAAAATGCTGTAAATCAGCTGTTTCAAGTGCAAAATCCTAAGTCAAACAGAAAAGAATAAAACATCTTTTACAAAGTTTAATTGTAAGGTACTACATGATACGAGAAACAGCTGATTTGCAGGCAAAAAAATTATTTAATGTCATCTTTATTTTAACGAAAAGTATTATGCTTTATATGCGATGTAGCATCGGGTTAGCATACATATTCAGAAGCACCGCGTAGACATCTAGTGAAAAAGAAAAATGGCTCAGTCTATGAGGCCAAGGTATAAATCACAAAGCACATGCTAATACTTAGAAATGTCCTTGTAACATGTTAAGACAATGCTAAACGGCAAAGCATTACCAGAGACAGACTAACATCTAGCTATTTCTTGGACAAAAAGTCTAAAACAAATTGGGGCGTCACTTTGAAGTTAACTTTGACAGTAGTTTATTTTTTTGTTACTTATGTCACCATGTTTAAAATACTTTTATGCCAAGCTTAATATGGTTCGAATTACTGTTTTAACTATTAGTATTGGTTTTTTAGGTTATTTTGGTATAATAATAAAATAAAACTATGTATTTGTGGTTCGTTCGTCACTCTACTTGAATCTACGTCTATTTTTTTTCGTTTTTAAATAATGGTAAGGTAAGTAGATATTTTCAAGTTTCAACTGCTCTAACAATCAGATAAAATCACAAAACATTCAGCGCAATTAGACTACAGAACACCAGCCAGACTTAACTTTCAACATACAAAAAAACTTACGATACAATATAGAAAAAACTAAAAGTTGGCTAAAATTATTACTTGCCTATGTACCGGGAAGAGAGAAGGACTATCGACATTTCCGTAAAGCATTCCCGGTTAGTGGAAGAGGCAAAGGAAAGCTAGTCAATACAGCGAAACATTACGTCACGAAGAAACAATACCGAGAAGGGATAAAGATAGGTCTCTCACAGTTTATGGTTACTTCATGTGACCGTCAAATTATATTTATTTGCTTTAAATACGTGTTTTAAGGTATAAAGGTGATAATATGATTAGCTAAGCATACACGGACAGATCTATCCGTCGGGCACGACTCAGATCGGATCCGTGATCCGTGCCACAACCCGTCTCCAGGTATAAGTTCATCATAATTCCATCATATACGGCTGTCTGTATGTCTGTTGCTTTACTCAGTTCTTTATTTAGGTTCAATTCCTTATCTTTGACCTTCCATAAACACGGTAAAGACTTATAAAACTTGTCCAAAACACTTTATTGTCGCTAAATGCCATTGACGAAACGTGGTAAGCCGTGTGCATTATTAAAGTGTTAGTGCGCGACTGAGGCGTGATCTGGCAGGCACGGACGGATGTGTCAGCCCGACAGATCTGCCTGACCCGTGTTTATGGAAGGTCAAAGATAAGGAATTGAACCTAAATAAAGAACAAAGTAAAGCAACAAGCAACAGACATTTATATTTGTTGGCATTTACAGACAGCCGTACCTATATGATGGAATGATGATGAACTGAAGCCCAGACGGATTGTGGCACGGATCACGGATCTGATCTGATCTGAACCGTGCCCAACGAGTAAATTTATGCGTTTATGGCGAAATCACGGATCCGGTCTGAGTCGTGCCCGACGGGTAGATCTGTCCGTGTATGCTTAGCTAGAATCAATGTAATGTGTATCATCTAAGAATTATTTTAGTTTGTAGAACTAAACTTGAAACTAAATCGAGAATCAAGCATAGAGCATTTAAGGCAAAACGATCATAAGGGCTAGAATCCGAAACTTTTGCTAGAATTATACTTATCGGACGCGACTTATGTTGTATTTTGCCAATAACAGGACGACGCGTGCGTCGGAGTTACACAGAGAGACAGAGCTACACGATGACGTCCGATACGATGTGCAGATTAGTACCACTACCCTAATCCACTATTAACTATATTTATTTCTGCGATCAAGCAGCATTGCTGTGTTTCAGTTTGAAGGTGCACGACCTACGAGGCAATTCTCTGTTATAGGCGCTGGTTACCACTTAACAGGTGTGGCCATAAGCTTGTTTCATCTCCATGTAGCATAAAAATTAAAACAGTATGCCGCGTCCGTCAGTCACGGGCGATTGTAAGTCGCGTCCGATAGTTTGATTCTATCTTTAGAATAGCCAGTCTCAGTCATAGCTAAAATAACGAATCGAATTTACCTGTAACTATTGATAATTTTTAAGCTCGATTTTGTGATAGCGCTCGAGCCTGTATTCAAACTATTTAATAGCAAAATCGTTGAAAAAAGGAACCTAAAACTAGCGATTTTTGCAGGATATTCTTTAAAGATCCTGGAAAAAACAAATTTTGCCTTATTTTTACTGAGTATTTGTT
Organism: Philereme vetulata; assembly: GCA_918857605.2. Lineage (NCBI taxonomy): Eukaryota > Metazoa > Arthropoda > Insecta > Lepidoptera > Geometridae > Philereme > Philereme vetulata. The sequence continues at coordinate 12,672,266 of OU975432.1, forward strand.
TTTCATGTGAATTCCCAGCTATCAACGATACAGAACAATCCAAGACGCTTTACTTTCAGTACAAAATTACAGTCACACAAAATCACCTCTAATCTGCAAGATCTCTTTTATCTAGCTAATAGTAGACGCTTACACAATACTATTCTTGTTCAATTTCTCTTACAAATAACAATTATATAAATGGTATCACCTTATAACACGTGTAGTTTGCATATTGGACTCTTTAGGTTGCATGTCGGGTCTCTCAGCGGTGTCAAGTAAAGCGCTGAAAGCGACCACACGAAATTGGCCTCCGTGGGCCTCCCTTACGTAACTAAGGAGTTGGCGGACTTCCATGTACAACGTCTGTGAATAATATGAGATAAAAATAATGAGTTTACTAAACTCTTAAATGCAAGCAAAATGTAATCTTAAATGTAAAAAATGTAGCAATATGATTCTTTAATATTGGTATATCTTTGTTTATACATATCAAATTAATACAATTATTGGATAAATAAAAATGAGAGGCAGAAGTAGTCGCGAGTCTCTATTTAAAACAAAAAAATATTATTTTAATCTTTGACTATCAAAATAGTGTCACGAAATATATAACCAAATAACTTAACCTACAGTTTCATTCAAATTACAGGTAACGGGAGTTCATGTTTGTGATACATTTTTTGGGGTACTAATTGCAGCTATTCTGGATTTCAGACTTTTGCCTATATTTGTGTCATTTAAGCTACACGCATACCAAATTACAGCATTGTGGGGTCACTGGTGTACCCTGTGAATTTTGTCAAAGTTTATATTTTATCATGGCTAATAATAATAACTCAAAAACTATAAAGAATTTACAAAAATAAAAACGGAGTCTAAATGTACTAATGAATACCTTTCATTTGACGTCACACTTGACCTGATAGCCGCATTTTCATTTTTTTTACCTCTCTTGAACCCCAATATCTCAACAACCCCCCAACAGTTTTAGCTCATTTAGTCACACCAAAATTGTGCCATTACTACCTACCTATGTATTAAATTTCACGATGATCGGATCAACGTTACGAAAGTTATCCTCGGACAAACATACATACAACGCCGATTTGCCAAAGTTGATTTAAAGATCTCGCTTCGCTCGATAAATTAAATAGAAAAATTAAATACTGACCTCGATTAGAGGACGCAGAGGCCCAGCAGTGGCCGGATATTGGTTTAATATGATGATGATGATGACGTAGACAATAGAGGCGGGATAAATGACGTGCCTCTATTGGCAAGTCCACCACGTGCCACGTCAACCACGTTAGGTGTGGTTGCCTTCACAGAGTGAGCACAGTGAGCGCTTCTATTGTATTTTATTTAAATGTAAGTCTGTGTATTATTAAATTAAAGCCGTAGAGTAGTACATTGTTACACAGTAAATTGTTTCTGGTAATATTACAGTCTGAGGATAATCAAATTGCTCACCTTATTATCAAGCATTTTAAGTTCCTTATGCATTAACGCGAACCTGGTCACAAGAACTCTGAATGTAATTTCAACAATGAACGTCTCTAAGACTCTGTTGGGGTTGCCGCTTTGTCCCGCACCAAAATTCGTTGCGTATCCATTTTGCAAGTGACTGATATCGGGAGATTTTGGACAGCTGCGTTTTTGTTGGTCTAAAAATAGTGAGAAAAATAATACTTAAATACTAGATGCATATTTCAAATTTATAAACTGTAAACATCTTTTTGTACTTCAAATAATCATTTTGAGTACATGGTAATGTCTATTGGTTTAAACAACGCCCCTGCGACGTTTTTATTGATTTCATCTAAGAAAGTGTATCTCAAACTCACAACTTTTTAGTATAAATTTGATAAAAGATCTTTGCGTTTTTATCATCTAAAGACAAAAACGCTCGTAGAAAGTAAATAAAAACAAATTACAGCTGAGCTGAAACTACCAAAAAAGAAAAATTTTGAGTCTTCAGACCGACTGACTTGATCTTCATTACTCATATATAAGAAACACCCCAGTTAAACTAGCTATCTATTAAAAAACACGTCATCCATTTAGGAACTATGATGCCACATACAGACAGGCGTCAAATTTATAACACCAATCTTGCGTCAGGGGTTAAAACACTTACTCATCGGAGAAACAACAGTAGAAGGATCAGCACAAAAGCCAATAGTCGCATGCAGATTATCCAACACTTCCCATATCGGTGCGTATTTCGTCATTTCCTTTAATCGGTGAGTGAACTTAGGTATGCACGCGGTACGCAGTTCTCGCAGCGTGTTCCGCGCTTGGACTCTAAGGCATTCTGCTTGTGGACCGCGAAGGGCTTTGGAACAGCCGTGTGAGCAGCCTAGTTGGCGGAGTAACCTAGACGAAAGTTAATAAATACATTGTCATCGGTTTCACTATTTTACACTAGCTGTTGCCCGCGACTTCGTACGCGTTACACTACTAAATGTGTAGATAACCTAGATATAAAGCTAAACTCAATGTTGCAACTTACTTGACACCCTATTTTTATCACATGGGAACTGATTTATGGGATAAAAGGTAACCTATGTGGTAATCCTGGTTATAATCTACGTACCAAATTTACATACCTTACATTACATGCATTACATTACATACAATACCAAATTTAATCGAAATCGGTTCAGCCGTTACGACGTGATTGAGTAACAAACAAACAAATGAATAAACAAACATCCAAACTTTCACGTTTACAATATTAGTGTGATCTGATCACGCACTAGAAAGCACAGCGTATGACGGCCCACCACTAGACAAAAAGGGGTAGTTTCATAAACCTCATAGGTCTTCCCCAATAGTAGGGATTATTATATAGATATAGAAATATATCTATTGTGACCATAAAATATACATAGATAAGTTGTTTCCCAGAAAAGCGTAAGCTGTGGCCTATTAAACAGTTCTCTCCTGAATTACATGCATATATAATTCAATTCAATGTTTATAATTGCTACCTATTGATACATAGCAATTTAGAATTTAATTCTTTGACAATGCCCATCTAGAGCAGTTATAATCTTAAGTACTTATTAATCAGTATTTAGATGTCTATTATGTAATGCTTGCCAGTTTCTAGCACCTCCAACATTATGGTGCAATGAGTTTTTTAAGTTCAGGATGGAAATCATAGGTACCCAAACTAGGATCGACCTGTATGATGACATATCTATACCTCCCTCCGGACTATGGTTCATAGTGGAATGTCCAGTGAATGTATGTGTGAGTGTGGGAGTATGTTGGTTGAGTGATTTGAGTGTGAGCGTGCGTGTGTGCTTGTTTGTGTGTGAAAGGGTGTGTGGTGTGAGCGTGTGAGAGGCGTGCGCCATTTTGTGTGTACGTATAAATGAGTAAGTTTGTTGAGTGTTAATTTATTATACACTAGCTGACCAATCCGCAGCTTCGCACGCGTAGTTTTTCAATAAAAATATTACCCTCCTTCTGCGCAGTTGGGTAAAAAGTAGCCTATGTCACCCGGGGATAGTGTAGCTTCCCAACGGTGAAAGATTTTTTTAAATCGGTCCAGTAGTTTCGGAGCCTATTCAATGCCAACAAACAAATCTTTCCTCTTTGTAATATTATTTTTGTAGATATTGATATGTTATTTAATATTGTAGAACATATTTTTGTTCTATCATCAATAGTTTCCGCAGCGCATGCGACGAAAGACGTTTTAGGGCACCTTTTTACACCTTGAGTTACGTTACTTAAGTTTTAGTAAGGATCCTTAATTTTTTCTAGCAATAAATATAGCCTATGTCACTCAGGGTGAATGTAGGTTTCCAATATTGAAAGAATTTTTGAAATCGGCACAGTAGTTTTTGAGTTTATTCATTACAAACATACATACAAAAATACAAATCTTTCCTCTTTATAATATTAGTATAGATAACTAATGATAGTATGATTAACAGACTCCCAATACGCTGTAAAGGTTGGAGCCGATGGGTGAAGGCGCACAATATTGGTTGTTCTGGAAATCTATGGGGGAGGCCTATGTTCAGCACTGGACGTCCTATAGCTCATATGATGATGATGATATCAAAGTAAATCCAGTAGTGTATCAATTAGTTTTGACCACGTGTGGTAACGCCGAGGAAATAATTATTAAAATAAAAATAGGAATGAAATCAAAAACAACGGCTAGTTTTTTACTGACGATTGTTTGTTTATTTAAGGCCGCTGCACACTGGAAGCGTACACGTAGACGTGCACGCTCCACTGCGTTGTTATGCATGGGACTGTATGAGACACAGTACGGTTTTTTTATTAAGAATTGCGGCTTTTGTAACTCTACGGGCATTGAGGCCTATTGTGATCGCCACATGGGGGCGTTAATAGTTCACGACTAAGCTTTACTGTTAGAAATTGAAGGATATTCTTACGGGTGATTGATAATTGATAGCTCCTGTTCATCATGATATATTCATCGGGGCAAACAAATTCTACGTTGAATGCTACGTTTGCGCATCGGACCACACTCGGTTTACCGGATTACCGTCAAATACATTACAACGCAGTGCAACGTGCACGTCTATACGTACGCATCCGGTGTGTAGCGGCCTTTATTTGTAGATTTGTTTGGGTTAGCTTTTAAGTAGAGATAGATAGATAATTTTTTATTGAACACCATAAAACAATACAATTAAAAAAACAACGTAAATTTATGTGATACAATCGACCGTCTTAACGCTAAATAGCGATCTCTACTAGATAAAATATATTATACCTGAGTAGCACATGCATTAACATGTAATAGGGGCAGTCAAAATGGTCTTGATCCTTAGATTTGTCTTTTGAATTCTCCCCTCCATCAACATTAGTGGAGTCTTGACTTTGGGCGCCGGGCAGTCCAGAATCTCTTTCATGCTAAAAACAAATATTTTTATTATAATACTATAAGAGTAGGCTGGACTTCTAGGCTTAAACATTTTGTAAAGCCAATTATTGTGATTTTAAAAGAAAAATAGTTATAATTAGTAAACCACTTTTTAGTGTATTAATAAAAACTTGGGGACACTTACACTGACTCTACTATCTTTATCCTTTCCAAAATCGATAAGCGGATCGACTGAGCCAGGCCGTATTTCATCCGACTTGTTATTTTGCCAGTTCTTATGCACTCCGATCTCCATTAACGTATCCACTAGGTTTAGCATCACTTCCATCACTCGCAGGGTTATGTAGAAACTGTCCATTGTGGATACTGAGTAGACTGCCTGGAATTTGTCAAATAGTTATTTTAGTTGATGATTTTATGATATGAAGAGTCTCCAACTTGCAGTTTTTTGCTATGTAGCTGATGCTTATGAGATATGTTCATTCAAACCATACTTTTAAACAGCGCAAACTTTTCCAAATTCTAATAAATACATAGTTTGCGTCACAGTAGATTAAACTTTTGAATGAATTATGCTTGAATTAAGCAACGCTGGTCAAATCAATGTCAGGTATAAGATATGTTTATTTCTCAAAGAATTAAGTGCACTTACAGTGAAACTTAACTAAAATAGTTTATAAATATTTTGTTGGGCTAATCGTACAATGATAAAAGTGATACATAATAATGTCAGTGATGAAATCAGTATTATCTCGAGAAGTTTGGCATAATTTTGATATGAGATCTATTTGCTAAAGTTTTCGTGAGGTCATCCGTAACTCCAATAAATAGATTTTGTATTACCTTCAGGACAACTTGAAAGTCAATATCGCCTTCCTTGGTAATATAGTGAAGCGAGCCCGGTGCCTCGTTTATTTCCTCGACGACGTACGTGATGTTCGAGTCAGTTTGCGATCGAGTGAGGCTCGGTTTGCGTTCCGGGGTAGGGATGTGCTGAGAGCCTTGCATACTTATCGAGTCTAATTGAGATTCCATGGATCCCTGAAACAATATTCAACGTTTATGCTGATGTGCTCTCCCACTATGGGCCCCATAAAAAGGCTCAACGTAGCTAATAATAAAAAAAAAGAAAAAAAAAATATTTATTGAGGAACAACAACTATAAAATCATGGGTACAGTTTGAAAGATGATGCATGTATAAGTATGAAAATTGTGTTACAAACACCAACGTGTACCATTACAACAATGCGTTCCAATCAGGTAAATGGTACATAAACAAAAACTAAACTAAAATTTAAAGTTATATTCCAACCACAAGGATCTGCGTGGTAGTGTGTGTTTTTGTGTGGGGGTATGTGTGTATTGAGTGTAGGCACTATTGGTGAATCTTTGGGAGGTCCTCAGTATCTTAGTAATTTAAATCTCAAGCGTGCTATGGCTAGGCTTGGTGTTTCTCTACGAGATTGAATTGGAAATGAGGAGATCCGTAGACGAACCAAGGTCACAGACTTAGCCAAGAGGATTAGCGAGCTGAAGTAGCAGTGGACGGGAAACATAGTTCGAAAAACAGTAGTTCGAACGGTAGTTGAGGCAGAAAGGTTCTAGAGTGGAGACCATGCACTGGAAAGCGTAGCCTAGGACGGCTCCGCAATAGATAGGAAGTCGACCTGATAAAGGTTGCTGGGAGCCGTTGGGTGCAGGCCGCACAAGATCCGTCACTCTGGAAATCTATGGGGAAGGCCTATGTTCAGCAGTGGACGTTCTGATGATCATGTTAGTGTATCAAGTGGTATATTATATTATGTTGCTGGTATGTTTTGCTAAATTTAGTGTAGCAGTACCAGTACCTATGAACTTGAACAACAACTCTTTATAATCCAGCCGGTTTTGTTGGCTGCTTAACGAACTGTTATAGAACTTACCTGTCTAGTTTTGGACAAGTAGTCAGGCGACGGTGTAGGCGTGTGTTCAGTCACAGTTATAATAGGATTTTTCTTCTTTTGGACATTGCACGGTACCACGTTCGACGGACCTTGGGCCCGTTCAGTTTTTATCTCACCAATGTATCTAGAATAGGAAAATAAAATAAGTAAGTACATTTTCTTCAGGTATAGGAGCCGCTGCGTAACGCTTTCTTGTATGTGATTAAAAGAGATATAGAATATATAGTTGGACCAGTATTTTTAGTATGTGTTTATTTTGCATGCTATCAGTTTGTTTATTTATTTATTGCTGTATGATCCTTTTAATTTAGCTATAGTTCATATGTATAACAATTTGCCGTTGACATGCTTTTCGGTGATTGTTCGGCCTCGTTTTGAGGCTTTAGCTAGTCATAAACAATCCTATCTACTGTGTATTCTTCGTCTAACTACTAAACTGTTGCTAGTGTCTCTAAAGCATTGAATAGTGATGTACAGTGTGAACTAATGAGCGTTGTGCGTGCGCACTACTTTGATGTGTTATGTTGTATGTATCGATCTGAATTTCATGATTTATGACAGCTTAAAATAAGCCTAGATTTAGGTATCGCATGTGGCGTATCCTACTTTTTTACATTAGGAAGCTTTTCAATCGGTGAAACGGTGAGTTTATCTGAAGATCCGTGATTGTACGAACTACTGTACGAAGCATCTATTTCCACTTACCCATTAGAGGCTAGCTCATCGATCAGACAGCTAGCACCGACCAATAGTAAAGCGCAATAACACGGGAGAAAGAGAAAAATACATATTTTTAACAGGAATACCACATAACCTTTGAAACTATCTATCATGGTTATGAACACTATTGTCACTAAGAACGGGATATTTATCATGATTTGAGAGTTTTTGAGTATCCCGATATTTCGAGTTGCATGGTCCATGATCACGGGTAAATACTCGAAAACTCACAAATCATGGCAAATATCCCGCTTGTAGTGAAAATAGGAATACCACAGACTGTGTCCAGAACTAAACCATGCTGTGCTTTTATTATGAAATAATCATTAAAATCCTTCTCTTGATACGTCTTTTACTGTAAGCTTGTTTTATAAAACGCTTATAGATAAAATTAAAACATATTACAGTTCCTATAACACATGCAAGTTTTTCTTCCTCTCTTACTTTAAATTTTACGCACTACCTTATACCTAGTCAGGTCATAAATTCTGTCACATGTTTAATATAAAATAATTGAAACAAGTTTATTCATTATGGAACCATTTATATACCAAAATGAACTTAACAAAACATAGATTCTTATGACACTAAAGTTTATTCAAAATGACCTCCGTGATTTTGAATACAGGCCTTCAATCTGCGCGGCCAGTCGTCTATCGCAGCACGAACGAGGTCCATGTCAATATCGGCGGCTGCCTTAATCAAGGATGTCTTGAGTGACTCCAAATTGGGATGAGGCTTTGAGACCGCCTTTTCCTCCAAGTGTTGCCATATCTTGTAATCTAACGGATTCAAATCTGGACTGGAGGAGGGCCAGTCTTTGTGCCGGATGAAGTCGATTTCACGCGCCGCCAGCCAGTCTTGTGTGCTCTTCGCTCTATGAGCTGGCGCCGAATCTTGTTGGAGGGTATTCCAACAAGATTCGGCGCCAGCTCATTCAGTGCCTGTTATTGAACATGGTATGAAAAACAGGTTCCACAAGGTTCGTCAGGACTGTATTTTGATACACAACTGCATTCATTTTTACACCTTTCTCACAAAAATGTACCTCTTTTAAGCCCCAATAAGAAACTCCCAACCGTACCATGAGCGAGGATGGAAAATGACCTCGTTGACACGCGGAATACGGTTGCTCGCTTCTTCACTACTGTGTGCGTACACCTTATCATTTTGTTTGTTGTAGCTCTCTTCTACGGTAAAAAAATTTACATCCAAAAAAAGAATTTCCCGATATTTTTTTCCCGCGTACCGCTTCAATAAAGCGCGGCATCTCTTCAGTCTCAGGTCCATTAGACGAGCATTCAAACAATGTCCTGTTTTTCTTCGATATGCCCGAAGCCCTAAGTCTTCATTTAACACCCTTTTCACCGTGGTTCTGCTTAACCCCATCTGAAGGGCCAACAGTTTCTGCTTACGTTTGGGATTTCTTTGAATTCGCGCCTTCACAGCTTTTATCACTGCTGGAGTCCTAACAGACCGAGGGCGACCACTTCTTGACCTGTCATCTACACTAGAGTCTTCATTGTATCGTTTGATGGTGCGATAAACGAATCTTTTGGTTATATTCAAATTTTTCAGTATGTCAAAAATTTTAATTGGCGCGTAACCGCAACGATGCAACGCAATAACTGCAACACGGTTTTCTTTAAGCGTCCACTCCATATTTAAAAATAAGTAAAATTCTAAAAAAATCGAATTCTATTAACTTTTTTGTGGCCAGCATTCTAAAAGAAAAGTTTTTACTGTGTGACAATACTTATGACCTGACTAGGTATACTATACGCGAGAGTTTGGTAAAAATATACAAAATAGTATTAGATACGGTTTAAGAGTTTGGTTATATATCTAGGCACCGAAGTGCTTAAAGGTACTTTTATATAACTATAAAATAGGAATAAAAACTGAATACTACGAGAAAATAATAAAATATGAAAATATGTGAAAGAAAATCTCACCTAAGACTTGGCATGCTCTTTCCTTTAACTAGATTGCACTGAAACGTTAGTCTCGGAGCTAGAGGGGGGAAATTACTGGCCAAAGCAGAGTTTGGACGGTCATTCTCATTATCCAAACTTCGATGATATTCCTGAAATTAACACCCAATTAAAAAGTGTTAAATAGCCTGGGCCAGCCACCTAGTCTTTATCTTGGAAGTCTTCCAGCGAGAGTTGATCACTGATTGATTCTGAAGGGCGCAGGTCTGGAAAGTTACCTTCAGCTGTGGCTTTAAGGTACTATTTCGAACGACGCTGGCACTGCAACTGCTAACTGCACGTGCCGGTCGCAGCGGCACTACGGGTTTGCATGTATTTCTATGACAGCGTAGTAAAAATGTACTAGTTTCTTGTGAAAGAGCTCGCTCGGGGTAGTACTACCACCATACCTAATTCTGCCACCAAGCAGAATTGCTGTGTTTCGGTTTGAAGATGGTTGCCGGTGCAATTACAGGCACATGAGGCCTTACACCTGTATGCTTTAAGTTGATGGACGCAGGGCAGTTCATCATAGGGCACATTTTTAAGGTGTGTGACCTACAAGCCAATTTTCTATTATAAGCGATGGTTACAACATAACATCCGGTGGGCCATAAGCTTCATCAATCTCCATGTAACGTAAGAAAAATAAAAAAATATACAAAAACGAGTGTGCTTTAGATCACACGACTGAAGTAAAATTTTTATTTTCAAAATAATATTTTATAAAATTGTTCAATTACAAAATTGTCCACACGTCTGTATCAGTCTATGTCCATTCTGGACAGACGCAACTCGCACTCGCATATTAACGTTTAAAAATATACGAAACGTAACTCTCTCTCTTTCTATCTTCCCTAACATATATCTCACTCTCAACTTCCGTTCGCACTTTTCGAAACGCATTCACTAGCTTACTCCCCAATTCAAGCGTGCGTAAAGAAGTTTTACTTCTAAAAGCGTGCAAATCGGCAGCGGAGTTTGGAACGTATGTCATAGAAATACATACAAACCAGTAGTGCTGCTGCGGCACATGCAGTTGCAGTCAGCAGCGTCGTTCGGAATTGTACCTTAAGTGTTTTACATGTCAAACGTTTGTCACCGGTTGATTTTCAAGATACAGAATAGGGACAAAACACGACTGAACCAGGCTTAAAAACAATCTGACAAGAGCAAGCAATAAAAAAAAATAACTACAGATAGCATTCTTACTGCAGAGTGGAACGAAAACTTATGATCGTCATGCCCAATTTTCTCTAAAGCCTTCTCCGACTTCGAAAACATTTTCGTTTCCACAAAAGCCTTTAGATCAGACATTTTCATTTTCCTTTTTATTTTCTCGCTCGATCTTCGCGACATAATGCTTTCTTCTTCATGTTTCGGTGAAGATGGGAAAGAAACGTCTGTAACGGGTATATCTTTCACTTCGGGAATTTCTATGAAGTTTTTCAAAGAGTCCCGTTCTTTTATATCTGGGCTCTGGTATACCGATACTTCTATTTTGGGTATTGGTAGCGAGTTGCTTCGTTTTCTTGGCTGAGTCTGTTTGGATATATCGTCGCAGATATCCCTCAACCTAGAATATAAGTAATGGCTTGTTTTAGTTTTGCGATACAATACAAAACAACTATACACAAAGATAAATAAAAAAACCCACAAAAAATATGTAATAAATTTCCATTTTACACCTTCACCAAAGGAAAAGAGCTAATAATCTTCGGATCGGCTGAGTTGATCGTCATCACACATAGCTATGAACCATCCCAGTTAAACTAACTTTCTGTTAAAAGCAAAACCGTGTTCGAATCGGTCCATACGTTAGAACAACGATGGCACGCAATCCCTCGCTTCGCTCTGGATTGAAACAATCGCTCTCGCCCTCAATACATTATTTTGGTCCCTTATGATACAATCTACTATTACGTGAGCTGTATTTGAAATATACCTGTTGTATAAATAATGCAGAGCCCAATACACGCCTTCCTCTTGCCATTGCGAAGTGAACAGACATCGCAGAGTTGCGACGTCAAGGAACGATGCCGCAGATACCTAAAAATATAAAGTACATTTTTATAAAATTTAATACCAACCTGTCTTGTGAATGCTTAACTTAATGCAAAAAGTGGGGATGTTTCAATCGTAATGTTTGGACTTGCCTATCTCTACTCTATTGTGGGATATCTTCTCGGGTCTGCGGTCTCGAACACCGCCGTATGCAAGCCTATCGATCTTTTACAGAATACATTTTTGAGAATGTGTTCAGGAACTATACGATCTGATCCCGCCATCTTCCTTCCATCAAAGGACAAGCAGGCGCACGGCTCAGTACTAGTACTAGGTACGGAACCTAGTTGATATACCGCCCAATCGCACACACAGTTTTGGTTCTACGTTCTTGATGCTCAGCTAAGGTATAATACAATCCGGGCCTCTTTAAGGTAAGAGTGAATAGGTTTCTTTTAAATCTTCGTGCTTCATCTTAGACCACATCATCGCACACCAGGTGAGATTGTGGTCAAACGAAGATCTATCCACTTAAAAAAAGTACTGAGTAGATCTGAAGATCATGGCGATTAATATAGTCGTGTCCCCGACCCCCTTTTTTGATCGGGGGTTAAAACTGACATTGTTAATGACCACCTCAGTTAAATTCGTTTTTTAATCAAAAAGCACGTCAGAATAAGTCCATCCATTTTAAAGATACGATGTCACAGACAGACAGTCACACAGATCTAATCGGCAAACTTATATAACCCCTATTTTTTGTAGGGTGTTTATAAACCTTTCTGTTCTTATGATAATTCTGGTAAAATACTACAAAAATAGTAATAATAATTAATAATGCTGGAAATTTCATATAGCGCTATATAGCCCCAAACTAAACCAAGCTTGTACTATGGGGACCAGATATCTGATAGAATACAATTGCTATTTATTTATTTTATGAACCATATAACAGTGAATGGTGCATATAACAATGCAAGTCAAACACAATACATACTATATAGAAAAATGACAATACTATATAGTTAAAAATAATACATAATAATAGTAATTAATTAAACTAGTGGTTCGCCCCGAACTGAGATCCCACGAGTCTCAGATTAAAACAAAAAAATATTATTTGTAATCTTTGACTATCAAAATAGTGTAATAAATAACCAAATAACTTGACCTATAGGTTCATTCAAATTACAGGTAACGGGAGTTCATGTACTGCGGTTATTTTTTTTGGGGTACAAATTGCAGTTATTCTGGATTTCAGACTTTTGTCTATATTTGTCACATAAGCTACACGCATACCAAATTACAGCACTGTGGGGTCACTGGTGTACCCTGTGAATTTTGTCAAAGTTTAGTTTTTATCTTGGCTAATAACTCAAAAACTATAAATAATTTACGAAAAATAAAAACGGAGTCTAAACGTACTAATGAATACCTTTTATTTGACCTGATAGCCTCATTTTTTTACCACTCTTGAACCCCAATATCTGAACAACCCCCCAACATTTTTAGCTCATTTAGTTACACGAAAATTGTGCCATCACTAGCTACCTATGTATTAAATTTCACGATGGTCGGAAAGTTATCCTCGGACAAACATAGGTACATATATACATACATACAACGCCGATTTGCCCAAGTTGATTTAGAGATCTCGTTTCGCTCGATCAAATATAAATTAAAATTTGTTACACCAAATATAATATGTGAGCACTATATTATTTAAAAAATCAAACACTTCTTTTCAGGAAATGCTTTATATAATTTAAATTAATTTATGAATATAAAAAAACCAAAATGCTCTTCTTTTATTAATAAATAAAACATAACTAAATGTCAAAATTAGCTAAGTTTTATTTATTGAGAAAAGAAGAGCATTTTGGTTTTTTATATTCATAAATTAATTTAAATTATATAAAGCATTTCCTGAAAGTCAAAGTGTGTTCCAGGTGATTTGAATAGGCAACTTATTGTAAATACTTATATATTTTTTTATAAATGTCATAATACTTGTAATATTATAGGAAAACATCCAGACCCGGAACTAATATCAGTATAAATATAAATGCAAGTGAGCTTACGTAAACTTGTTTGGACGATGGCGGTTTTTCTGTAGAAGAAGGGGTACTCTTTTGACCTTGACACCCTCCTCCACTATCCGACAATGATTCTTTGTCTGACGAACTGAAAACATTACAAAACAAATTGCTTTACCAAAATAATACTATAGAAATGCAATGCAGAGTTTAAAGATTTGATTTTTTAAAATTTGGATTTTCTATTCAATAACAAAATAGAAAGTGTTGTAACAGCTCTTAAAATATATCGTATTGAGAGTTTTTCGGCGGTAAACAGTTTCTAAGATAGTACATCTCATCTCTCGACGCACTGGAAAGCGCACCGTAGGACAGCCCCCCCCCCCCCCCCCCCCCCCCCCCAGGTGGAAAGAAGACCTGTAGGCCTAACTTTTGTTGCAATGGGTTGCAATCAAAAACTAGTCGCAACTGTCACTTTTGACAGTTTTGCATCAAGTTTTGTTGTTGATGTGATCGCAAAACTGTCAAAAGTGACAGTTGCGACTAGTTTTTGATTGCAACCCATTGCAACAAAAGTTAGCTGATCGGCCTACTGATAAAGGTTGGTGGGAGCCGTTGGATGCAGGCCGCACTAGGTTGGTCGCTCTGGAAATCTATGGGGGTATCTGAACATGGGTTCAACAGTGGACGTCCTTTGGCTGATATGTCCTTTGGTAGTATGCAGAAAGTTACAACACTTATGTCATAATCTATCAAAACACAAAATTTCATCGAAATCGGTTCAGCCATTACGACGTAATTAGGTAAAAAACAAACATTCACATTTGCAATATTAGTGTGATGGTCTAGTACAGTACCTCATCTTGGTGACTTGAGGCAAGGGCTTGATGCCGGGGAGAGTTGGCTTCGTAGGATCCGTCTTACGATGTTGAAACAGGATCGGATTCGCTGTGTAAATTGTGTAGGCCTCGTTGGTAGTACCGCCGAAGTTTGGTTCTGTTGGTAGCCTGTAGATAAACTGCAAAGAAAATATGTAATGCAAATATACTACGTAGGTTTATATTAAACTAGTTGACCCGCCGAACTTCGTAACGCCTTGACATGCATATGACGCGGGCTGCCAATATACGTCTATCGGCCAACATTAGCTGCATCTATGTATGAGAAAATGATTTTTCTTGATTTCCGATATTTTAATAATTATTCTGCTATTCGGAGCGGAGACGAATCCAACAAATCAAAGATCATCAATATCGGTCTCGCCGTTCCTGAGTTATAAATGGTGTAACTAACCCGACTTTGTTTTTTTATATATAGATAGATTAAAACATATTTATTATTATGGTAAGTTCAACTAATTCCTAACTATGTAATTTAATTTAGACGACTCCTTTGCGCAGTGGGCGTTTAGCCGGCCGAGACTCAGGAGGTAGCGGGTTCGGTTCCCACAGCGGAACAAATGTTTGCATGATCTACAAATGATTCTTCCGGGTCTGGATGTTATTCTATATATTATAAGTATATATTTACAAAAAAAAAACAAAAAAGTATATAAGTATTAGTTATCAGTTATCTGGTTCGCATAGTACAAGTTCTGCTTAGTTTGGGCTAGATAGCGCCGTGTGAAATGTCCAGAAATATTTATATATTTATTCCAAAAGCATGAATAGTTATTATGTTATCTTTATATTAATACGTAAACAGAAAACTTTGTATGTACCCCTTTGTAAGGTTATTGCGCACTGAGTGTTAGATTTGGCATAAGTAGTTAGAATAGAGAACGCTTTACTGTACATGTACACATTTAAATTAACAAATCATATTTAAAACAAGAGTAGTTAAATTTTATAATAATAATAAATTAATAAATGAATAACGGTCAAATTTCAAGCACTAGCATCGCAAGTAGTCTCAATAAATAAATAGAACATAATGCTAACCACGTGTTCTTCCTCAGTGCTAGAACTCTCTTCCGGGATAGTTTCCGGGAATATGGTATCTTTAGGTGAGGATATCCATGGCTCCTCTTCTGTGCTGGCCTGCTTTGACGGCGCCTCTGACTGAGACATGGACACATTCTGGCTAGGGGGGCTGCTTGTACCTCCAGTACCATCCTCTTTTGAAAACTTTCCTGAAAATTAAAAAAAAACCGGTAAGTACTTGCCGCGGCAGTACACGTGGTTTGTCAATAAAAATATTACCCTCTTTCTGCGAAGTCAGGTAAAAAGTAGCTTATATCTTCATCCCAGTCATAATCTATCTTATAGACCAAATTGCATCTAAATCAGTCTCTCCGTTTAGTCGTGAAAACGAAACAAACAGACAGACAGAGAGACAGATAGAGTTGCTTTCAAACTATTACTATGGATAGGTATGTGAAGCGAAAACATGATTCCTTAATTTTTTCTTGAAGGAAAATAATTCTAAAGTCTAAAACTATAGTTCTATAAACCCATAGTAATCCATTATTATAAATACGAGATTTATCACGTACCGTCTTATCGGTGTTTCGACCGACAATGTTTCGGTTCAATTCGTGAACCTTCATCAGGGTGAGTGCGATCCGTTCCGAATAACGTCTCGCCTCGCACTGCGCGCCCCTTCTCTCTGCGCGCGAGTGGACAGGCGGGGTGGTGGGGATTGGGTCAACGAAAGCACAGTGCGTTGACCCGCTGTGTCATCATCATTATCATCACTGCTGCTCTCTTCTGTAGTTCTTGGTACAGGCAAACACACAACACTAACTATGTCTCTACCAGGTTCACTCACTCTTCTGTCACTTGCATCATGAAGACATGGCCTCCAGGCCGGCGGTAGAACCCGATAAGACGGTACATGATAAATCCCGTATTTATAATAATGATTGAAATCAATCACGAAAGTTTTCCATAGTAATCCATAAATACTTTAAGTAAGATGGTGAAACTTTGCATAGTTACTGAGTGCTATACACTTGACTTGACCGCACGTCCTTATCGCACTCGAGTGACTCCTATTGGAGTGACAGAGACAGTTACACGGGGTAGTATCAATGGGTAGTATAGGCTCTTAATGATTGTAACCTTAATAATTCTATTTAACCCTCCTTAGAAAAAATAAGATAACTTACGACCTAAAAAAACATCGCCATTTTGGTTCCGCTTAGAAAACTTCCCTCCAAGAGGTTTAGGCTGCGGCTTCACCAGGGTACTGAAACACGCCGCATCAGGATGTCTAAACTCCCACATAGCCTGCCACATCTTCAGCCCATTTTCAAGGCGGTAATTCATTGTAAAGTCAGATTCCTTCAAATGTTGCGATAGAGGTGCAAAAAGGAATACAAAAAGCTGAAATTCAATAATTATTATTTAATAATTCCTTCAATGATTTACTGACATTATTTTTTTTTTCACACAATCAGTTTAAAGTGCATATCTATCTATAATTGATGACTATACAAGATATATCAACTATCATCACATACATAGACAAAGGCCTCTACATTTATATACACATGTATGTATACACCCTTTTTTGCATCAGGGTCATTGACAGTTTGATAAACTTACCGTCATGGTAGGTATTGAAAACAGGTAGTGGAATGGATTGGAGTAGAAGATGCCATTTTCATAGTCACTGTCTGCACATTCATCGCAGGCATCAAGTATTATCCAGTGCAGGGTGTAAAGTAGTTTTGTCTCCACATTGCCCAGTGATTGCATGTTGTCTTTCACTCTGTCAAAAAGATTAGTAGTTTAGTTAGTTGTCATTTCATTGATAAATAAATAGTTGTTGCTTACAAATACATGACCCCTCACCAAGATTCCCACTGCCAGTGTCTAGTTGCTGGCCACACAAGATCGGTTGCTTTGGAGAACTATGCTTAGTGCACCTCACATAGATTTTTAAGAGATACTTATATTAGATTAGTTGCATGCATGCCCGCGACTTCTCCGCAATTTTCTGGATCTCGACAACAACGCCACCTACCAGATCTAATTGTGAAACAAAACCATCCAGGGACCCACTTAAACACATGTAAAAAAATATATCAAAATCGGTGAAGCCGTTTAGGAGTTCAGTGACATGCACACGTACAGAAGAATTATTTATTTAAACATTCTAGGTGAGTACCTGGTATGCAAGACAGCTGCTAGAGAGTGCATCACATGAGGCAGCGATGCCTGTATGAACCTCCATCGCGGGATTGATTCTAGCGCATCTGTTAAACTGATGGATAGCCCAAATCGAAGGTTCTGCACCAAGACTTTCTCGAACGACTAAAATTCATGAATAGCTTGTTAGTTTAAATTTAAGTTTGTTTTAGAATTGCTAATATTATGGAATCTTACCTTGCAAGCTTCTTTCAGTTCCTAAGGCAGCAATGTAATAATACAGTTAAGGTTTAGTGTTAGTTGGGAAATTTATATGCGGTTGGCGTTGGCCGGCTGTGGATTTGTTTGTTTTGAAAAACCAGCTGAGCTGGGTGGGATGGGAACAGTGTTGCCAGCACCTCAATCAGAAAAAGGCCGGTAAGCCTTGTTGAAAGAGGCCGATTTTCGGCCTTATGGCCGAAATTGATATAAAAAAACGTTATTCAACTAACAAATGTATTTATATGGCGCAAAGAACAAAAACTAGACACAATCAACTTCTTTAGTTATATTATAACTTGTATGTTAACAGTCTTTACTTTTTTTATTTTCGAACTTATCATTTCTGGCGATGACTCGAAATATAATATATCACCACAGTTTTCTATACCTGCAAGTCAATATAGAAGCTATCGTTTACGTATTGAGACGAGTGCGGCTTTCAGTTTTTATTCTCTTCAGTTTACCAAAAACACGCATAACATTAGAACTAACATTAACATTCGCATTAGAAAATGGGAGAACCAGCAGTAAGCCAATTATTTCATGTAAATGAAAAAATTGACGATTTCTTGCTATATTTTTTATGAATTTCTAAATTTACCAAGACCTTATTTTTATTTTTAATAATTGTAAGTAAAATTTTTATTATTGGCGGGTAAAGGCCTCATAAAGGCCGATGGCTGCCAAGGGCCGACATAATTTCCCAAGGGCCGATAATCGCAACCCTGGATGGGAAACTTGGGAAAGGAAACGGCAGAAAGCGGACTGCGCTGCGCGCGTTTGTGTTACAGTGACATTGAGTTATGAAAATAAAATTAAATAAGCGGCCAAGTGCGAGTCGGACTCGCCCATGAAGGGTTCCGTAGCAGCAAGTAACATAATATAAAAGTTCTTGTAGTTCGTTGTAACTTTTTTATATTTGAGTTGATTGAATGAAAGGCAAATTGCGGTTTACGATTTATGACGTATTAAAAAAAAACTACTTACTAGATCAGATCTCGTTCAAACCAATTTTCGGTGGAAGTTTGCATGGTAATATACATCATATATTTTTTTTAGTTTTATCATTCTCTTATTTTAGAAGTTACAGGGGGGGGGGGGGCACAAATTTTACCACTTTGGAAGTGTCTCTCGCGCTAACTATTTGGTTTAGAAAAAAATGATAATAGAAACCTCCATATCATTTTTAAGACCTATCCATAGATACGCCACACGTATGGGTTAGATGAAAAAAAAAATGAGTTCTAAGTATGGGGAACCCCCAAAATATATTGTTTTTTTTTCTATTTTTGTATGAAAATGTTAATGCGGTCCACAGAATACATCTACTTACCAAGTTTCAACAATATAGTTCTTATAGTTTCGGAAAAAAGTAGTTGTGACATACGGACCGACAGATAGACATGACGAATACATAAGGGTTCCGTTTTTTACCATTTGGCTACGGAACCCTAAAAAAGAGCGCCATCTTTTGCCTTACCTTTATGTTTTTTACATCAAAGACTCCATACTGCTTGCACTATTTACCGTTAGATGGCAGTATTTAGAAAAACTATGATTTTGCACATCGTGCATGAAAGTCCTATTTCTTAAAATATTCTATTTTTAGCCGACGGACGTCAAAAAAAGGAGGCAGTTCTTAATTATTCTTTGATGTTTTATCAGCGATAATTCTTTACCGCGTTGGCCAATTCTAATGATTATTTTTGTTTGAAAAAAAAATCATCAAATTTCGATTTGCAACAAAGATATCATTTGCACATTTTTTTATTTACTGAAGTCGGTTATATTTTACTTGGAAAGTTACTTGTAGAGTAAGACAAAAAAATTACAAAGCGAAAGGCACACCACAGGTAGAGAGCGTGCGTACTTACGTGATGTCCTGGAGCCTTCTGGCAGAACTGCATGTGATCAACAAATAACACACTTTACATTCTTTGTACAGCTCTACAATAAAATGGTATTTTACATTGTGTGTGTAACTGTGTAACATTTAACTCTACATCAAAATAAAACTGCAAAAAGTTTCCCGTACCGGGAATCGAACCCGAGCCTCCTGGGTGAAAGCCAGGTATCCTAGCCACTAGACCATACGGGAGAGTGGTTACTGTTTTAAACTTAATGTTTATAAATAAACGCTTCTAGAAAGACTTAAAATTCGTAGTAGTGGAAGATCTAATGCAAAAGCTAGATAATATCGATGTCTTCAATAAACCACGGTTGTTTTTTGCAGTATTGGTTGGTAATAAACATGACCCGTTTAGAATCACCTTTGCATTGCACTAAAACGTTTAGGAACGTTATCTAGGTAGGGGTAACAACAAAATTATATTTATCTTTTAACGTAGGCCTAGTACCTATGTTACAACCACGGATGAGGATTTCTCATGTCTGTGGTTACAACCGACATATTTATGAATTTATCTACCTACGTCCTGCATAAATTAAGTATTTACATAAGTTACATAATTAAGGAGTTATTGTTTTCAGGAGTACCTACCTAGGTAGGTACACACGGCTACACATCAAGCTATACATTTCCAGAATAAGTTGACCTCTCATTCTATGAAAAGCCTACACAATGCGAGGTCAGCTTATACTGGACATGTATAGCTTGATGTGTAGCCGTGTGTACCTACCGGCCTAGCCTACTCGTAAGTACTCGATAAAGACTGGAATACACATTCAAGCAGACATTAAACACAGCGCTCAGATGAATGTAAGCAATGAGTTCACAGTTCTAAGTCGACTGACCATGCAAGCAGCATCATGGACTTTCCCCAGCCGTGGTCTGACGAACGGTGTAGTCTGTCTCCAAAGAAATACTTGGACCGGGATGGGTATGGCTTCTTCTGTGATAAGCTCGTCTTCTGTCATCTCCTTCATTTTGAACTGTGACGCTGAAAATTTGATGATGAAATGGAATATAGGTAAAGCGCCGTAAAATAGTTCTTACCTAATAAATAGATGAGGCAGCGCAGTTCTAAAGAAATCTACGTGTAGGCAGTAGGTAGGGAGGGATCTAGGTAACCGTACATGGATCCAATATTATTTTTTCTCTAGTTTTTTATCATTATATTTTATTAAGTCGTCGACTGAAGTTATAACTAAATCTTAATTTGTTAATCGTAGTCAGGTCCCCGCGATACAGGCTTTGCCTGGTGCAGGGATCGTTAGTTAAGATATACTTATCTGTTAACCATATCTGCATAAACCTGTTTTTTTGTAATGTTTAAAGAATAAGTAACCTATTAAGGTCATATATCATCAACATCATCCACAGCCCGACTTCACCCACTGCTGGGTATAGGCCTCCCCAAGTTTGTGCCATCCGCCACGATCCTGCGCTAGTCTCACCCATTGACGGTCCGCGACTCTAACGATGTCGTCCACCCACCCATCTCGCTGCCGGACGTCTAACCCTTTAAGTTGTTTATGTACCAATAAATATATTTTTCATTTTCATTTATTTGAACATAATGTCATGAAATTTTGATTTTTTACTATCGTTATTTTTTATTAGGTACCTATTTTGCTTAGTCGATTCCACATAACTGTCTACTTGCCTATCTACTCCTAATCGACAAGGGAAGAACGAGATAAATATCATCCTTCCAAAGAGTTACGCAACACGCAAAAAATTTAAATCACAGCCGGTGAAGATTTAATAACCCCTCAACACATTTTAAAAATAAATTACCGTATAAAACCTCTCACAACTTCACATCCAAAGGTTGGGGAGCACTGCTTGCATCCGAACAGGAGTTTTCAACACTTCTATTAGAACAGGGTTACTCAACACTCGGTGGAAAGGTTTACAGGAAAACGCGCTCTTTCAGGAGGAAAGCTAGGGAGTGAGTGAGGTTTCGCGCATTCATGCCAAGCTGAGTGTAGGGGTGGTACTAAACAGTGACAATGTTGCTTAACGATGATTATAAATAGTCTGAAAGCTTTCCTGTTATCGCCATGGATATACTTATGTAGGTATCATAATTCTCAATTCATAATTTATCTACATCATCATCATCATTGGCACCTTAACCGATAGCCCACTCCTGGGTACGACTTCTCCCTCAAACTCGCTATTTCACTCTCATTTTCAAATGTCACAAAACCTTATGAATATTTTGAAACTGTGAATGGGACGAGGGAGTCAATGCATAGTAATGGTACGATTGATGATAAAATGAGTAGAAAGACCTATTATTTGGTGACACCCCTAGCGGATTTCCCAGCATTGATCTGTGCGCAGATTGACTCGCCGGAGGCAGCCTCCCGTTGCTATAGAAACGGCAAGATGGCGGCTCTTTAGCTGAAAATGTAGGTCAGGTAATAGATTATTATTTTGAACCCATTCTAGAAAATTGATTAAACTCATTTCAGAAATTGCAAAAGAGCAAGAAGCGGATTGGTGTAGAGCAAAATGCGAGAGCGCTGCTACCTCTCTGCTCATCACCTGATGGATTCTATTCAAAGTGCATGGCTATTGAACCCCGTTCTGTCTAGGTATTAGTACCTATTTCTCCATGCCCATTCGGTACCTACTAAAATAACAAGAAATACTTTGATAGGTGTCATGTCCTACCTACCAAAATTTATTTTATTTATTTAGTGTAACCAACGGCGATACAAATTGTTTGGATAAATAGCTTAGAACTAAACGTAAGGCTAATAACAGGTTTCTACGTTTGAACATTGTATAGAAAGATGTTGAGAACAAAAACAGCCTAGTTAGCCTATTTTAGAGATACAATTAAAATAGTATTAGTAGGTTGTACACTGCACCTCTATTAAAAGGAATTTAATGTGATATTATTGTGTGTTATGCTGTATGAACCATGAAGATAACACGAAAAGAAAGTAAATAACTGAAATGTGAATACCTACTTGTTTATTCTTTCGAGTTTGTTTTGAACATAAATATGGCTATTCAATCATAACTACTAAGAACCAAACGTACCTATCACTCAGCGTACCTACCTATGTATAAATTTAACAAGTTATTAACAAATTAATCTCTGTAAGTCTGTAACTTCTGTCAACTTATTTATTAGTAATAATTTATACTTAGATGCTGTTAAATATTATGTAGAGGCATCATTTTTTCACTATTTGCACTAAAAACGGGATATTGCACAAAAAACTCACAAAACCTAGTAAGGTTTTGTGAGTTTTTTGTGAGTCAAAAACTCACAAATCATCGTCGTTCGTTTTTATTGCAAATAGTGTTCTTTATCCGTGATAGTTTCAAAAGTTATATCACTTTTTCAGTTTCATTTTATTCTTCCATTCAGTTACATATATCGAACGTTATATTTCACAGATAGATCGATCGACGAGATCGATCTATTCATTTCTTTTATTATAACTAACCATAATAGAACGCGGCTGGGGAGACGGCGATCTACGATAAAAAAACGAATGATACTCGCACTGGGAACACTGAGTAGGTAGCACACGGTGGAACTTCCACCGTGGAAGGTGGAAGAAAGGGAATTTACCCGGCAGCGGCAGTGGGTTCAAGTAACTCTAACGTTACTCAAAAATTCATCTTCATTTAGTTGCATTTATTTGAAACAAGTAGTACAAACAGATTACAGTAATTACAAGCAAAGAAAAATTACTGTTGGTAACCTAAGTTATTTTGGTTAAAAATTACATTCATCATATCAATATTTACTACTTTCTTCTTTTAGTTAAAGGTAGGTTTAAACTAGGTACCCCAAGTTAAACACGGCTTACTTTTTCTTCCTTACCCATTTTATTTTTTACACAAATTTATCCATTGTTTGATTTGACCCACTCTACTGTATTAATAAATAAATCTGTGTATCAGTCACCAAAGTCCATATTACACAAAGTAAACCTCTGCAGTGCCCGAGTTCGGATCCACGTATAAATATTATATATTTTTTAGGGTTCCGTACCCAAAGGGTAAAATGGCACCCTATTACCAAGCTCCGCTGTCTGTGCGTCTGTCTGCCTGTCTGTCCGCCTGTCACCAGGCTGTATCTCATGAACCGTGATAGTTAAACAGTTGAAATTTTCACAGATGATGTATATCTGTGGCCGCTATAACAACAAATACTAAAAACAGAACAAAATAAATATTTTAGTGGCGCTCTCATACAACAAACGTGTATTTTTTTGCTCGTTTTAGCTCGATTTTGATAACAGCAACAGGTAGACGCTTGAAATATTCACAGAATATTTAGTTATATAAACAATAAAAAATAAATAATTAAATTAAAATTAAACAAATATTTACAGGGGGCTCCCATACAACAAACGTGATTTTTTTTGCTGTTTTTATAGACACGGAACCCTTCGTGCGCGAGTCCGACTCGCATTTGGCCGGTTTTTTTTATATATCCATCCACAATAATTTGATTATCAACAGTTATCTCTGTTAGTTTGTTTTTAGTAATGATTAAATGACTCACTTATAAGTTATAACTAATTGGTCACAGTCTATGCCTAATCTATTGGATTTATATTTGGTTGAGTTCTCTTTGATAACTTTGCATGGTCCCATAAATTGGGCATGTCCTCTTTGTTTCCATAAACATTAAACAACGTATTATAACATTGTTTTAACAAGATTGGCGTGGATATCAATGTCCACGTAGGTACCTTGCGGCAGGCAATTTACTTTATAAATAGAGACGAGCGGGGCGCGCCGGCACTAAAGCCACCATTTTATAGATTGTTTCCCGTTTATGTTGCTCATACAGTCACTTAATTACATAAGGTTTTATTTCGTAATTAACGGACTAATGAATCCATATTAAGGGCGACTTGAGCAACGATGTCTAAACGTATTTAGTTTCGGTGGCTAAATTTGATTTAGAGAGTTATCTAAACATGTCTCAAATGTCTATACGACATTTTTATACATGTTTAGTAGCTAAATACGTTTAGGGATCGTTGTACAAGTCGGGCTAAGTATATTACTTCTTACGTGTGGGGGTATCAAATATCCAGTTAGCGTCTCCGAGCTTGATCTTTTTGTCTTTAAATCGCCGCGAATTTTAATATTTTGACAAACCGTTCGCTGAAAGTTTCGTGGTTGTTCACATCAGGGATGTTGCGGATGTAAATTTTTTACATGCGCGGATGCGTATGCGGATCTTAAGAGTTTTTTTAAGAAACTTCATTTTGGCGAAAAATAAAACAAAAATATAAAGTAATAAGAGCAGAAAACTCGCTTATAATACTCACTGTATACTCACAATAACACTCAAAAACTGCAATGTTCTTACGATAAGCGCAAGTAAACACGTTATGATTGATTTACGAGATACCTACAAATGATAAACAATAACTAACGCGTCGGATCTTGTCACCGAAATCTTCGCTCATAATGGTCAATCAGTACGTCCTACGGCACTCGCCACGAGCAAGTCGCATCCAATTTATTTCTTCTCGTGACCTGAGCTGCATCTGCACATGAACGTCCGCAGCGATTATTGTGGATGCAGATGCAGACGTCCAACTCAATGCGGAGGCTCCGCATTTGCGGGTGCGGATGCGAAAATTCGCAACATCCCTGGTTCACATTTATATTTTTTTTATTTTTCACAACAATAAGCATGACAAGAAACAATTTGCTGAAGCTGAATGAATAACCAAAAGTAGTAAGGCAGATAATTATATTTAAATTCGTTATTAGTTTCTCTATATGTTTTCTAGATCTTCGTGCTCCACAGACTACATCATCGCTTACCTTCAGGTGATATTGTGGCCAAAAGAAACAATGCGTAGTGTTATGCGTTTATGTTTTTTTATGAAAAAAATAAAGTGGCACTCCGGGAGTGCCGACGGAAGTGAACACTTGAACAATTACGTGTGTATTTTTTAATGGTCAGGAAATATTTTATGGATCGTCAGAAACGGTGTCCGTAACGGTAACGGTAACAGTGTCGCGAGTTCAATGGTTTTTTCTCCATCTCAAGAAATGCCTAACGCGTATAAAGAAGTTTTCAAATAAAATTTGGATGTCGCAAAATGATCATGATGGATGTCGCACAAACATGAAAATTTCCTAAGAAAGTTGTCTTATGCCCCTCCACCAACTAAAAAAAACAAATTATGTACAGAGGTGTCGGTAACAGTACGTATCGCGAGTTTAATGGTTTTTTCCCCATCTCAAAAAATGCCCAACGCGTCTAAAGAAGTTTTCAAATAAAATTTGGATGTCGCAAAATGATCACGATGGATGTCGCACAAACATGAAAATTTACTAAAAAAGTTGTCTTATGCCCCTCCACAAACTAAAAAAGAAATTAAGTACAGAGGTGTCGGTAACAGTGTCTCGAGTTCAATGGTTTTTTCCCATCTCAAAAATGCCCAACGCGCCTAAAGAAGTTTTCACTTCAAAAATCGTATTAAAACGTAGGGGTGACTTTCATATACAGTAGGTACCTACGTTACAATAAAATAAATTACATTTAATTAAATCATTGATCTATAAATGTTAATAATGTATAATGTACCTAATCTGATAATCTAAATTTTACAAAGATAATGCTAAGGTATTGGAGATTCATGATTGGCATCTTAACATTTCCAAACAAGTAACTTTTTAACAAAAATATAACTGATTTAAACAAAATACTGAGTTGATTTGGACGAAATTTTTATGAGATCAATATGAAAATATATCCTTAATTTATAAAAAAGAATTTTCCAAATCGGTTGATAAATGACGGAATTTTGAGGTAATATAAAATTTGAGGGTTGCCCTCGATTTTTTTCGGATCCCATTATCAGATCCTGACTTGGTGCCAATGGGACCACCAGGGAAACAAAAAAAGAATTTCTCGAATCGGTCCAGGCGTCTTCGAGTAATCGGGGAACATACATATAAAAAAAAACATACAGTCGAATTAAGAACCTCCTCCTTTTTTGAAGTCGGTTAATAAAAAATAGGATTTTGTACAAGATGGTCCAAGGAGGTAAAACTATAAACCCTTAAAACCTACATGCAGAGTTTTATCAATTGTTTAATACCTTCTTGCTTTTAAAATGGATTTGACACGATGTCATCATGACGCCAGGCGGGCTGTCGTTAATGCCATAAAACGCGTATTGAATTTTGGTAAATTTAAAAAATGACCAACAAGCAAGGTATGCATAATTTACTGCATAGGTATACATAATTTAAGTTATGTCTAATAAACGTCACGAATTTCCATTGTGCTACGAAATTGCTACGAATGACTACGAAAATGTCGTTACATCGTAGCAACTTAGTCCTGCCTGACCAAAACATATTTATTATTATCTACATAACCATTTTTATAAAAACGTATATTATATATAGTACTTATATTATACTTACTATTATTATAAATTCGGAAGTGACTCTCTCTTTCTCTCTTTCTTTCTCTCTCTCTCTCTCTCTCTCTCTCTCTCTCTCTCTCTCTCTCTCTCTCTATGTCTGTCTGTCTATTTATTACGTTTTCACGACTAAATGGCTGGACCGATATAGATCAAATGTGGTATATGTAAAGGTATATTATGAAGGAGGGTAATGCTTTTATTGACAAACCTTGCGTACAAGACGCGGGCGAAAGCTTGTATTGTTTATATTGTTTAATTCTTCAAGAATTATTAAAAAATTAAAAAACGAGTGTGCTTTAGACCACACGCCTGAAGTAAAACTTCTTTTTAAAAATATTAATTTATAAAATTGTTCAAGAACGAAATGAAATTACGAAAAATAATCAAACGAACTACTGACTGAGATATATACATATATATATATATATTTCATGCACTGGCTATGAGGGGAAGAGAAAAATAAAATGTGCGCGCGCACCTCTCTCTCTTGCTCCTACAGTAATATACGAAACGTAACTCTCTCTCTTTTTTTCTTCACTAACTTATATCTCCCTCTCAACTTCCGTTGCACTTTTCGTAACGCATTCACCTGCTTACTCCCCAAGTCAAGCGTGCGTAAAGAAGTATTACTGCAAAACATTGTTTTAGATGAGGGAGAACGTTCATTAGATTGCATTCCGCACTTTGCTGCTCTACTAGCTGTTCATCTAGTCAGTCAAGTGCTGGACGAAGCCTATGTTATAGCCAACGCTGCTCAAGAATCTGGTAAGAAGTAACTTATTGAGGTCGTAAAAGAGTTTTTTCAAGTGATCGTTTTTAAACTGTGTTTTCTCGTTTGATCGGCTTTCGTGATAGATTTTCTATGCGGTATCCATAAAAGGATGTTTATCCAAAAAATAATAGAATTCTTTGTGTCGATCTGCCTTGGTATGATAATCTTGGTATTTTGGGCAAGATTCGGACACCACACTCGATCCGTATTCGGTATCAATATTTGTAATTAGTTCGGGCAAATCGGCATTGTATGTATGTATGTATGTTTGTTTGTCCGACGATAACTTTCAAAGCGTTTATACAATCATAGTGAAATTTGGTATATAGGTAGGTAGTGATGTCACAATTTTGGTGTGACTAAATGAGCTAAAAATGTGGGGGGATTGTTGAGATATTGGGGTTCAAGAGGGGTAAAATATAACCAAAATGAGACTATCCGGCCAAATGGCACGTCTAATAAAAGATCTTTGTGAGTAAATTTCGATCCCGTTTTTATTTTTAGTTTTTAAGTTATTAGCCATAATAAAAACTGAACTTCGACAAAATTCACAGGGACCAGTGACTCCACAGTGCTGAAATTTGGTGTTCTTGTAGCTTTAGTGACACAAATATAGGAAAAGTCTGAAATCCAGTATAACTGCAGTTTCTCCCTCAAAAAAGATAGCCAATTAACATGAACTCCGGTTACCTGTAATTTGAATGAAACCGTAGGTCAAGTTACCCGGTTATGCATTTCGAGGTACTATTTTGATAGTCAAAGATTATAAATAATATTGTTTTGTTTTTAGGGGAGACTCTCGTGACCTCAGTTCGGGGCAAAGCACTAATTATTAAATCCATTTCGAATAGCTGATTACTTAATACTTATTAATTTTCTAAACAGGGCAACCGTGGAGATATCTATCAATGCTGAAAAACTGTAAAAATAGCGAGATAAGCTCCGCCGATCGTGAAGATATGCCATTAGAGGCGTCAAAGGGCGACAATGTGAATGAAAGGAATATTGAAATGGTTGCCAACATCGTTGCCACATCAACGCCACAAAAAATCGCAGCTAGACAAATCGAATGCCCAGGTAACATCCGTTGATGTTTTATGTATAAATATTAATTTTTATATACTTTTTATAACTTATTATATTTTAGATGATATTCTTACTGCTTCTGGTGAATCCTTCAATGATTATACATTAATTGGCCAAGGCGATGAAGAAATAGAAAAGGTTTGTAAGTGCCTAATAACGGCACAAGTTGTACTTCCTATTATGTCATTTAACTTAACACTCGCCACATGCTTGTTAAATATTTATTTTATATTTTCCAGCAGCAAGACGATATAACAAATTCTACATCAATGTTCTTAGACCACTTATTTGATATGAGCGACGTTGAACGAGTTATTGTTTGTGATAATACGGAGAATCTCTCAAGCTCTCCAGAACCCAATGACCTACTAGCTGAGGCTACGAACAAAATCATGGATACAAACGTGGCCGATGTTGTTCAACCTATAGAACCTATAGATCTACCTAGCGTAGGTTCATTTATTGCAAGCGTATTTCCATTTCCACTTTTAGAAGATTCATCTGAAGACGTAGAACAAAATGTCAATGACAATGTCGAAGGACCAGCCGAGATGTTCTCTAGAAGTGATAATTCGGAATACTCTTTTTTGGCAGATGCATATAAACCTGATATTGGTAGCGATGTCACGTTTTATATTGCAGATGAAGCTTCTACTGATAAAGTCGAGGTCTATGGGACTCTACGAATAGCAATGGTTGAAGAAATAGTAAAGGTAATCCCGATGTTTGCAAAAAAATTCAAAGTATTTTTTATAAGTATCAATCCAATTTATTTTTTGGATTTTAGTCAGAGTCATCTGATTTATTGACTGAGGATAATAAGAAAGAGTTAGATTCAGAAGCAGAAAATACTGAAAAAGAAGCTATCAAACAGAAAAATGATTTTCAACTCTACGAAAATGCTTATAGTACTTTGAATCGTGAGTTTTCTTTGCAATAATTAAGTATATCAGTGAACAAATTCCATTTGCAAATGAAACTCTCTTTACTCAAAATCTAGGTGACTACGAACAATGCTCTGAAGATGACGGGTATCCGATTCTTCAGGATCCAAAAGAAATGATACTTCAAGAAGTGGAACTGATGACTGCGACTACGTCTGATGAAGAACTTCGATATCCAAAGGCATCCGTATCGGTACGTTTGTTACTACCTTCTATGTAATTAATTTTTCATTGTCACTAACTATTTACTTTAACACTACTAGGAGATATCAATTCTAATAAACTCTGCAACGTATTCTAATACATTCACACAGAAGATGTATTTTCGGCTACAGCAACTGCATATATTGGGCACTCTGGGCAGGCGTATTTAACTCTTGAGAGCTGGGGTATTGTTGTTCTACTTTTTGGTACGCTCGTTGGCGGCTCGCATACCCGGTCTTGTTGGTGAAGGTACGAGTTCTTGGGGCGGCATGTCAACACCCGCCGACGTAGATCTTCAAGACGCGCCGTTTCAAAGGTGTTGACCTATTTGATGTATGAGACGTCTCCATTCAAGGCGCTGTGCTGCTCTAACTTCCGACTGAGTAATCCATTTCGTCCAGCCAACAGGGACACCAAATAGTAACCCATTTCCATCCACGTATCAAATATATTGACGTGCATCTCAACATAATACTTATTGAAGAGTAAAATACTGTAAAATATCGTCATTCTCACAGATGAGAACAGTCGCGCAGTGCAACAGATGGCGTAGGACATTCCAAAAATATTATTCTAAAAATAATGATTTACTGACTCGTGTCAGAGTTATGATTTTCCGGTGCTATACTACTCTAACTTAAATTTACGCTTCCCTTGTTTGAATTCCATTAAAAGCTAGTGAATGGATCTAAAAATATTGCGTAACTGCACCAAAATAGGTACATCTATAAATTTTTGTAAGGATTAGTTGCTTAGCTTTCATATGAGTTATAATATATAAAGGTTATAATATAGGTTGGGGAAAAAGTTTCTTCGCATTTTTTAAGAAAATTCAAAGCATTTTTAATATAGTTTATTTACATTCAACTAAAGTATGTAGGTACCATTTTGTTCGATAACTTTTTGCCATCTTGTAGGTAGGGACATGATCCCATTGCTATAGAAATTTTAGGGCTTCTGATCAAAATACCGCGACAAGTAGTTTTGGCAGTCCTATCGTGATGTTAACCTGACACTGCCTAAAGAATTCTGAAGAGACCGAAACAGGTGGAAATCTGAAGGTGCAAGGTCAGGACTATACGGCGGATGCATTAACACCTCCCAGCCAAACTCTCTTAATTTTTGCTGACTGGCTAAGAGTGTGAGGTCTAGCGTTATCATGATGAAAAACCACACCCCTTCTGTTGATTAATTCCGGCCACTTTCTCTCAACTTCTTGCTTTAATCTCATCAGTTGTTCGCAGTAGTTTTCAGAATCGATGGTCCTGCCTGGTGGTAACAGCTCATAATGAATAATGCTCTTCCAATCCCACCACACACACAGCATCACCTTGTTGCGAGTTAACCCGGGTTTCGCCACAGTCTGTGAAGCCTGACCGGCCTTTGACCACGACCTTTTTCGCACGTTCTTGTCGTACGTGATCCACTTTTCATTACCAGTTATCAGCTTTTTCAAAAATGGTTCGGTTTCAATACGTCGTAATAAAGAATCAGAAATGAGTACACGGTTCATTAGGTTTCTTTCAGTGAGCTCGTGGGGTGCCCAAATATCGAGCTTTTTTGTGTACCCAGTTTTTTTCAAATGCGTCTAAACTGTTTTGTGGTCAATTCCCAGTTTTTCAGCTACGTCATATTTACTGATATGCCGATCTTGCTCCACTTTTTCAAAAATGACATCAATTTTATCCGTAATAGGGCGACCAGAGCGATATGCATCTTTGACATTCAAATTTCCGGATTGAAAACGCTTAAACCAAATCTGTGCTACTCTCACAGACACTGCACTAAAAACATAAAAAAAAACAAACACTATCTATCTATAAACATCGCAAATTTTTTTCGCGGTTTGCTTTGCATTTTACCTTTTTTGTAGTAAAATTTTAAAATGTATCGAATTTCTTTATGAGATTCACTCATCTTTACAGTACGATAAACAAATAAAAATCACATATTTTCCTAATTTGAATTTAGAATTATCTTCTTTAAAATTTAAACTTTGAATGATACCAAAACTAGCCAGTTACTATAATGCGAAAAGACTTTTTCCCCAACCTATTATAAATCTTTGTTATCTGAATATTACCATAATGCTGTTGGTTTTCTTAATAAAATAAAATATTAGGTATTGAAGTACTTTATCTATCTATCGATATTATTATAAAACAAAGTCGGGTTAGTTACACCATTTATAACTCAAAAACAGCTGGACCGATTTTGATGATCTTTGATTTGTTGAATTTTTCTCCGTCCCAAATAGCAGAATAACTATTAAAATATCGGAAAAATTCACGCTAAAAAATGCAGCTAATGATGGCCACTAGACGTACATTGGCAGTCGGCGTCATATGCATATCAATGTACAAAGTTCGCCGGGCCAAGTAGTAGTTCAGGAAATGAGTAGATATCGTCTACCCTAAAACTGAACGCCCCTCCACTTAGTTACTCAACACCACAACACGACAATTCAAAATGAGCCTTGTGATTCCAGTGAATAAAGAATTTTGCTTTGACGTCATGAAGTGGAGGGGCCTTCATTTTTAGAGTAGAAAGGTCTCTAAAATACTTGCCCCAAAGCTTCATAAAAGGTTTGCCTTGATTTACCAGATAAATTGATGGTGTTATATATATCTAGTACAATTTTTTATGACATATAAATTATTCTTCTGTTTTTAGAAATCAAGGGAGGACGAAGCGACGGTGTCTGGAATAAGTGGGTCTCGCAAGAGCATCTTTTCTCGTAAATGTCGCCTTCAAGGTGTCAGACTGCTGGCCTGCTTGCGAGGATGGTGGCGTCGCAAACCACCTGGAAAAGATAAGGTCAAACATAAGCCAATTATATTTGATTTATTTTATTCGGGAATCCAGGATACCTCCTCTGTTTACTTCTGCCATATCATTCAAATAGGTATGCGAAAGGTAGCCCTGAGTACTTAAATCTTTTTTCTGTTTTCGTGGTAGCTGCCTTTATCCAATTATCCATGTCCATAATGACCAATGTGAACAGAATTACAACCAAGTTCTGGCGATCTCAAATATTATTCAAATATGGATGCTTCAAATATTAATATAGGCCGAGTTAGTTTTGTTTACTAGTACCATTCAAAGTCTTGGTTGTATTGTATAAGGTACTTACTTATAAGGTACTTAGATGCCGTCTATATCTTCAAATTTCAGTCACTGGCCCAATTTTTAGGGTTCCGTACCTCAAAAGGTAAAAAAGGAACCCTTATAAGATAACTCTCTTGTCCGTCTGTCCGTCAGTCTGTCCGTGTGTCACCACCGATTTTCTCAGGAACGGGTGGACCTAGCAAGTTGAAATTTATACCAGATACTGAGGTCCTATAGTCCCTATTAGGTGTATAAAAATCAAGGCCCTGAGTCAACATGATAAAAAGATATGGGCAAAGTTAGATTTTCGCAAAAAATTGTAAGTATCAAAATTTACCTTAATTTTTAACTTTTTTATTTTTTGGAATTTTCTCTTACTTGTGCTGTAACTTTGCTTTTAACCAAAATTGACAGTTCTAGATCAACCTGAAGTACCCTGGTTTTGGGTCGAAAACCTACATGGTAGTTCCCGCTTTGGCAAACACAAATAAAGGAAAAATTTCAAAAAATAAAAAAAAACAGTTGAAAGTTAAAGGGTGTCTCCATACATACATGGTTGACGGCAATTAAGATAGTCATCTGAGTTGTATGGGCGCTCATAAAATTTAGAGGACTAGCTTAATCGGCACCAACCTTAAATAAGGTATATAAATAAAATTGTGCTAATGAATAAAATAAATATTTAAGTGGGGCTCCCGTACAGCAGACATGATTTTTTGCCGGTTTTATAGATAGAGGGTACGGAACCCTTCGTGCGCGAGTCTGACTCGCACTTGACCGGTTTTTAAAACTTTGTCAATTTCAGAAAGTTTTAGTGCGAATCACATCGTTCAATACTGCCAGGACGTGCCAAGCTGCCAGTACTTTCGCAATCTAATTCTTTGACAATGCCCATCTACAGCAGCTACGAGTATAATCTTACATACTAAGTACTTATTAATCAGTGTTTAGATGCTTAAATGTGTATGTCTGTTTAGATGCTTGTCTATTTCTAACACCTGCAAAACTATGGTGCTATGTGTTACTAAGCAGATAAAGCCTATGTAATTATTTAAGTACCTATATTATTGACGTAACCAAGTGTTCTATTGTGTCCTTCCCTACGTACGGTTTGAATAAATGAGTATGAATCATGAATTGAAGTTACAAAACGAGTTCCTAGACCAGCATTTTATTAATCTTTGTGCAACTAGGTACAAGTATATAATCTAGTTATTTTATTTATTTAGGACTCGAGG
The DNA here is from genome assembly GCA_918857605.2 of Philereme vetulata. Lineage (NCBI taxonomy): Eukaryota > Metazoa > Arthropoda > Insecta > Lepidoptera > Geometridae > Philereme > Philereme vetulata. The sequence continues at coordinate 12,706,853 of OU975432.1, forward strand.
AGGTTGGGCTTAGCAGTGTGTCCATTATCTTCTGAAGCTAGACGCCGCACGTCCAGCATGATGGATAATAAACTGATCCGAACACCTTCCCCCTCTGGTCGTGAGATGTGGAAGTTCAACACCGTTAATGAGGCTGTGGTGAATTCCAACCGCTGGAAGGACTACACTTTTGATGCTGAAGGAAGTGGCGATCTTTAAGCTTTATTCTGACGTATATTTAGAAATCCTTGTTGTGTTGATTTGAAGTTGTATTAGCTTATTTTATTTTATTTTATTCAGTTACGGTATTATTAAAAGTAAATATTTTATTTATTATCTGTTGTATAACTATAACGAATGTAATGTTAATGATAGGGATATGAATAAAGATGACACATTCATTATATTCATTTGATAAAGCGGATACCTTGGTCTCTAAAGATACACAGATCAGATAGAAATAGTTTAGCGTAAATGTAGATAACTATTGTATTTGACGTTTAGCTGATACCTCCTCATAGAGCAGGTGGAAAATCTCTTCATCTCGCTTTAACAACAACGGTGCAGCGCGCCCGTAGGCGACGTGAAACGAAACAACTCTGCCAAAAATAGATCGGTTGCGGATTCCTGGGCTAAATCTCAAATATCCAGACTGGTGCGCCATCTAAGCCAGTTAAAACAGTCCCGCAAAAAGTTACCGAGCCCCACTTCTTGTCTGAACGTCTGCCAGTGAAGACCGGGAGGGAACCAACTAACACCACACAAAATGGTGAGTCACTGACGGCAGTGAAAATGTGAAAAGGTGTAACAGTGATAAATATGGACTGTTAGATCGAAAAGTGAAAATATATTGCGGATTGTTGGATCCTCGTGAAGCTTATCCGCTGACCGGTAAATCGCGAGTGATCCGGATAACCCACCACACACTTGCGTCGAAAATAAATAAGTGCCGTGATAAAGCCAGTGATAGAAGATGGTATTGTTCCTAAATGTCGACAACTTTCACAACTTCAGAGCCGTGGGAGAACACACTATTAATCCACTTACACTTGCATGACATCGCACATGGATTAACGAAATGTTTTTGGTAATTTTCAGACCGACCTCAGCAAGAACGACATCGACAGTGAGTATTTTTTTTATAAATTTTTCTAACACATCTCTCTTTCATAACTCATTCACTGATATAATACCTCTTAAGTTAAGCTCTCTTAAGCTTAGAATGAACTTCAATAGTCTCTTCCTTCATCGGTCACTTTCTAAAACTCATTACTCATTACATAAAATATGTAAATGTGGAGTGAGCATCGTAACATCTATGTTTAGCTTGGTTTCTCATACAAGGTTCGAGATGGAGATAGACGCCGGGCGGCGGCATCAGTGGTAACTACGCTGCGCGCGCGCTGCGTTCTAAAATTAAACCCTTGCGTCACGTGATCCGCTATCGCCGCCCGCCCAAACAGAGAAACTCCACTCATATTTCAATCCAGCCCAGCTTCGTGTGTATAGCGTGGGAATCGGAACTCACGTAGTGAATGTCGAGCGCATAGTTGTGCAGAATGTTAGCGATATCCTGTGCAGTCGCTATCATCAATCAGCTGTCATTGTCAAGGTTAGATCTGATAGTGATCTTGAAACAGCTTATGATAAGCCTCGTAATTAGGACGAAATATTTAAACAACTTCTAAAAAATAAATACTAATTATAAACTAGATACTTTAATATATTTATTGTGCTACACTTTTATAAAATAGAAAACAATGTAATTTTTGTTAAAATGATTGAAGCTGAATAAAATGAGAAATATAGGAATAAATTAAAAATAAGATATTTTATTTAAAAAAAATATATTACTTTACAGTATTAGTGGCCATTCGGTTAAAATTGGGGTACACTATCTGATCTATAATTAGAATGTGAGTCACACATGGCATATCGAAACAACCAGCGCACGGTGGAAAGTTTTATTCTGGGCAAAGAATGTCCACCCACGCCTCCACCAGCCAACGACTAGCAGCTTCCAGCACTATGCGTCATACTTATTTAAACTTGAATATGTTTACTCCAAATTTGTTTACGATTGAACTTGAGAAGATCATGATTAATCATTGAACAAAATAAGCCAAATGCTTAAACTAATCGAGCATTACCACGTATGTCAAAGCAAGAGTGATTATATAGGAAAGATATTCGAAAGGCTAAATAAATTTAATAAGAACTTAGCCCTAAATATATTTAGGGCTAAGTTCTTATTAAATTTACATTACATTATTGTACATTACTGCGCTGTATTATAATACAGCGCAGTAATGTACAATATAGTACAACTCAATTTCGGATAAAAAAACGGGTGTGCTTTAGGACCAGACGAAACAAGTAAAACTTCTTTTTCAAAATATTAATTTAAAAAATTGTTCAATTACAAAATTGTCCACACGTCTGTAGGTCGATCAGTCTATGTTCATTCTGGACAGACACAACTCGCACTCGCACATTAACGTTTAAAAATATACGAAACGTAACTCTCTCTTTCTATCTTCACTAACATATATCTCCCTCTCAACTTCCGTTCGCATTTTTCGTAACGCATTCACCAGCTTACTCCCCAAGTCAAGCGTGCGTAAAGAAGTTTTACTTCAAAAACCTTGAAAAAAAAACAGGAAAAAATAACAGGATAACAAAACTGATGGGCGTAGAAACAATAGGGATAAATGCATTTTACGATTCCTTGAGAGACTTTCCAATATTTGTAACAGAAGTTATGTTATATTTACAAACCAGCACCTTTTACATTAAAGATAATGGGGATTTATCAACATAATCCATTGACAGTACGATAAAAAATAGGCTATGATAACCATTTGTTCATTAACATTACAAACCTAACATAAAGTGTTAACAATTTCACACCTAGTTTCACAAACTGAGTACCTAAATAATTTAATTTTGTTTCACTCGTATGAATCATAATTTCATGTTGAAGACAATAGTTCCGAAACTAAATTAATTATGTATTACAGGGGCATCCTTCGCCTTCTCCATCTACGACTTCGATGGCAGCGGCAAGATCGATGCTTTCAACCTAGGAGATGTCCTGAGGGCGCTCAACTCCAACCCTACACTGGCCACCATCGAGAAACTCGGTGGTACCAAGAAGAAGGGCGAGAAAATGCTCACCGTTAGTATTTAGCTACTTACATATTTGATATTCTGTGTGAAATGTCCAGCATTATTTAATTTTACTTCTAGTAAAATTTGTACTAACTGCTATCCTACCCCTACCGCTCCAAGACAAGATCTAAATGCTGTTAATTGTCTATTAGGTCGATCAATATTTCTATATTATTTCACTACATTATAAATTAACAAGCAATGACAAAACCAATAACCAGACACACAGAAATCCAAGTGGTTATTACCAAGTAATAGGATATAGTAACCTTTATAAACTAGTGGTTCGCCCCGAACTGAGATCTCGGGAGACTCCGATTAAAACAAAAAATATTATTTGTAATCTTTGACTATCAAAATAGTGCCACGAAATAAGACCAAATCAGCTTGACCTACAATTTCATTCAAATTACAGATAACGGGAGTTCATGTAATGTGATATCCCTTTTTGGGGATACGAATTGCAGTTATTCTGGATTTCAGACTTTTGCCTATATTTGTGCCACTTAAGCTACATGCATAGAAAATTACAGCACTGTGGGGTCACTGGTGTACCCTGTGAATTTTGTCAAAGTTCAGTTTTTATTATGGCTAATAACTAAAAAAATATAAAAACTTTACTAAAAATAAAAACGGAGTCTAAATATACTAACGAATACCTTTTATTTGACACCCCACTTGACCTAATAGTCTCATTTTCATTTTTTTACTCCTCTTGAACCGCACTAACTTATTACCCCCCAACATTTTTAGCTCATTTAGTCACACCAAAATTGTGCCATCACTACCTACACATATGTATCAAATTTCACGATGATCGGATCAACGCTTCGAAAGTTATCCTCGGACAAACAAACATACATACATACAACGTCGATTTGCCCAAGTAGAGTTAGAGAAGTAAGAGGTAAGTTAGAGATCTCGCTTCGCTCTATCTATTAAATTAGGAAAGAATAGTGTACTTACAAAGGCAAATACTCATTGAGAAAAGAAAATAAATAAGATTTCAAAGTGCCAATTATATTAGTTTTTATTGGCTGAAGTGACAGTCTGTTGAACTGCAGCCTAAGCTAGGTTTTTACTGATACCAATAATATATATTGCCAGGTTGTTCTCTTCTTATTTTTTTATTGAAACCATTATCAAAAACACTATTTACTTTCTGGATCGGCGGATACTTTCAAAATTCTTTACTTATCTATTTTCTCTGTCATTTCAGGTTGAAGAGTTCCTTCCCATCTTCGCCCAAGCAAAGAAAGACAAAGACCAGGGTGTCTACGAGGACTTCATTGAATGTCTGAAGCTGTACGACAAGGAAGAGAACGGTCTTATGCTTGGTGCTGAGCTCACACACACGCTTCTTGCGTTAGGTGAGCAAACATCTTTATTTAGGCGAGCCAAAGGAGCCGAATTATCAATGTAAAGGGCACCTCATATTTAATTCGTCATTCACGTTGTTCATCGTGCATAGCGTATTTTTAGAATACGGTTGGCAGACAGTTTAATTCTTAAGAATGACTGTTGTCTCGTACCTTATCATAAACAGTATTTCGTCCATGGCTCAACTGCTTTCCTGTCCCTTTTTGCCACGTCCAACGCTATTGCAAAATTCAACACAAAACTTGAGTTTTCCGTTGACATGCATAAGTATTGTTTGTCAGAAAAGATACACAGAGTTGCATTTAAAATGCGATTTATATTATTGTGCCTAGTAGCACCGTCGTTATTTTTAATACGCGCGAGAAAACAAATGCAGAGTTGAGACCGGACCCTCGAAATAAATTGGCATCAATTCCAGCTAGAAGCAAATCGTAACGAAATCAATTCTTTGGCTGAATGCCATATCGCCGTACCGGTGATGTCTTTATCGGGGTCATGTTCATTCTTCAGTTTCAGGGATTCTTGTAAATTATAATTTCAGATGTTTCTTTTCAAAGTTCTAAACATTTTAACCCGTCAAGGTCTACGCCTATACATTTTTGTATGGTTTTGGTGCCTGACCGATCAATATCCACACACGTACGTATTGTTTTGTCACATAATATAGATCGAAGGTCGAAGGTCTTAGTCGGACGGGATGAAATAATAAAAAAGCTAGGATTAGGTGGACCACCATCATAGGTACTGTTGATTGTTAGCAAATTTTGCATTTGGCACTGCAACGGACCTGTCCTGTGCCATTCAAATCTACATTATTGTTTGTCCTACTCCCAGCCATGCAACCAATGTTTTTACCTAAGCATTATTCTAAATATTTATTTTTTTAATCAGGTGAGAGACTGGAAGATTCGCAAGTCAATGAAGTCGTCAAGGACTGCATGGATGAAGAGGATGACGATGGCATGATCCCCTACGCACGTAAGTATCATTTCATCGACTACTTTGTGAGACCCTTTGCATAATGTGTGACCCTTTCACGTCAAAATTCAGTCAGGCACAAGTCTGTTCCGTATATACCTACCTTAAATATATAGTAAATCTCTTTAGTCCCATACCTTCCTCTTCTGATTTGATTTGTGGAGTATTTAGGTTGAATAGAATCAAATATTCCTATATTTTACTTAAGAAAAGAGTTCTGCGTAGTTGAGCATCGAATGATTGCATGGACAGTAGAGCCCGTATTGAAAATTGTCCTGTGTTATGCCATTACCCTGTAAATCATGTGAACATTTTACTGAATTATCCCAAGATACTCCCTTGAACTGTATAAATCCTTTTGCTTTAAAATACCTGAATGAGCATGAGGGGCGTCCTATGTTTTGTGTGTCCCCTTATCTTACCTGATTTGTCCCTTTACAGCATTCCTGAAGAAGGTTTTGGCGTAGAAGACATCACACCACTTAATCTTTAGTTATAAGATCGTAAGTGAAACATCAAAGATTCAGCTCTCTCTGTTCTTCTTCAGCTTTTACCGAATAATTTAATAAAACGCTTTAAATAATTATATTAACTTTCAGGATTTATTATATATTGTTCATTTAACTATATCAACGCTAGTTCAATCTACGTTCTAATTTCTAACGTTCATCTTGACGAAGCAACTTATTGTCAGTTTTTTTACCTCCATAATTTTCATGCGAGGACTTTTTGCTGACGTTTAATAACTTATACATAACAGAATCCATTGAAAGCAAATTCTAGATAATAATATCAGTACTTTCTATTGAACCTTTATTATAGATGTCGGACTATGTTTCATAGCTCTCGAATACAGGTCTGGATTTCATGACTTATATAATTGGCATATGGCTACATGGTAGAGCTAGGCCAGTTGGTTAGCGTTCTTTGGATTCTATATAATTATTTTATATATGTATTCTAATATTAGTTTTTACATTTCCAGCTTTCCTCCGGAAAATGTGTGACGGCTGGGAGATGCCTGGGAAGGCTGCACCGGCGGCAGCTGCGGCGCCCGCGGAGGGCTAGCCACCCACAGTCCTTAACAACATCAAGTCAACTCAACATGTCGTATTCTCATATACAGACCCTCATTTTTATACAAACCCAACTTTATATCACTGTACAACCTTCAATCAATGACTGTACATATTAAAGTAAGATTAAACACTATGTAAAACACGTTGTACGTGTCTTTTTTAATTAAATTTTATTACGTTTTATTTATTTAAGTACGTTTATTTATAATGACAAAATACAAAAAAATATACCGTATTTTATAATAAATTGTTAAAGATAAAGTCTAATGTTGTCTTCCATTAACTTCTTGTCGCTGTCATATATAGGGAATTCATCATTTTTGGCAACTTCTTATTCTTAGCGTGTCAAGAGTTCTACGTTTTCATTTATACTATGTTGGAGGTGTTTGGCCACAACAATAGCATTAGGCGAGGCGGTTATTAGGCAAATACCTAGTTATGAAGATATTAGCACAGTACCATCCTCGCAATAAAAAAAATAGGTAGTATAATAAGGGAGTAGTGTGGGGTAAATTACGTAACTTTCGTTAGTCAGTTACCTACAGTTAGATTCAATTTGAAAATGGTAATTAAGTATCAAAATTAGTTAGTACGTTTACAGACGGTTTCTAATACAATTAATATACTCGTACTTTGTAAATTGGTCGGGTTTTCTGCCGTCTAAATGAAACTGCATGTAACAAAAATACACTGTACATGTCTGAGTTGGGCAAAATAGACGTAAAATTAGCCTTGATTCAAAAAGATATAATTAAGAATCTATGAAGTATATCTGAGAATAATTGATAGTAATTGATCGAGCGAAGCGAGATCTCTAAATCAACTTAGGCAAATGGCGTTGTATGTATGTATGTATGTTTGTTTGTCCGAGGGTAACTTTCAAAGCGGTTATCTGATCATCGTGAAATTTGGTATATAGGTAGGTAGTGATAGCAGAATTTTGGTCTGACTAAATTAGCTTAAATGTGGGGGTGGGGGGTGGGGGGGGGGGGGGGGTTGAGATTTTGGGGTTCAAGAGGGGTAAAAATAAAACCAAAATGGAACTATCCAGTCAATTGGAACGGCTAATAAAAGGTCTTTGTGAGTACATTTCGGCACAGTTTTTATTTTTAGTTTTAACTTTGTAGTTTTTAAGTTATTAGCCACACGCTTCACGCGATCTTTTCTACCCCATACTTGCAAGATGTGGAATGAGCTACCATTTGAGGCTTGCCCATTAGGCTACGACATGGCACGCTTCAAGAGAAATGTAAAGATGTTTCTACAGTGTAGGGAACGCATCGACAATACCCCGGGTGTTGCCGGTGTCAATAGGCGACGGTGACCGCTTACCATCAAGTGGGCCGTAAGCCTGGTGGTTCCCCACAAATACATAAAAAAAAACTGAACTTTAACAAAATTCACAGGGTACACCAGTGACCCCACAGTGCTGAAATTTAGTATGCGTGTATGCATACTAAATTTTGTGACACATATAGTTGGTGATACATATAGGGAAAAGACTGAAATCCAGAATAACTGCAATTTCTATCCCAAAAAAGATGTCATGAACTCCCGTTACCTGTAATTTGAATGAAACTGTAGGTCAATTAATTTAGTAGCGCATTTCGTGGTAGGTACTATTTTATTAGTCAAACATTAAGGCCGGTTTGCACAACGATCCCTAAACGTATTTAGCGACTAAACGTGTTTAAATTTTACGTATTTGTATAAACTCCTTAAATCATATTTAGCCACTAAATACGTTTAGGAATCGTTGCGCGATATCTTTTTTGTGTTTTGGGAGACTCGCGAGCGAGTACTAGGGGCGAACCACTAGTACAACACAAGGTACAACAATAATAAATACGTGTCTGTAGTGAACAGACAAGAAGGGAAATAATGATAGAACATATTACAAACCAGTGAAGCACAAATCTCCGCTTTCGCTAGGCGTAGCACATGGCGCATAGTACACACGGCTACACATCAAGCTATACTTTTCTAGTATAAACTGACCTCTCATTCTACGAAAAGCCTACACAATGCGAGGTCAGCTTATACTGGAAATTATAGCTTGATGTGTAGCCGTGTGTACAAATGGAACGTAGCAAACAGCGTGCTTAGCTGTAGGAGCTGTTCCAGTAGGGACTAATGTCTCTTTTATAATGAGCTACTTCTAGGAATCGTTGGTCGTATGAAAAATATTACTCGAATAGTCTAAAGGGCATTGATTTTATCTTGAGAGACTTAGGCCGGTTATAAAACATACGTTAAGTAGGTATTTATTCATAACTGTAACAAGCGTGAAGAAATATTTGAAATCTGTATCGAGTCTAATATGCAAGTACCTAGGTACCTTTGCTATTTTGTTCGTATAGGTTCCACCGAACCGATGTCAGTTAATTAATGGCACTTAGGCGTAGAATAGATGCATAATACATAACAAGTCCCTATAGTGACCTATCTTTGTTCACATTCTGCTGGGCAATGCCCGCTTAAAAACAGGGACAGGCAGGGGTGTCGTTTGCCAAACTCCCCCACGCTCAAGCCAGGGAAAATGGCGCGCAAAACATTTTCCCAGCATCGATATTATAACCGTTCGGATACAATCGGCACTCGCTCGGATATACTCGGCCTATCGGCGACTGTGAAGCTGTAATATTGAGTTACCAGCTGGTAATGTTACCCTATGGTTAGGCAATTATGATTAATTGCACCAGGGCACAGGTTAAAATACTTATAAAGCCATAATCATTTATTGTAAAACATGTCATACAAATTTTATATTATTAGGAAAATTGTTTATAAAAAAATTATAAATCACTTTCAACAATTTATTTGTCAAAAATTATAAATAAATACAATAAAACTGGCCAAATGCGAGTCGGACTCGCGCAAGAAGGGTTTCGTACCATAATCTATAAAGAACGGCAAAAAAAACATGTCTGATGTATGGGAGCCCCACTTAAATATTTATTTTATTCAATAGCACAATTTAATTTATTTACCTTATTTGAGGTTGGTGCCGATTAAGTTAGTCCTATAAATTGTATGAGCGCCCATACAACTCAGAGGACTATCTTAATTGGCGTCAAATATGTATGTATGAGGACACCCTTTAGTTTTTTTTTATAACTTTTCCTTTATTTGTGCTGTAAGACCTTGCTTTTTGCCAAATTTCGTGATTATAGGTCAACGGGAACTACCATATAGGTTATATGACCCAAAACCTATAGGGTACTTCCGATTGACCTAGAATGGTCAATTTTGGTTATAATCAAGGTAGCAACACAAGTAACAGGGAAAATTCCGAAAAATAAAAAGTTGAAATTTAAGGTTAATTTTGGTAGTTGTAAATTTTCGAAGATCTAAATTTGCCCATATCTTTTTATCGTGTTGACTCAGGACCTTGATTTTTATACACCTAATAGGAGCTATAGACCTCAGCATCTGGTATAAATTTCTTTCAACTTCCTAGGTCCATCCGTTCCTGAGAAAATCAGTAGTGACACACGGACAGACAGACGGACAGACGGACAAGTGAGTGATCTTATAAGGGTTCTTTTTTAACTTTTGAGGTACGGAACCCTAAAAATAAGAAAACATCGGTTTCACTTACGTTTTGGTATTTTTAGATGTTGAATAAATACTATTTTTTATGAACATTTAATTATTAGCTACTTACTGAAAAACATAATAATATAATAGGAAGTTACAATATTGATTTTGAAAACTTGTCACATAAACATTAATTAATTTGTATTTATTAATACAATATTAAACAATAATAAACTAGTGAAATATAGTTGTCATCAGGGTCGCCTATCGGTAATTGGCTATTACGGTAAACCTATTTGATCAACATACAAACACAAACTTTCGGAATAATAAAAGTTTAGTAGTAAGGAACTAAGGAAAGTAAAAAGGACAAGTTTTTATTCAACAGGGCCGGGAGTTCTCGAACCCGGTTTCGGGTAATTACTGCAAGAAGCGGACAACACCGCTCCCGTCCGGGCGGCCCAACTAAACGAGCGAGACACTTCCTCGCTAGTACTAGTTTATCTTGGTTGGTGATGAGTCGACGGCCCGCTCGATAGCGGATACATTGTTTACGTGTGTGCTGACTGTGATAACGTACCGGTGACAACAAGGTGTAAAGTAAGTACCAATCATTATTTTGAAACGTAGGTAGATTATACAACTAACTTAGAATATACATTTTTGAAATTTACATAGACATTGGAATTGATGGTGATGATGATGACTGAAGATTGTCATACAATAAATTGACAATAATCTACGTAGATTATTGTTACAAGAAGATTAATTGTTGCTATTGTTAGGTATTATGTGTACATATTAACCTTGTGTATACTGTAAGGCTGATTTGAATACATTTCGTAGCATTATCTGTATGGTGTAAATGATTTAGAGGTAAATATACTGACATGTAGGTACACACACCGCGATGATAAATAAACATATACAATTAATTGATGAAACAAAACAGAAACATGCTGATATATTTTATTTTGTATTTCAAATATACCTAGAGTCCCCTATAAAGCCTGTACACCTTCCCTTTGTTCCAAATACCTACGCCCTTTGTGTATTAGTTCAACCGTTAGTTAGTAACGTATGATAAGGAAAGATTCCTTTTTTTGTATGGTAAGCCTTTCAAATTTTTCAAGGCATATATTTAAAAGCCAGTATTGTACAAAATTTGCATAATTTGGTGTTTAAAACACCATTATATTATCTTATCTTGTAGTTTTAAGTTATTTATTACAAAGATGACATAATACACCAACGAGCAGCCACATTACATTTAGTCGACCGCAGAAAATTAACACCTTCCTTACTTCATGTATTGATAGCAGCAAGTCCATTAGGTAATACGATTCATTTGTTGTCTATTGTATATTCTAGTTTATTTCTCGATGTTGTGTCCACTACTGGGCAAAACCAGACAACCTTTCCAGGCATCATGATCTTTAGCTACATTAGCTCAATCTGAATGAATGAAGCTACGTTGATGAATTTGTCCAATTCAACTTAGGCAAAATGTGCCAACAAGTAATATTTCTTACTAGGAAGACTGGGTGAAGGGCTGGGCTGGTCCTACAGCTGGGTGAAGGGTCTTAGACGAGATCTTAATAAAGCAATAGGCACCTACTTATTTAGTTACCAAAAAACACTTTTAAAAATGAACTTTGTATTTTAGCTGCATTTTTCTAGGGTTTGTGGAAGATTTTTTTATAGGATATATTTAATTTTAAATTTCAGGTGAAAGTGTTGTTCGTGCAAACATCTTAGTCCACGGGTGGGCACAATGGCTGAATTGAACGAAAAGGTGCCTGTCAACGAGAAGCATCAGGATAAACATAATGCAGGTAAGAGACTGACTTCCTGCCTATATAAATACAAGTAAATAAAGAATGATTTTCAAAATAGCCACCAAATAAAATAAAAAATGTCTATCTATCTGTTTTGGGGCGACACGACCGCGACGGGCAGACAAAGACTTGATGACTTCCCTCTTTTTTATTTTGTGGGTATGTTCATTTTATTCTGCAGTAATAAGATGACCACAAAACCAAAATCTGGTTTTAATAGATGTGACATCGATACATACCTACAAAAAAAGTGCATTTTTGATCACGTGACGGCATGTGTCCAATAGGTTATGTCTATTATATATAGGGGTGAAATGTTTCAGGATATTTTTCCCAAGTCCCAAGTCTGTTGGACCATTTGGCCGTTAAGCCGCAAGGCCGTTTTACATTTGATAAGATAAAATAAACGGTTTTCTATTATAATAAGTTCCTGATCGCTATTGACGGCCACATATTTTTAATTAGCATCGTAAGTCATAACAACATAATTTTTTTACATCTAAAAGTAGCCTATGTCCTTTCCAAGGATATAATCTATCTACTTGCCAAATTTAATTACGATCCGTTCAGCCGTTTAGTTATGAAAAGGTACCAAACAAACAGTTACTTTCGCAATTACTACGTATGTCTTATACATATAACCCTTTCTATTGAATTACTCTATCTATTGCTGAAAACTGAATTAAAAAAGATCTAAGCGAACAGACAGCGGAAGCGACTTTATTTTATACTATGTACCTAAAGATTTAGAAGATGGATATAATCACAACATTTAGTGATTAAGATTCAATAGAAAGGGAGATAAAGATAAAAATCCGTTATTTGCAGACAGATATATCATAAACTAAAATAGTTATGATGATAAAACGCTGACTGCATTACAAGATATACATAATACTTGTAAGATAAGCTGAACAAAAAATGTAAACAGCCATAATTTGTTAATTACTTATATGAGCCATTTTAAGTATATAGGTATAACTTGGCAGGCAATCAAAATAAGATGAGATTGATAAGAATTTGAACTCTCTTATCGTACAAAGAAAATAACCTCGCTAAAATAATAGCAGAATATGCCAAGCATTTTTCTATAGGGTAAAATTAGTTGCATGTAACAAAAAGATATCAGAAAAAATCTAAATATATAACAATCGAACGTAAAATGACTGGATTCAATTGTTTTAGGTTTATTCATTAGTCTATTGTTTTGTTAAACTAACACAGTAGGTAGTTCATATTTATTTAAGTCGAAATTTGAGATATTTTGTTCATCTCCTGTATGGTCTAGTGGCTAGGATACCTGGCTTTCACCCAGGAGGCTCGGGTTCGATTCCCGGTACGGGAATGTCTTTTTGCTTCAACTATTACTTTATTCCGTAGCTTTCACAACTACATTCTGTATGAAGAAGATTTCTCCTCACCTTCCATATTTAAAGCTAGACTCAAAAACTTTTATCTCCATGAAGAGTCGTGATTCATTCATCTGATCTCTAATATTAATAATATATGTGTGATATTTATTTATTTTATATTGATATTTATGTATTTAAATTTATTTATGTATGTACCTAATATGTGCGTATATAAGGTTAAGTAATTTTTCTTTTTATATTATTAAGTTTATTCTTTTTACACCTCGGCCAATCTTCCAGCAAGCAACTCTTCTCCATCCAAAGGTTGTCTGGAAGAGATCGCTTTGCTAAGCGATAAGACCGCCCATTATGCTTACATTTATTTGTTTTTGTTATCTGTTGTGTCTAGATTGTAAGGTATATTCTAGATCCTTCATTCATTCATCATTCATTTCGTAACTTGAATTAGCTTATCAGCTAATCATGCGCAAGTGGACACCTACTCTTTTCGTCCAATTTGTCAGTCATTCGTAAATTAGGTCCTCATTCCGGCAACTCAGTAACTGTGACCAGTAGTTTCATTCACGTAGGTGGTGACAATCACCGTTGATCTGATGTCTTGGGCCTCAGGATCTCACATATCTTCGAGATTAGTTCGTAGACATTATCGGTAATGAAATCGCCCTAGTTTCTGACATCTTATTGATTTAGTGTCCCGTCGTTGCAGCTGGTTTGATAACAGTGGACAATATATATGCAATACATGATGTTATGTTGTAGTAAATAGCGATTCAATTGCCATAAGGGTTACTAATCAGCATTGAGTTATGCTGCGCGCTGTTTTGCGCTATTTTAAAGAAAGCACATCACGTTTTGTTTGTTTCCTTATTATAATCTAAAAGGAGATAATTAGCTAAACAGAGCGATAACACAGCATAGCGTAGCATAGCCTAATTATCTGGTTATATAAACTATAATCAATCAATAATCGTATTCATCTTTTACATTAGGTAACGTTCGTAACGTTTTAACAATTAACTCAGGGCGCCAACCACAATCTTTTAGAAAACCATCATGGAGCGTTTTGTTTGAAGCTTGTACAACATTACTTGGATTTGAACCACAAAACTTTTAAACATTACTGTTTTAATCCTACACAATGTTTTATACACCACGTTCAGTATAAAACATTTTAAAAATAAACACGATATACTTAATATTTAGGATAATTTTACTCTTTATTTGTGCTCTAATGTGAAGCGTTTTGAGTGAACGATTTACGGTGACGTCACCAAAACTGCTTCGCCTTTACAATAATAAAGTAAGCTTATGTACCTACTAATTAAGAGTCACGGTACGAAATATCAGTGTAATATTATTTTAATATTGCTATAAGAGATTGAGGTTGGCCCCCTGGGTGCTGATCACAATAAAACTTGGTTGTTCCGCGTTATCAGTTTTTTTGAAAAATCAATATTTATCATTGGACATGATACACTTGTCGACATTTTTATCAAAGGATACAATTATTATCGAAAAAGAGAGTAGTTATTTTATTTGCTATTTGTCTCAATAACCTCCCAAGGACGTTTTTAGTTGTGCCCGATAATTTATCTGTTAGTGACGTAACGTATTTATATCCACTAACAGGTAAATGTATTGCATCAAAGGTAGGGAAGTAAGCTCAAGTAGCATCTGTAAGGATTACTTATGAAAAAATTATTAGGTCTACTAAAAGTTATGTAGTTGAGTCTGAAGCGTAGTAGGTATATAATCATTAGCGAAGTATTGAAAAGTCATATTACCGTAGAGACTCATAGACTATCTACGAATATAGATCTATTTAGCTGTGCAATGGGGTTGATATTTTTTTTAGCTACAAACAAATTCGAACCGGTGACCGCTAGTTACAGAAGTTGCCGCAAATAGATCTTGTAGGTGGCATTTCTAAGAATACTTACTATAAAATAGATCCCCTTTATCTGTAACACCTTGACATAGTTATTATTGACATTCGATGTTTATTTGGTGGTTGTCTGGAAAATACTCTGCGTTAACTATGAGTAAGGTAGGTGCACAGGCACCCTTATAATTCCTAGAATATTTCGTACCTGATACTGGCAGCTCCAAACTACTAGGTATTTTCATGAAACCTGGTAATGACGGAATTCTAATTAGTCTGTATTCTATTAATTAGTTTGTATTCCGTTCTAAATAAAACTTAATAACCAAAGTATAAGTTTTTACTTTGGTTATTAAGTTTTATTTAGAACGGAATACAAATAAGTAAGTAGATGGAAGACTAATGCTCTTCTAATCACCAAACATGAGTTGCGATTTTGGATTTAGGGCAAGTTGATAAATAGACTTTAGAGGCAAAAAGGTAAACTTTTGGGCAATTTTTTATCGAAGCATTTTTTCCTAACCAATCCTCGGAATTCTCTAAGCTTTTTTTATAGGTAGGTAATGTTATCTTTACATGGACAGCATACTGAACTTGTTAAGAAGCTTTCTTTAAGGTTTTATAGCTTAATAAAAGTTTACGTGCGAGTTCGTTTGTCGGTAATAAAGATTCTAATGAGTTCTAGTGCACAGATTCCCATGGTTTCTTTTAAAACAATGTATTATCCATGTTGTTCTCAGTAAACCGTTGCAGTAGTACGCACTTTTACCGATACCTATTGTGTTTGATAAGGTTTTTTATCGCAACAGAGTACAATAAACCTCTTCATGTTAAAGAATACCTACCTAAAGTAATAAGTACACTTTTGTTTTCCACAACCACTTTTGGGTCTCCTCTCTATTCTTTGCTATTACGCTAATTCTTTCGGTCTTGAGGAAGGCCGTATAACTGCCGCTGCGAGATCATACAGGTATAAAAAAACTATTTTCTAAAAAAAGGCAAATACTTAGAGTGGAAACTTTCAACGTTTTCGATACAGCGTAACATAGTCTCATCTCGTCACCCCTTAGTACACACGGCTACACATCAAGCTATACATTTCCAGTATAAGATGAACTCTCATTCTACGAAAAGCCTACACAATGCGAGGTCAGCTTATACTGGAAATGTATAGCTTGATGTGTTGCCGTGTGTACAAATCTACGTTATTGATGTTCAACCATTTTCGATTTAAAAAAGAAAACGTCTGGATTCGGGTTATTCTTCATGTTCGTAGCTATTTTTATCACATTTTCAGAAAATATACACCTCTGGCATCTAGTGTCTTTTGCTACTAAGTACTTTAATTTAATATTGAACAGAACTGAATGCCACAGGGAGTCAAACAATGGAGTAGGCTGACAGAGTCTATTGTGTGATGTAGTGCCATAAATACAATTAAAGTCACTTACTCTCGTTAGCGCGATAATGCAGCACAGATTGTATTAAAGTTACTTTGTAACAGGGCCGTTCTAAGGAAGGGCCAGTAAATGCCATAGCGTAAAATCTATTGTGGTATTTCTATTGTGAGATTTTCTTCACTCTGTTCAGGGATCTCATTGAGTGGAGCTCCATAAGTGAAAGATGTGTTGCTCAGTAATTATATTCATTACCTCGAAAATACATTTTGTTTGCAATCTGCAATTATTTGTTTCGGGTTTGGTTGTCAATTGTGGTGTATAAATTCATCTGATAGTTCCCCTTATTTCATATGTCAGGGAGAGGAAATTTCTTCATATACGAGTACCCTTTATTATATTGTACGAACTTCCGCCTGCAGTTTTGCACTCGTGACATGTCAATTAAAGTAGTCAATCCAGGTCCAATCTATCTGTATACGACATGAATTAATATTTAAACTATAAAGTTTTTTTTAACAGGGGTAATATATCATTATTATAAATACGGGATTTATCACGTACCGTCTTACCTGTGTTTCGACCGACAATCCCGTATAAATAATAATGATTAATGATAATAATTAATGATAAATCCCGTATTTATAATAACGATTGAAATCAATCACGAAAGTTTTCAGGGGTAAAATATCTTCAATTACAGAAAGAATATACAATTAGGTATTTACAATAAAATACAGAAGAAACAGTTGAATCATATAAGCAATGCTTATGCGTTGACCTAGATAAGCGCCAGCTCTCGTCACTTCGACCAGACGCCCAGAAAATATATTTATTTATATATTTCTAATACATCTGTATACTAAATAATTTGGACTCGAATTGAGTTCAAATTTGATCGAAATCGATCCAGCCGTTTAGTCGTGACGTTTAGTCGTGACAGACAGAGAGGCAGAGTTACTTTCGAATTTATAATATAGATTAGTTGGATTAGTACCTACTTACTTAGTGCAGGGCAGTACAGTTAGCGAATGCGTTTGCGACGTGCCTCGCTTAGATCTGCTGGGAGTTGTACGAGTACCTTTGGATTATTATTGGGTTTATAGTATGATCAAATCAATGCAAAAGAATACATTTATATACGGGAACGGGGAAATACGGGAGTTAATACGTACCGTTTTATCGGTGTTATGACCGACAATTTTTCGTTTCAATTAGTAAACCTTCGTCAGGGTAAGTGCGATCCGCTCCGATAAAATGGTATGTGATAAATCCCGTATTTGCAATATTGAGTTCATTAGATCGGGAGATGGTGACACAAAATGTCAGGTCATTTGTACCGGTATGGCTACCCTTCAGAGGTCTAATTACATAATGACAAAAAGGAACCATATTGTTGGCTCCAGCCCTGTCGTATTACAATGCAGTGTCTTTGCCCTCCAGTGGGCACGCGTCTCGTGCTATTGTGGTAGTAGTGCTGATGTGGCAGCCATTGTTTACAAGATGCTCGTTTGCTTAGTAAAGGTATTATGATTTGTTCCCCAGAGATTCTAGTCCTACCTAAAAGATATTATCCTTGTCAGTTTTTAAATATATCTACCTATACTAATATTTTATAGATGTAAGGTTTGTTGTTTGTAAGTTTGTATGTTTGTAATGTGTAATCGGAGAATCTATTGAACTGATTTTGAAAAATGTTTCACTGATATTAATCTACACTATGGCGGCTATACTTACTTTATTTTGATAAAATCCGTGTGAAGTCATCCAGGGTCTGCTTTGGTTTCTAAATTATAGTTGACAACTGTTCTTGTGATCAACATTATAGCTAAATAATACCTTTTCTCAACTTGGTGTCCAGTTTGTTTTGTTATTTAGAAGCAAACCCACTATTCATTGCGGTTTTCAAGGACGTTCAAAACTATAATGATTCTAAAAACTTATGATCTTGTTCTTTGCTCTATTGCGTCCTTGATAGAGCGTGAGATCAATTTGTCGCAAGATATTGCTGACAAACACCGAAGAGTTATGTCTTCTTGAATGCTATGGCAAAGTTTTACGAACCTTGATTAATGCAACTGTAGCTAAACTATTTTGCATACAAACTATATCAGACAATGAAAGTATTCAGGAATCGCAACGCGAGGTGTCCGCGCTAAATGGTATGAAATGAACCCAAGTAGACGTGTGCTATGCTCCAAGTGGGTCATAATATGTTGGCAACATCATGTTCTAATAAAGGGCAGGAATGTTATATCATTCATAGACAGTTGATTGTATCTCAGGATTATTAGTAGATAATTGTACCTAGGAGTAATTAATTGAGCTCCATTAAAACTAAATACTTCATTAGCTGGTTTATCGAGGTTATTAATGTTATTGGTTGTGACAACTATCGTTACGAAGATATATTTTCTAAACCGAACGCACCGTGACGTCAAAGGACTCATTCGTTTATAACTGTTGTAGGGAACTTTGATCAAAATTCATCAATGAGCGGGGCAATGCAGCGTTTGGGGACGCTTCCGTTTGAGTGATTTGTATCGCTATCTACAGATCATTTGCAATGGTCTTTTATAACTAACTTGCTTCCGCGGCTTCGCGCGCGATGATTGTCAATTAAAAGTAACATTTGTGTCAATCTATCGACATACCAAATTTCATAGAAATCGGTTCAGTCGTTATGACGTGATTAAGTAACAAACAAACATCCCACTTTCGCATTTATCATATTAGTGCGAATTCGTTTTATGCTCGTATTATGGCGGGAATTCAGACTCGCGTATAAATTTTAAGATTTATTTCAAAAAAAAAATTACATTGATCTCTCGACGCATTTTTAGTAGTGAAATAGTTGTGAATGCCTGAGGTATATTCACATCTTCTGTATTAGCAATCATCATCATCATTCTGAGCTTGTATTCACACACTGCTGGGTATAAGTCTCCCCCATTTTATGCCATGTAATACAATATTAGTAAATACATTGTTAATTATTTTTTCAATTTATTATTATCAAAAAATTCTAATGAACAATGCCAGGCACATTTTCCATTGTCACAGGTTCTATCAACTTCTATTTAGCAGTGAAGACTGACCAACCCCTTGCTCTAAGGTTAATTATGTCGGAGTATTTTTTCTAAAAGTTCTTATAAAGTTATATAAAGGTTTACTGGGAGAGGCTGGTGCGATGTGGGAGTGTTCCGAGCTGATCCCGATCTTGTGATTAATGAACTGTGAACCGAACAATAGCTTCTTTGAGGCACCTACTATCCTTTTGACGAATAACTGTTGTTAAGGAACTCATTATACCTACGTCTAAAAAGTACGGGCCTTTTCAAGGCGAAACTCCTTTTCGTAGTAAGTTTTTATGCGTCTTCGCTACTTATTTATATCATCCCACTGCTAGGCAAAGGTCTCCCCAAACTTTTCTAACCATCCCTGACGATATAGGTTAAAAATACAATGTTAAACGCTAAAATGTACAGGCACAGCTGTTCTGAATGGTCTGTCTTGTGTGTGTGTGACAAATAAATGTATTTTCTTTCTTTCTTTTCTTTTTACAGCTAATCTCTCAGATCTATTGGTCAGTGTCGGCTGTGGTCGTTGTCCGGTTTTTTTAAAATACCTACTGAATATTATTTTGGTAAGTTGGATAGATAGATAACGCTTTAATGTCCATCACACTTAAATTAACAAAAAAAGAAGTAACTAGAAACGTGAAATTTGGTACTTGTATAAATAGAATAGAGGTCGCGTAGTGCGCGAGCTGCGAGCAGCTCGCGTGTTTTTCTTTTTGTCAAAGAAGCAATCAAAGAGGATATCGATTATGCCCTGGATATACATATACATATGCTACTTTTAATTGACAACCAAGGCGTGCTAATCCGGGGGCGGAAGCTAGTATATGTAAGTATTCCAAACTAAAAATATTTATTAGAAAGGTGAAATAAAACCAAGAGTAGCGATAAAGTAACAACAGGTGAGAACTCAACATTGTAGCGAAGAGAATATAATACTCGTACCTACGGAGATTGTAGTGCAGACAAATAGAATAGAACTGTCAAAGGATTTGGCAGTTCTTCAGTTCTATTTGGCACTTATGAAGAGGAAGAAGGTTCAATAGACGAAGTAAGAAGGAATTTTGTTAGTCTTTGTAAGAATTTTTCAGCTTCAGTTAGTTTTGTGCGGCCTACACCCAACAACTCCTTTCTTAAATAGTTTCATAAGTCGTCTTTTCATGTAGATTAGTCGCTCTGAAAATCTATAGGTGTAATAGCATTGTGTTACCAATTAAACTCTTGTCTTTGTTCTAAAAATGCGCAGGCTTAAATAATGGCTTTAAGATTGAATCTATAGACAGTAGAAAAATCTTATATAATGGAGTCCACACTTGTCTATGATTTCTTAGCGCGAGCCTAAAAATTTGAATAAATTCTTCCCACAGAGACTCGTCTCGCACAAGCCAGGCACAGAGTTGCGCAAAGAAATCTTTGACGCATGTGGGGCCTATAATATTGCAATTTTGCACCAGGTTTTTTATTTTCTCAGCTGGAAACCCTACGCTTGGTGATTGGTAAATTGCCGGATGGGTTCCGCCGCACACTTCCATGTGTCAGGGGCTACTGTTCTATGCTAGGGTCAAATTATTGACAAAAGTCAAGTCAATATTTTACATGTAGCTGGTAAATCCTTATACCGCTGTTAAACATTTTTTATTATTCAAAATCACTTACTCTCTGCAAACATCACTTAACAATTTACTTCTCTTTTAATTGGTAACCTAAATGAGATTATGTTGTTTTGTATACCTACTGACATGTAAAATATTAGGTATAGCAAAAAACTACGGGTAGTTGGTTGGTCGATTATTTATTTGTTTCCTATTTATATTCTTCGAAAGCTACTGTTTATTGTGGGCAGAAAATTACAGAAGTACCGAAGACGCCAGCAATTCCAATTAATGGCTTTTCTGAAAATGGTCTTGCCTTAATAAGGATATCAGGATAAATAACGATTGTTCCAGCCTGAATCGGCATCAAATTAGTGCAGTAAATATACGCCCACGGAACAAATTTCAACCATTACGTCAATAATAATTGAGATTAGCACAATTTTGTCGCGCCATTGCATGCTCTTCCACAATTAGTCGGTACCTCCAATTAATTATAGTTTGCCTTTAAAGTTGTTTAGTCATAAAATTAATTTTGTTTATTTTGGAACGAAGACAATTGATCCTACTGTGAATAGACTACGTTCAAAACCTATAAAAAATGCCTTGTTTCAGTTTTAGGAAGCGATCTTATAACATCAGATCTTAAGAATCATATTATAACTAGGAACATTAGTGCTAATACATAAATATGTACGTATAATACATATAGGCTGTTTGATAATATACGCACAAAAATGAAAGGAGTTATTTTGATGAGCTTAGTAAATAAATTTGTGAAATGTTTACCATTGAAATGTGAAATTTATTTTGGCATGTAAAAACAACCATTTTATTAAACTTATGTTGTCAGAGGCGTAGCGTAGTAAGGGCAGCAGGGGCACCCCGCCCCGGGCGGCACCTTTGGGGGTCGACAAAATTTCGCAATAAATAATAATAACATCTTGTAAATATTTGAACCAATTCATATTTTTGTCGCTTAGGCAATACCAGCTGTGAAATTAGTTTTTCAAATTGAAATTGATCTAAATTTATTTAAGATTAACAATGTGTATTTAAAGGCTAACAAATCTGGCTATCTTGTCTATTGAGCAAGAGGTGTGTGATGAATTCATGATGTAGATAGACATTGATAGTGCAATTTTGCTCTTAAAAAAGTAGACAAATATAGTTTTATTTAGAGACAGAATGTTTGTTTTTAATTCTAAGAAGCATATTAATTTTCAAAATAAATATTAACAGTATCGTGGTAGTTCTAAATTGGAAGTCAATTATTGCAATTATATTCAATTCGCTATTAACTTAATCTTGATGATCGTCAAGGTATAATCATGACATGTGTTCTATACCTGATATATCAATGTAAGTGGCACATGTGTAAGAATTTTTGTAATAAATGTGATTATTATTGTAAGACACATATATATATATGACTTTTTTGTTTTGTAACCTGTACAATACACAAGAATGATGCCTGTTCTTGCCGAAAAGTTTTTTTTCTTTAGAATATATAGTCTAGTATATATAGTCTATTAAATTGAAATACCTAAATTAGAGTGCGGCAAAATTTTCTTCCGCCCCGGGCGGCTATCACCCACGCTACGTGTATGTATACAACACTGTATGTTGTGCTATTGCATAATGCTTGTCATCTAACCACAGATACTGTATTGGTGACGTCTTGAGATATCTCTTGTTGTCCATTTCTAACCCCAAACCCGCAGCCATTTTGCGAAAGAGATATCAAATTGGCCTTTATTTTTGGATGTCGATAGCAAGTGTAGACAGTAAGTTTTATATCGAATTAATCACCTAAACTTAGTATTTTCTTTAAAATTCTTTAAAAGTCTTTTTTAGGGTTTCGTACCCAAAGGGTAAATAGGCACCCTATTACTGAGGCTCCGCTGTCTGTGTGTCCGCCTATCACCAGGCTGTATCTCATGAACCGTGATAGTTAGACAGTTGAAATTTGATGATGTTCACAGATGATGTATTTCTGTTGCCGCTATAACAACAAATACTAAAAAGAAAATAAAATAAATATTTAAGGGGGGCTACCATACAACAGATGTGATTTTTTTGCTCGTTTTTGCTCGATATTAATAACGGCAACAGGTAGTCGCTTGAAATATTCACAGAATATATAGTTATACATTTAATTTAAAAATAAATAATTAAATTAAAATAAAACATATATTTAAGAGGGGCTCCCATACAACAAACGTGATTTTTTTACTCGTTTTTATAGATAATAATGGTACGGAACCCTTCGTGCGCGAGTCCGACTCGCACTTGGCCGGTTTTTTGTGTTTTGAGAAACCGTCACTTGAATATCGTCAGTATATTACCAAACACCATGTATAGGTAACTAAAAGAGATGTGATGCCAAGTGAGAATATGTCGCTCGCACCGAGTCGTGTCAAGCGCGTGAGGTCGCATACAAATTAGCGTAGAGTTGCGCTTGCGACGATTTTATCATATTACTGTTTAGTTTTGCTGCTAAGAGAACAACAAAACAATGTCAAGATATTGTAGGCCAAGACAAGTGTTTAAATTTTCTAAGACTAATCTACTAAAATGTATGATAAATACCACAGAGAAATAATATACTGATGAGACTAGGAAGCGCAGGTTGATCAATGAGTACAATTTCCTAACAACAAAAAAATATGGGCATCATAAAATTATCCTTTTCAAGTAAAGGGATTAAGATAATAAGACTACAGCTTACGACACCGGATGATCCCATATCATAGGAAGATAAGCTTACCAGGTTATCAGTAGACAATGTAACTACTGGCACAGATAGTGTAACAGTTGCAATATCGTGTGTGGTAACTAAAGGTGACCCGAAATAAGACCTGTGGGTTTTCTTTCTGGCTTGAGCCTGAGTAGTCCGTTTTTGGAGGTACCTAGGTAGATTTATCGGATTTTTCTACTGTCGTTGTATTGAAAAAGAATTTATTAAAGTATTGTCGGACAATATAATTGAAGAGATCGATAATTACATACGAAATGAGAGAATCACCAATAGCCCTTATACCCAACTACATAATACATACAAAAGGCTCTAAGTAATTCTTCTCATTTTCCCACTTATTGACTAATGTATGGTTTTGCAAGTATCGCAACGTTTAGCTCTAACTAGGGTTGCCAACCCTACTATATAATATAGTATCCTACCTACTAGATTAGGGGATCAAATACTATATTGATAAAACTATATGTTAATAAGTAGAATGTAGCTTATGTGTCATGTATGAATACAAGCAAGACGTATCCAATAATACCTATATGCTTTGTACCTACTGTTGAAAATGGCTTTTGTAATTATACCCACATATACAAAGTCAGGAGTCGTTAAGAGACAGATAAATAATGCAAGGTATAACAATATTTAAAAAAATATACATAGTAGGCAAAACTACTATATTTTGCGTAAGGCAGAACGCAGCCTTAAACTTTTTTTAAGCCGGAGAGCAGCAAAAAATGTTTAATTAAAAATAAATATTTTAATCACATACTATATTTTTTTTATTTTTTTGCCATCTACTATATTTTCAGAGGTAACAGCTTCAAAAATACTAAATTTGATAGAAAAAATGTTGGCAACCCTAGCTCTATCCTAACTCTAAACAACTGTATTTCTGTTGATGATGCAAGTAATAGGTAATAGGTTAAAGTCGGTGACGGACGACTCGGTGAAGGTCACTAATTATTGCTTAACTTCTGTCTAAACTAAACTTTGGGAAGATTTTAGAGTCAATGTTAACTTATATTTAAAATCTAGGTAAATAATATTCTAGGTATGGGATTAGCTACGTCATAACGTAGTACCTACCTACCTATATATTTTCTCTGTCAAGCAATTGATGTCTATCCAGTATTCTCTTATGGTGCGAACTTAAATTTTGATATTTTCTTGGAATTATTTACCAGGAAAGTACGAGGTTCACATTTTAGTCAGAAACTAATACCACAGAGTAATAATAAATAATGTACCTACGAGCATAACTATGATTCCTGTATTTCTTTCGTCTAAAGATATACGCCTTCATAATACAGCACCAAATTGCAAAATAAAGCTAAGTATCTTTATTTTGCAAATTTGGTGCTGTAATTAAATTAATTAATTGGTATATAATTAATAAAACTTTCAAAAATGAACAGTAAAAATAAAGAACAGTGAGCGTAATAAAAGCTTGCCCGTATTCTGTTAATTAGGTCACCGTAGCCAAGTGAGTCGATTTTGCAGTGGTGACATCAGGAGATAATTGAATAATCAAGCTTGGAGTCCAATTTCGGGTCATATGCAATATACATCTAACTGTAGCGGCATGCTGAAGCAATTGCTTTTAGTATACACCAGAATAAAAAAGGTTAGGTTTGCCGCCACCCTTTGGGAATCGCCTGAATGATTCAATGGATTGCTTTTCATATTGTTTTGTTTTTTTATTAGTTTTGGTTGACATCGTCGACAAATCTATAAAACATCATGGGTTACTCCGAAATATGTTTGTTATGTACCTCACTTATGAAAGTATCAAAAATAGATGTTTGGAAGAAATCGAATTTATAGAAAAATATTAAAACTTTGCCGCTAATGAAATATTGAAATTCAATTTCTATGAAAACCTGAACAGAATCAGAATAGGTATCCGAATATTTCTGGTTAATTCATGTTTCGAAGCAACCTCTATAAGAGCTTGTCTAAATAACAATATGTGTCTTATTAGAAAATATATGAAATAGGTGTTTCTGTCTCAATTAAGCGCTTGACAATTTAAACCAGTTCGCCATCAATTTAATTATTCGTCTAGACAAAAATTCTCTCAAATGACTGGAATAAATCCGTAAGTAGCGAACACTTTAGAGAGTGTTCAGGGAAGGGCGAGATTGGTGGCATTGCAACCCCTACCCATTAGCAAGGGTTGCTGTGGGGAAAACTCGACTCCCGACAGTAGTTACTTCCTTTGTTTGCCAACCCGAATGGTTACTTGTTGACTTCCTGTTTAGGTTCCACCCACTTGTTTTTAGCAATAACATTCGCAGTCATAACTAGCGTGTCTTAACATTTAAAAATTCAATATCGAATCTGTTTCATTAAATGTGTTTAGAGCCATCTACCGGATAAAGGTGAAACTACGGGATTTACTGCCTGAAACACTTGCTCATAGTCAAACACGAAGGTAGAGGTAGCTGTAAAAATCCTTCGTTAAAAGTTTTGGAAGTTTCTAACAGGTGGCGCTGCTAGTCTTATTTCTAGCTATAAAAATAGGGTAATAATTACGAGTAAGACGTATTAGGCGCTATGGGGTACAATGTTTTTATATGGTAGGTTCTAAATAACCTACCAAATAAAAACGTTAAAAACTACCTAGGGAACGCAGCGTTCACTTTGTTCGGCTTGTCGTTATTCATAAAAGTGTTTTATCTTGTTAGCTTTAGCAATAATTTTAGATGACTTTTATGAAACCAGCTGAGTTAAGGTGGTACGATTTCTATAAGTACAAATAATAATTTGATATTCACTAGATAAACATCAGAAATATCTAAGCATATGCATATCGAATTACATAAGTCTTTATTCCCGTAAAATCAATAAAAGTGCACACTTTCCTTGATTTAGGATCAAGAATGATAATACTGATTAGGTAGCTACTTTTGTATTAGGTAGGTACTTTCTTTTTTACCTGCTCGTGAAGTCGTGACCTATCTTTATACGTTTTCGCAAAACGCTAGTCCCCAAAACTTTGTACATTTGCTTATTGATTGGCAGGTAAAAAACATCGCAGTAACACACATTTTTCAGGCAAACGCCTGTAGGCGACACGCACCGATGGAAAGGCAATAAAGTAATGCAATAAGACACGCGATCGTGGATTCGCTTCCTGGTTGGGGCCATTTTAGGCCCAACCGTTCGTTTCAAGGACTTTGCAACAATGACTTGATGGGTTGAGTAGGCACGCAGTTTTTGACAATTATCTTGTTAGGGTAATTTTAGGGTTAATAGTCAATTTGCTCATTCTCAATTGATTGTTTGTGGTGGCGTCGCGTCCGACACTATAATTTTAATATATTTATTTGCTTCAATGTGGTTAATGTACAGATATCTTATAAAATATTATTACATAGGTACTAGCTGGCTCGCCGAACTTCGTACCGCCTTGACAAGCATGTGACGCGGGCTGCCAATAGAACGGCTCCGGTAGAATTGTCAATCGGTTTTGTCAGTCGGAATTGTCAATTTTAATAGTTATTCTGCTATTCGGGGCGGAGACAAATCCAACAAATCAAAAATCGTCAAAATCGGTCCCGCCGTTCCTGAGTTATAAATGGTGTAACTAACTAAATGGTGTTTTATATAGATATACTTAGATAAAAATATTATTGCTTACATTCCCCATCCGGTTATTAAATCTTATTTTATTGTACAATTTATTTGACCACACTTGACCGATAGATCTATGAAGGTTCGTGTTAAGATTATGATGAATATTATCCTAATAAATATATAATTATTGTTTTGTATGTTGTTGCAGGTAAATTTGTGGATTGAAAATGCATTGAGTTATGAAACAAACTATGTTTCTACAAAGGTAAGCACTTGGCAGGTAGGCTTAGAATTTACATGGCTCATTTCTAATTTTTCTAGAGATAAGTATAATAATTTTGTGTTATTATTAAATACCTAAGCTTTAGGAGTTGGATATTTGATACAAAAGGATATTTTGCACAAGCAATGAAGTTGGTAGCTTTTAACATGCAAGCAATACCTACCATCATTATAATCTATAGCTCTGGAAGAAAAAAATCATAGGTGTTGAGAACGAAAACTTAACTACATATATTGAAAGTTGCTGAGTAATACAATAAACAGATTATCCCAGAAATGTGCATTCATAAATAAATTACTTCTTTTAAATCTAGGTACAAAATTAGATTTTTTAAGGTTTTTACACGGTAGAATTTTCCTTGCAGCGTGCAAGTATTTTAAAATTTTAAAATAAGCATAGTAAAATTAAAAATAATAATTAAATTCGATGCATTCAAGTCATTTTTATTCTATGGTGAAAACCATAAAAACTGTTATAATATTTTGGTCGCATATAAACACATTTACATTGTGTATAGAGTGTTTTTTTTTAACTGGGACAGTACGGCCATGATAGAACAAATAAGATGATGCAATGACTGATATAAAAGTCCGACAGATGCAAGAACCATGTTCGAAATTCAAATTTTTTTTTAAATACGAAATGTTTTTGAATTGCTCATGAGAGCATGGAGTTCGTAAACTTCTTAATCGCTACAGTATTAATACTTCTTTAATGTGCCATTAGAATCTAATAAAATGTTTGTTGGGGGAATCTTGCTTTGTCCTGTTGTATGAGAATACATTTTATCAAATTTGACTAACTTCCGCTGCTCAGATTTTTTTTATCCAATACAATAAAATGATCCTTACAAAGGATTGCATCGAACGGCATAAAAAAAAAATATTTTACCAACTTGATTCATTTTAAGGCGCTACTCACGCTTGACCAATTTAATGCCAAAATGTTTTTATTCGAAAACGAGCTGATGCTTTAAAAGAAACTGCACCTGTATCTCCTCTGGTTATGGGTGCTGCTGTACTGTCCCAGTTAAAAAAAAAACACTGTATAACTAAAGCAGTGCCCTAACAGGGTTCATGTAAGTACATACCTAACATACATATAAATGAGACCTGTATTACTAACAAAGTAATATTGTACCTACTGTATTTACTTAGATGCAATAAATGAATATGAAGTAATATTATGCCTTCTTTTCTTGATTTTTTTATAAATACGTGTATATTTGGCAATCTGTGAATAGATTTAATGTGCCTATGCCTACTAAAGATTTTATCCCACTTCTCCAATAACGATTCTCATTTCAAGTTATGGATAGCGCCAGTCGTACAGTCTGGAAAGCTCGAGGCATGGAAAAATAAACATCCTATGAATCACTAACTACGTTTCCTACTATTCAATTCCACCTACATGCCGCCGACTGAAAACATTGTCTCTTCCAATTACAACAAGTTAGAAAGGGACAAAATATCTCGACTTTCAATGGAGTTTCCCGGCAGGTTCTATAGGAAATCAGCCGATGGTTGCGCGCGCAGATTTTTCAGAGCGCAGGACAGGATTCCTTTTAAAGTGCTACAAATATCTAGAATAGAGTAAACAAATTAAAATTAATTTTGTAAACAGGTTTATTCCTGCAACACCCCTTTCTGGCAATTTTCTAATTTGCTAAAAACTCACTTTGCTCAAACTTGGATAATTAATTTTGAAATGTTTTGAAGCGGGTATAACTTTTCGTAATTATTTTATTAAATGCTAGTGAATTAGATTGAGAATAATGCAACCAACGAGCAGCTAATGAAGTAAACTTATCAAAGTTTTCGTAATCCTTTTTTAAGGCGCAATATCTGAAGCCTGGTCTATCGTTTTGTTCAGTCTTTGCGCACTTTAGCAGCCGATAGAGGCCGCATCGCCACTTCAGGTCTTGCCGGCGTCCATAACGGAACGCACCCCTTGCCTTGATTCATAAGTTTTACTGATCCCTACCCTTATCAGTTATCATATTTATTAGTACAAGTGTCTTCTAATCGTCGCTCGAGAGGTAAGTTTTAGAGATTACCATCGAACACCGACAAGGCTTCTGCGAACGCACTCTGCACATTCTAGTCCAGTCGTTCGATATCTCTAAACACGAAACCTAAATGACTACTTATGTTTTTCTTTATCGATCCTGTACATAACTATCTAACACGTAGTACGCCATGCACACATGTCATTGTATCAAGCACAGTTTTCAACCCCAAAGGATATGAAGATCAGGCATTTTAGAAAATAGTTTAGCTGGGCGCCTAGATCTTCCAGATGACATAATGCCATTTTGTAACGAGAGAGACTGATAGAGTCATTTCTATTTCAGTTCTATCAGACCTATTGATAATAATTACACGAATTTATGTTATCGCCGAGTGTGATAGCTCTAATAGGTTTGCGTCACAGATATTACTGCTATTACTGTCAATTTGTTTTGTGTATCAGATAAAACACCTTTGTGTGTCATGGAAATTAATTCATATTTGTATCCAAGTAATTGATTAAAGGCCTCTAATATATATTGCAAAAAATATTGAATTCCAGTGTTTGTTATTATGCTACACATGCTTTTTAGATGTAGGTAGGTTAAAACAATCTTAAATAGCTGAGTATTGAAAAGAAAAGCATGCCTATTTGAGTTATCTAGAATATATTTAATTACATTTGTTTTCAACTTTCTATGCAAACAATAATCATAATTTACTAATGCATTTGTAATCGATTTAGAACATGACTGTTTCTAACGATCATAGTAAATTAATTTTGTTAGTGACTCAGATCAACAAATGAATCGTTGCCAAAATCCTGACTCATCAGAAAAAGATCATAAGTCCTTGCATGAATTGCATTACTTTTACTAAAATATTTTCTTCCATTATCAAACATTCTTCTGAATACTTTATCAAATCAGCGGTAGGACAGCTGAACATAGGCCTCCCCTATCCCTTTCCAGAACGACCGATCTTATGCGGCCTGCACCCAACGGCTCCAGTCGTCTTTCCGTCTAGTGAGGGCCGTCCTCGCTTTCCAGTGCGTGGAACCCCTCCTGAACCTTTATGCCCCAACGGCCGTCAGTTGTTCGAGCTATGTCTCCCCCCCCCCAATGCCACTTCATCTTGATAATCCTCTATAATATCATACATTTATAATCTGGTTTTAATTCTAAATTAATTTTTAAGTTTTTATAAAATATGGATGCTGGTGATTCTCATTTTTTAATTACTCGGCTTTAACTAGATTACTAATAGACTCTGAATATCCTAGAGAGCTAGGTGTTTTGTCCCTTGCATTGACGCTTCTCTCATCTATCTGCATGAACGAAAGTGATATAACACGGTGTAAACAGTAACGCGGTATAACTGTATAGCTGCTGTATATTGTTGCAAAAACAACAATCTTGACTACTTCATTTTTATCTTTGTAAGTCCTTCTTTTGGTTTAAATTGGGGTTCATTTTTAAAGTGACTTTAATTTACATTCACTGCTACCACAATCCTTCAGACAGTAAGTTATTAGTTGGAATGGCTTTTATGGAGGCTTTGATTGAAACAAATAGGGGTTTCAAGTATAAACTATGAGTTTCCTTTTGCGGTTTCATTGTTCAAAATAAATTTGTTTATGTTCGTCTGTGTGCTTAAAATATAAATAAATAAATAAATATTGCTGGACATTTCACACAACGCTATCTAGCCCCAAACTAAGCAGAGCTTGTACTATGGGAACCAGATAACCGATAGAATACTTACCTACATACATTTTTTTTGTAAATACATACTTATAATATATAGAGAAACAACCAGACCCGGAACAAATATCTGTAGATCATGCAAACATTTGTTCCGCGGCGGGAATCGAACCCGCTACCTCCTGCGTTTCAGCCGGCTATTCACCCACTGCACCACGGAGGTCGTCGCATATGTTTAAATACTATCGCAAATAGATAGGTAGGTACCTATATTCCTATTTCATTGCCATTGTAATGGTTTATGAACACCTTTCTTTCAAAAACGAGTGATGTTTTTCCACCCATAACTATTATCATATTTCTGCTATTATTAGAGATCTGTATCATGTTTAATGACAATCATTTGCCAAATAAATGATTGTCTATCTCTATGTCTATTTGCATCTGTATCATCCTATCCACGTATCATCTTATCACTAAAAATGCGATTCCTTCCAGACAACCTTTAGACGGAGAAGAGTATTAGTAGGTATGTGAAAGTGAAGTAAAATAAAGTAAAGATTGTGTTAAGTATATGTTATTTACAGATAAGTTAGGCTGATATGTTACCTATAATCCTATATTATAAGTAAATTCAAAGTGAGAATAACGGCATCCGCTAAACATAAATTTGAAAATAAAAACATTTCAGTACCTATTATTGCTCTTGAAACATACATAAGTATCACTTCATGGCACATTATTTTATTACACATACAAAAACAACTTTCAACTAATTCCTTCTTTTGGTTTAAATTGGGGTTAATTTCTAAAGTGACTTTAATTTATATAAAGTGCTTGCTACCACAATCCTTCAGACAGTAAGTATTAGTTTGAATGGCGAATTTTAAACAGTATATTGTCAAAATTAGTGTAGGTAAAGAGTTTAATACAAACACTTACTTATTTGAATAACATGATTCACTATTTACAGTGAGTCAGAGGTGTCTCCAAGTACCTTTTTGTTTTATGAATATTCCAATTATGATGAGATTTGTATCAGAATGATGAACACAATTCAATCAATGCAATCAATGCGATAGATTAGCTACACTCTCACGCTACTTGATAAGTAGTATATAAAGTAAGGAAATAGGCTAATATCATGCGCATTAGTCTGCTTTCTATTTTTAGGCATTGGTGGACTAAAATAAGATAAGTAGCTAGATTATATAGGTACTAATATTGTGAGATGATCGTTTAAATAAACCAGCACG
Source organism: Philereme vetulata (assembly GCA_918857605.2). NCBI lineage: Eukaryota > Metazoa > Arthropoda > Insecta > Lepidoptera > Geometridae > Philereme > Philereme vetulata. The sequence continues at coordinate 12,739,727 of OU975432.1, forward strand.
TTGACATTACTAACAAAACCCTTGACGTCAATTACTCGAGCGAGCGCGAAATGCTTACAAATAGAGATGGAAAACTACTCTCTCTATGAAAAAGTAATGACATATATAGTTTGTTTTTATTACATTTATTGTTTTACACTTTACTGAGATAGTAAGTATATATTCAACAAAGTAAATTATAAAATATCTTTTAAATATTCTAGAATTGTCTGCCCCACTTCTTATTTAATTCTTTACAACAATTTATAGAGGGTTATTTTATTTCTATCTATCTGATCATTCTCATCTTTTAAGTATTAATAATTTAATTATATCTAATCAGTTATTATAATATGTAGGTATCCACAGTAAACTTCCTGTGGTTTCTTTCCGTTTTGGCATATGTGTCTAACTTACTTACAATAATTACTGTACTCAAGAAAATAACTCTTGTTTTGTGATACAACGTTAATGAAATCGTTAAAAAATACCAATGTTTAGAGAACTTTTGTATGGGGACTCCCTTACATTTGATTCGTTAAATGTATTTTTTATAAGCTGTGATTCAAGCCACAATAATCTGTGAAAAATTCAACTGGCTTCCTCTTACTTGGAGTTATAGTCTTATGCCAAACAGGCAGATATCGTATGTTTAGCAATAGAGTCCAACTAGGCCATAGGGAACCCTAAAAAGAAGTTACTTTACAAACATTTCGACATACACAGAATATACATTTATAGCAAACATTTTAAAAGAAAACACAAAGACTTGACCACCGTAAATGGTCGAATACACTGTAACACTGAGGCACTTGGTGTCGCACTCTGCTGGAATATTCTCGATCCCTCTCACACTTTTGCGTACTTTTATAACGTAACGAGGCGTATTTTTATACGTCTGAAAAGCCCGTCATGGAACAAAATGGCACGCTGCCATTTAAAATAAAGAATATCTATATTTTATGTCCGGAGCTATCCTTTTCTTTGCGGGAAGAATTCTGATTGGGTTTGTGGGGGTGGAGTCGCTGGAATGTCGTGTTGAGGCTTTAGCAGCAAATGATTGATGGTTCCCGGTGGTGAGGTGAGGCTGTCACTCCTTTTCTGGCCACCACCTGATGGGGTCAGGTGTAGCTGAGGGAGCTGGGCCTTCGGGCACACTGGTGGTCTATCGGCTTTTGGCTGCATACTTGCTGTAAATGAGTTAAGCATTAATTAGTATATGCATACAGTTATATTATTACTTATTGTCTAGTGTCTGTTAATTTAAAAAATAAAACGTGCTTTTGGCATAATCCATTATCCAATACCATAATCATTATAATGATTGAATTATTAGAATCTCTGTATTTCTCGCGAAATCAATGATACAATTAAAGGAAGCAATGATACAATAATCATTAATTATTTTACACGTGACTCTTATCAAAAAATCAAAGTACTCGGGCGCACTCACTTTCTTTCAGGCTAATATTTTGCAATCTTGACACGATGTTATCTGGCCGGTTCAAAAACATGAATGTTTATTTTGAATGTGTTTCGCTTGGTGGTTTGTCGCTGAATGTCCGATGTTTAGATTGGCCGGTCGGTTTTATACTGACTAACATTTGGCAAGAGCAACTCTCTAGAACACGTCACTCTACTCTGACGATATAGTGTGTGTGACGTTCAAAGCGTTTCCTTAGAGCTGTTTTAATACATTGTGGTAAAAAAGCCTATATACCTACGTAGGTACTGCGTAATTGCAGTTAAGATTATAGACTATAATAAAGTATAGGTACGTATATTACGTACTTATATACTATAGTTATAGTAGGTAAGGTACCTTTTACGTTTTGAGGCATACAACAGAACTACATGGAATCATCTACATAAATAGATTATGTATTATGTCGCTTTGTCATTAAAATGTATTAGTGGAAAATGTGTTTCCTATTACTGAGTCCTCGTTAAAATCCACTCAGCAATTATGGAAACCTCTGGTGTACAACACTTATTTTTATTTACATAGTGCAGGCCGCATGGCCGTTGTTTGATATATACCTACTCGTACCTTACTAGAGGTTGCAGGCCTCATGGCCTTACCTTATTACGAGTGATATTAGCCTTCATGTATGCAATTTGCTGGAGCTGCAGACTATCTTGACTGAAAGTTATAACACAAATTACGCCCACTGTAGGTACAAATTAAGAGATCATACTCTAAAAAAACCAGCCAAATGCGAGTCGGACTCGCACACGTAGGGTTCCGTACCACTATCTAAAAAACGGCAAAAAAATCACGTTTGTTGTATGGGAACCCCCTTAAATATTAGTTTTATTTTAATTTAATTATTTATTTTTGTTTTTTTTTTTTATATAATGTAAATATATATCTCAATATTCTGTGAATATATCAAGCGTCTACCTGTTATCGTTATTAATATCGAGCTAAAACGAGCAAAAAATCACGTTTTTTGCATGGGAGCCCCCCTAAAATACCTATTTTATTCTGTTTTTAGTACTTATTGTTATAGCGGCAATAGAAATACATCATCTGTGAAAATTTCAACTGTCTAACTATCACGGTTTATGAGATACAGCCTGGTGACAGACGGACAGACAGACAGCGGAGCCTCAGTAATAGGGCGCCGTTTTACCCGTTGGGTACGGAACCCTAAAAAACAATATATCAAAGTTGCTTAAATAGTTCGGCAAATTTGACGCTTTCTAAGTTATACCATAGGTTATACGATGGTTAAATGATGTTAATATTTAGCAATTTTAATCAAACTGTAAACTACTGCTTAATATTAGGTATGGTTGTTTGCTAGGATAGCGTTCACATCTTCATTCATATCAAAAAGCACGTACCGTTTCCCAAGGATAGAATAACAGAAGCACGTACCGTTTCCCAAGGATAGAATAACAATATAATTCTATGTCGAATCGCACTTACAATAATCTTACGGTTGTAAAAAATGATGACCGACTTTATCTTGGTTTTTAACATAAAACTCTGTAAGTATACGCATGGTATACATGTGCGAAGTCACGTTATCTTTCAATAGGAAAAACCTGGACAAGAATTGCTTTCCATCGAACGAAAAATACAAAGATTTTCCGTAAAACATCTTATGATTTTAATTGGGAAATACCAGATCGTTCACAGTACACAATGAATCTGAGCTCTAATTAAAGGTTTTTCTCATCTGTGATGCAAGTGAGAAAAACCTTTAATAATGAATGAAAATTATAAATTATGTAGATTTATAACGCTGTATTGTATATTACACTTAAATAATGAGTCTTATATAATGAACATATACAAAATATAAATATTGTCCTTGGCAATCAAGGTCTAGTTCATAATTTTAAAATTTAATACTCTTTCAAACCGATACAAACGCATAAACTGAGTTTAAAAAAAAGTAAGTATACTCGTAACTTTACTGAAGAAGTCACCTTCAAATCAAAGGGTAATGGTAACGCTGTCAGAGCTTACCTGTCAAGGTCAGGCCTTACTATAGAATAGAGGGATCGTCCGCGGGAGTGCCAAGAGATATGCCTTCTCATTTTCCACAAACAATATAGGCATTGCTTGGAGCAATTTTTCTTTCTAATCATTCAAAGATTTTTGCACTTCCATCTCGTAGTAATTTGGATTAGTTAGTTGAACTATCTACAATTATATGATTTATAATGATAAGTAGGGGCTGGGATGTTTACAACTTTACATATTACGGGTTTGCATTGTTTTGTAGAGTTTATGTCTGTTGAAAAAAATATTAAGTACCTGTTTATTAACACAATCACTGCGCCATCATTTTCAAAAACTTTCAGCATTTGAGACCTAAAAAATCTCGAAACTAACCTACCCTTTGGTGCGTTTGAGACCTAATCAGTCTCCTAAAAATACAGTTTTGAAAATAGTTTATATCTTCCAAAAAACCAATGACATAATATTTTGAAGTTTTTGTGGGCCAAGAAAGGCTATTGCTCTACATTTTGCTAGGTTCGCACGCAGTTGTGACATTAGAATAAACTATAAATACCAAAAAAAAATTAGGTATCGATTGTATCTCTTACCGCAACCGAAGATAGTTCAATATGTGTAGTAAAGTAATGATGGGAATAAAATAATATCTCGTCCCTTTAGAATTACTCATTGTTTATTAACAATAATCAACACACTTTAAAATACAATTACGTAGTGATATTTTCGAACCGTGCGCGCGACCTCCCACGTCGATGCTAGGACAACACTAAATCGAGTCACGCGGCGCCCGCGCCGCCCACCCTCCCTCTCTTGCGTCTACGAGTCGTACGATTTCACGAGTACCGACAGGTCTCCTAACGCAAGGAATGAAAATAATTATACTACTGTGCGTTAGGGACCTAATCCATCTCTATATTTTTTTATGTCCTTGAATTCACCTTTAAATAGGAAGCAAATATGTATATTTGTCTTACTCATACTTAAAGAACTTTACACGTTAGAGCCTCCCGCAAGGAGTGAAACAACACGATTATAGTCAACGCACAATACAAAAGTCCTGCAAGAGATCTGATAGATCTCGTAATGCAACGAATGTGTTAACCGCGATGCTTAATATTATTTGCTTAATATTATTTTGTCTTTATAATGCCCACCTATTTTGAAAATATTTCAATCTAAACATATCTACTCGCAAACATCTATAAATACATACATAAACGATCATTAGCTGATGTGATTTTAGAGATGTGTATATTGTAAAGTAAATAATAGAAACATTGAGAAAAATAACATTAATTCCGCATGACGCGTCATCTCATTTTGATGGTAATTTTGTGTCACCTACTTGTAAATATAACTAAGTCTAACGAGGTAGATCTGTTTATCAACAAATACATTTTGTCGATTTCCATTTGGTCAGTGTTCCCATTTTTGGGATGGTTCCAAGCTCCAACTAGTGTTGTACGACTTTTGCTCCAAATTCGGTTTTATTACAATCCTAATAACTTTTACCTAATAAAACGTCAAATGTAATTTTGAAGTGCAACCTACAAGATAAGCACGCCGCCTTAGTCACTCATAATCACTGGCGAATTGGTGCCTCATTTTTCTCTGACTCATCACTTTTTATGACGGACTAGAAACTTTGGTAAGGTAATCCTGCTTTAGACGTATACCGTTCTAATCTCGTGCGCAAGCAAATTGCGTGGTACTTGCTTTATCGTATGATCTGCTATTTAGAATATAACTCACACGTAAGGACTTGTGATATATAAAAGAAACTGATCTTTGTCTTCTTGCCCTTTTCCCACATTACGTGGGGTCGGCACAACATGTATTCCACTTCCACCTCTCTCTATCAGCCGTCATCTCCGATGTCACTTCCTTCCTACCCATATTATTTTTCACTCAATCTATCCATCTCTTCTTCGGGTTTCCTCTACTTCTATATCCATCCACACTCGTATCTAACACTCTTTTAGTCACATGATATTCTTCCCTATGCATGACATGCCCATACCACGCTAGCCTCTTACTTATCAATTTTCTATCACTGGCGCTACTTTTAAACTTCCTCTAATATACTCATTCCTTATCTTATCCATTCTCCTTACGCCACACATCTATCTTAACATTCGTATCTCCGCCGCGTGCACTCTTCTTTCATCCGTCCCTTTCGTGGGGATAAAGGAAAATGATGCGGTTTTAAAAATTGTCATCAGTTATTTTATTTATTAGATAGAATTAGTTAGACATTGGTAACCTAAATTAGACATAAAATAGAGCGTATACCGATAAACTAACCTCAGATATAAAAACATCACGACACACCACCAAAGTTTAAGTAAACGTTGTCTAGTAGATACTTAGTTTCAAAGTATTCACTTTCATAAATCATGTTGACACTAAAACCGTACAATTGTTTTCAAAAAGCGACCGCTGAGCACAAAAGCACTAAACCGTTGATAGATATGCGTAAAAGCACCCTGGCTAATAAAATGTTTACTGTCTTTTATAGTTTCAAGGAGATCGCATAGGTGATCGACTCGCCGAGCGAAGAACTATGGTATATTAGACCTCGGTTGAGGTTTTGAAGAAAGTTTAGTTTATTACAGAAACATGGACGCAAACAACGTGAGGGTAAGCCTCGGGAACCACGAGAGCACCGAGTGCTAACATGATGCACCATGCACTGCGTCAAATAGTTCGAAATAGCCGAAAGAATACTTCAAATTTAAGTTATGAAACTATCGCTTTGTGTGAGGGCTCTCAACATAAAAGAACCCAATTTAGTTAATTCGTTGTTAGTTTCCACCGCTGAAAGACGGCCATGAAACTCTTTAAGCGTCATAAAAGGGCAATTTTAGGCGCGTCGACAACATTAAGTAATCAATTGAAAGCCTTTTTTATACAAATGATTTTCCGCTCATGACTGGAAATTACAGCCCCTGAAAAGTTTTTGATGAGTTCGCTTCGGCTCTAAAAGATGGATTATGTATTTTTTGTTTTGCACTACTTTGATAATATGCCTCATAATTTAATAAGCATTTCAACGAAAAATTTATCTATGGTAACATCTAGCACTAATGAAATCTTACTCCAGTGCTATGTTATAAAAAAACAATATAAATGTTTAATTCTCAATTATAGCTTCAGCTGTTACAATAATATATCTACCCAAAGAGGAATCGCTGATCTAATATTTGTCCACACAGCGATTTTATTTTGTTGTATTCCTTTTCATTTCCGTCAGTTAGACAAGACCTGCGATTGTTCTTATTTAGAAAATATTGCACAGAATTGACACCATTGAAGGAATATTGCGTGCCATGAGTCTATTTCAGTACTTAGGCATCATTGTACGTTGCGTTCGGTTCAACGTCGATTCCATTCGAGTTGATATTTATCGACAAAATTATAGATTTGATTTAACTTTCATTTACACAGTATTAAATAGTGGATTACCCTTGAGGTACAATCACTATTAACTATTCTATTTAGATAAAAACTTTCATTATCTATTGCGCGGAAAACGAAATAAACGCGACATTTTGAACAACTATAATAGAAAATAGCAGTCAACAATTACAAAAGATCTCAAACCAGTTTTTATTGTGCAACAATCTTCCATTATCCTCTAGCGGTTCATGTCATGTTTGTAATATTCGGTTTTTCATTCAACTTTTACTGAAAAGCTATTCTTCGTATTCTGGCTATAGCTCGTTGTCCCAGTGGCCGAGTTCGTGACAACTTTTGTCTATTGATGTTTGGTTTACAAAATACAAAATTACAAATACAGCAAAGAATTCGAGGGACCACGGAAGCTATGTTTTAAGCAGTTATACTAAGTATGTGTCATTACGGTAGCAGTTAACGTAGATAGGGAAAAGTATTCGAGGTTGTTTAAAAATGTATAAGAAAATACGACCGAAACGGGTTCTAACTAGGATATTAAATAAATGATATTATTTTGATTTGCCGTCACTAGAACATTCTCTTTAATTTAACAGTATCCCAAAATTGCCTGCTTTAGATCGGGTTAGGGTATGCGTCAGAAAAATATGAAATTACAAATGTATTAAACATGTGTGCGAACACTGAGAAATCTTTAAGGAATATTGTTTTCGTTGAAGAGCTTGGTTTGTTTTGGTAACAGCTGAGAGCGGTCGGGGACAGGACGGCCGTCGCCGCCCCGCGCCTCTATCGTGTACAATCACTCTTGTTTTGTGAATAATTTGCCAAAATTCACGATATCCACCATCGCATTTGATAGCTGAAGAATTACTTAGAACATAAATATTAAGGTTATTCACAAAAATACCTATAATGGATACGGTTGATGTCAATGACCTAAAATTGTCATTAGAAATATTAGTTTACTTAATTGGAACCATTGGAATTAACATAAGTTATATAACATAAGAACTAACACATATGTAAAAACTGTTAGTTTTTATTTTAGGCGCGTTATTATTTTCTTTTAAATAGGTAATGGTAAAGTACTTCAATGTTACGGTTTTCGAAAACACGGTTTACCGGTAATTTATTGCCCTCCATGCCGTGATGAGTTTATGTTAAAAGCTTTTCAAGTACAGATTTGAGCACCTAAGTTAGTTTTTACTTTCAAGGTACTTAAACATTCTACCTTGAATTAAACACGTTTCTAATATTTTCTTACACTTATTGAATTCTATAGGCTCCGGCGGATCGTCCTCCGAGTGGCCCAGGTGGTCAAGACTCGTCTCAGCCACCTCCAATCCGTCCGCTAAATAGAACTGATTCTCGCTCAGCGTTCCCTCCACAAGGCCCGAGACCAGGTGCTCCTCTGCAAGTTCAGCCGAGACCTCAGTTTCAACCGGGCGGTCCAGTCACTGCACCTCAGCAGTTTGTGCCAAGACCGGGAACTCCGGCTCCGAGACCGCAGGTACCGCCGGGCCTGCCAGGGGTGCAGCAAGCTCGACCCCCACCCTTGCGCCCGTTCGGTCCGCAATCTATTGCGCCAGGTCCGAGGATCCAGTCACCGACATTGGCTCAAGCACCACAAAGGACTCCGCCGCCAAACAATTTACAATTCGCTCCGCGGCAACCTATACCTGGCGTTACTACCCCCGACGGTGCTAGATCACAAATTTACCAGCAACCAAACGGATCCATTAAAAGTGGACCCCCAGTCCTTGGTCCAAATCCAAGACAACTGTCACAGGTTCTCGATTCGTCCAGTGTATATCAGAACAAAACAGCCAACCTGGATAACCAAGTAGATAACCGAAATGATCAAAACATCAACAAGCCGGAAAACGGCATGGAAATGCCTGGAATGGCTAAAGGGAGAAGTTACAGCATCGCGGCTGCTCCTGGCGCTCCAAGCCCACTTCAAGCAGCTGATGATCGACGAAAGTCTGTCAGTGCTATTGGTGGAAGGATTGATGAATTTACCAGTCGAAGTCCGGGGCTCGGGCTAATACAAGAAGCCAAATTGGAAAGCAAAGAAAACATAAGAGGTTCTAAAGAAAGTATACGATCGGAAGCGTCTAACGAAGGCCAAGATGTTCCCGATCGCCCAGAGTCACGACTCTCGGGATCGAAAATGACGGAATCCTTCATAGGATCTCTTTCAAACTTAGCTCCCAAAAAGAAAACTGATGACAACGATGACGTTATATCACAAAACACTGCCGGATTGAAAATTGGCAACGAAGCTTCTAAGAACCAGGCAAAGGATTTGTCTGAAAGGTCGCCATCTCTTACTCGCAGTGATGAATCACCTGAGCCTAAATTGATATCTCAGAGCCCAATAGCGCCGATCAAGTCTCAAACAGTGACACCGGAGCCGCAACGTCCAAAGACCCCTAAAACTGAGCTGAAACAAGATTTCAAGACTGAACAAATAAACACTAGGTCTGTAACGCCCAAAATGCCAGCAAAATCTCCCGTGCAAGATATGCGAGCGCCAATGACTCCAAGGAAACCAAACGAATTGGACACTTCATTTAATTCGAAATCAACTCCTAGAAAAGTAGCCTCAGCTCCTAAAGCTCGTCCTAAAGGTAATGACTGTATACTCGTAGCTTCATTCCTTATACAATTAGGTACCCATTGATTAGAAATGAGCCATATTCAAATATGTATTAGGTAAAAGTCGAAATATAACGATATATAGTTACATTTTCTTATAAACATTTTATAAAATAAAATATATGTGTTTTCAGATGGAGACAATGACAGCGGTGTTGATGAAACAACCCAAGGAAATGTGAGTATTCAAATAACAATATGCCGCTTTTATACTAGGGTATTTCATAAATATATTTTCTTTATCTAGGATCTAAATGGATCCCCTGCATCTCCAAATAAGAAGATTTCTTCTAAATTGCCAACAAAAGAAAAGTCCAGCAGCAGCCTGAAGCCGAACCTATCTCGATCATCAAGCAAGAGTGCCACTCCCAAAACACCTGAAAACCCGCCACCTTCTGACAAGAAAAGTATGTCACTAGAAATGTCCTTAGTCAGTTTAATGTTTAAATACAATAATACGTAGTTTTAAGCACGCACACAAAAAGCTACGGGTTCGGATCAATACCACCTACGACGTAGCTAATATACAGAGCCCTTCGCTTAGATTAAATTATTAATGTCGGTTGGTATTTCCCTGGTGGTCAAGTTCATGGTCTACTTAACTTTGTTAAAGGTGACGATTGTAAACTTAGAGTATTTTTATTGTTTGTACCATTTTTTTGTTGATTTGTTGTTCTTTGTTTCTTATGAGTATCACCTAATTATAAAAATATTGCAACTCAATTTGCAGAAGTACCAATGAACAAGGTCCAAGTTGGTAATGCTCCATCACCAAATATTAAAGCTGTGAGGTCCAAAATTGGCTCCTTGGAAAACTCCACTTATAAACCTGGTGGTGGAAAAATAAAGATCGAGAACAGGAAGTTGGAGTTTGGCAATGTCACCCCGAAGATTGCTGCGAAGAATGATGCCTACACCCCCAGTGGTGGTACTAAAAAGGTAAAAACGATTGAATAAAACTGTCTATCAAAACATGCACGTAATTACATTTAAAGGACGACGTCCTATTCATTTTAACCGTCTATAATAATAATTTGTTTAACTGAAAAACATTAAAGTATCACAAACAGTTTGACATGACGTTATCTCTTTTAGATCACAACCACAAAATTGGAATGGAACGTGAAATCAAAGGTGGGCTCGCTGCAGAATACTTCTTACAAGCCTGGTGGCGGAGACAAAAAGATTGAGACGGTAAAACTGGACTTCAAGGATAAAGCCAAACCAAAAGTCGCATCTACTGTCAACATCACCCACAAACCTGGTGGAGGAACGGTCAAGGTAAGTTATCAGAGTAAAGTTATCAAAAAACTATATCGTACTTGACAGCCATTTTACAGTTTTACGCAAATCACAGTGAGTAAAAAAGTAAATTACTGTAGTAGGAATCAGTAAACAAAGTAGATTGATGTTTCACTGTTAGATAAGTACAAGGTAATTCAGCTTTGGCATTCGGTTAAAAACTGTATTTTGTAAACACACTAGCAGCAACTGCAGTTTTTTGGTATTTCCACAGTATCGAGCTCGCACTCAATGTAAACTTAGACCAAAGTATTCAAATAATACATTATTATGTGTCACATTAATGTTGTTCTTCTTTAGTCGCCAGTCACAAAGAACGGATCAAAGGATGTGAGTAAAATACTTTATTAGCACAATAATAATTGGTGTGCTCAATTCACTGAATTTGCACATTTTTATGTTCGCAAGGTTTATTCCGGAGTGTCGGTTAAACGCAATGACGTCAATGTGAATGCGATTAGATCAGTTTCCTAGAAGGTACCGACGAGAGATGAAGGAAGGCTTATATTGACGTTGGTGTTTTAGTTTGTTAGATGGCAGCTACCCAGATGGAGGGCATCGCATAAGCATTTTGCCTATCACACTTTGTGGAAAAAGGTCAGACCGCCGGAGAATCAAGATATTGTCGAGTGCAGGTTCTATGTAGCAGGTGTTGCGGCTGTTATTCTCACGCTGAAATTGTGTGTTGCTTTCAAAATAAATTACATCTTATCACGGAAAATTTAGGAGTACCCAAATAACTAAAAACTAAAGTAATTAGCGAGATAATGAAAATTTAAAACGTAGTTACTGAATGTTTTCTTAAATAAACACAAATGAATGCCAATCAATATAGGTTTCATACCTAAGGTTATCATGATGAAGTTACATAACAATGACTGAACATAATGTTATCCACGCAAGCACAATAGGTATACCAACATACCTACACACATCTACTTCCATCAAGCACGCAACCTATGCAAAATCAATAATGATACGTTGCATACAGAACAATAACTTGAAACTATATTTTGTTACGTATAAAGTTCATATTTATTTGGAACCAAACCACTCACTGTGATTGAAAATATCAAAGCACATTGTTTGTTATTGTTATATTTGTGTTTATTTCATCATGTATTATGTAAACTGATTAAGATATTTTGAGTTTCCGTGAAACAAGACTCATTTGCACTTTTACAGATTACACATGTCTGAAAATAAATATCTTATTGAATTTCTTTATAAAACGAATGTAAGTATGTTAGATTATAAATAGTTACAATAATATTATGCTTGCTTTCAACGGAACCTTAAAAATATATATTTACGTATTTATGAATATTATATCACTTTATTGGCCCACATCATTTTTAAAACAGATCGAAAATCAAAAATTGGATTTCAAAGCACAAAGTAAGATTGGCTCCTTGGATAACGTTAAGCATAAACCTGGAGGCGGAGACATCAAAATTTTCGACGACAAGGACTACATCAAGCAGATCGGACACTCACCGCTACCTGACGGTAGTCGCGGGCAATCCCGGCAAGAGGTGATTCCCCTTTTTGACCATCCTCATCTACCACCTTTTGTTTTGTGGCTTTTCTTTTTTTGTTTCCGGTGACGGTCTCATTTCCAATCATGTTTTCTTGTTCTTTTTGTTTCAGCCAGAGTATATGTACACATTTTATTGAATAGGTAATCACTATCGTTTACTCATTGAGTGTCTCTTCTAATACGAATATCATATTGGTTTTGCGTGTGTTTGGTTTCGTTTCATTTTTTATTGATTTGCCGTCTAATAGCATTGTGTTATCAACTATTCATTTATTTAGTAAATCACTAAACTACAATGTTTGTTTTTCTGCCGTAGAGTCCACTGCCTCCTGTTGTGCAGCCACCGAAGTCGGATGAGAATTTGAACCAAGAATGTTAGAAGTTGACTACAATTTTCTCGAAGAGCGACTAATATTTACACGAGTCCAACTTTTGTATATTTTTACCTTTGTTAATTGATGTTTGTGTGATAGATTATACATTGTTACAATGAAATCCATGATTTATTTTATTAGCAAAGTCACTAATTTGTGCATATCTTTATGGACAATATGATGTGTAATCTATAAGTTCGTGGTTATATTTCGTACTTATTCCAAAAACTTATACCAATCTATTGTATTTCTCCGCTATCTTTTGCATTTGATCCAGTTTATGAGAGTGACATGAGTGCCAATACCTAAATAGTTGTGTAGATTTTTGTTTAACTACTCGTAAAGTCATTTATTAATAAATTAATATCTAAAACTAATCTACGTGTTTTGTTATGTACGACATTAAATGAAAACACGGCTAAGGTAAAGTAGGTTTTTTTTTCAAATTCATTACCATAGAAAATTTGAAGTTTTCCAACAACCTTAATATTAAGTCAAAGAATATCAATGAAACAGCCTGTATAAAATAAGTAAACAAATGATATTCATTTACTTACTTACCTGTTAAACTGACTAAGCGGCATCGTCGCAACGCGCCGATTTACGTAAAAAATTGTTTATTGGAAATGTATAGATTACAGGCTAAATATTCAAGCTACCGGTATTAAACCCACCTTTAAAATCAGTTAATACGATTTCGGATGTGTGTTTTAAATTAATGTCGTACATAACAAAACAGGTTGTACAAACACAGTCAATATAATGAATGATAGTCTCTTTGTAACAGTTTATGCACACGATTGTTCTTATTGAATAATATTATAACAATAGCACTAGCAGTATTTTACGATTGAAAGTGTTTTTGATGTCTACTGGTATTTTCATAATGATAATTAATATTAATAAACATTATACGTATATTGTGTTTATAGAAAAATAAGCTTTATTATTGGAATTATTTTAACAAGTTCATTATATTTATTTAATGCACTTATCTGATTTATGTGTTTATTTGGAATGAAAAGACGTTTTGAAATTGCGATGGGTTCTTGGCACAACACGAACAAATTCGGGATATACTCATAAGAATGATAATAGTGTTTGCTTTTTAGTACATAGCTTTTGTACAATTCGACATACGTCGAACATAATGTTATTGTTTTCGCGCAGAGCTGATTTTGTATTTTTGTAATAGTTAAACTGTGCCGAGAACGGGTAGGTGTTGAATTGACTGACCAGGTTATTAGAATTCTAAATGTTTTGTATGTAATTATGTGTAAGTATAGATTCGACTTAGATAGTGTGTATTGTAATGTTGAAGCTTCTCAGTCACAAAATATGTTGCATTGTAATTTAGTAGGTTCATTTTTGAAGAATTAATTTAGGAAATGAACCATCGTAGTATTTCTAAAACACTAAAACGTTGAGCCTTTTGCGGTTCATCTTAAAAGCTTTATTGTTACTTTGCTTGGTATCCTATGTATTGAAGTGGCAAGTAGCAAAGGTAACTGTAGCTAACTGACCTCGATGTTCCGTAAGTTAGTGGCTAAAATTGTGAATGGAAAGAATGTTTCGAGTAATATACCTATATATATATATATATATTTACCTAATCGGTAATCGTGTAATACAACTTAACACAAACATGAATTTGGTTTTATTTGAAAAAGAAATAGGCCTCTTCCAGAATTTTTAAAAGGTACCTGTTAAGTAATAATTGAATTCACAGAACCACCTTGTATCCATAGAGTTAGTTGCAAAGCATTACCACTGCGCACACGCACCTCTCTTTAGTCGATGGATCATTTGGATTCAGGTAAGACATTTTTTTTATCTATACTTCTTTTATCTATACCTATAGGTATTATGGCTATTAAATCTCATGAAAATCTTCTAAAACATCGATCATCAACTTGCAATACTATCAACTGGGATCCATTTTCCCGTTTCCATTTACGAGCAAGGAATCCGAATCCATTTTCTCATCATACCAACTCTACATTTTAAATACTTTAAATTACAAGAATATATCGTTCATATATTTTATCTTTATTTCTGTACTTGTTCTTTAAGATGTGTTTCTCTTCAGGAGCACTACTACATGTCGACGCGCGACTGGTCCGAGGAGGACCGCCCGATGACTCGCTGTCTATCAGCTCGCGCACCCCGGACTCCTCGGAACCTCTCACCGCGGCGCCGGTACGAGCCCTCCATCGACGAGGAAGAGCTGGTCCGTCGCAACAACGCCAGGAACCGCCGCCAGTCAGTCGCAAGACCTGCCAGTGCACGTGACCCGCCAAGCTCAGTTTGTTCTAGACGAACATCGCTGACTCAACGGCCAGCCTTTACTATTTACTGAACGATCCATCTTTTTCTGATAAAGCATACCGGCATTAGTCTTTTGGTAGAAGCTTTCGGAAAAAATTGATAGATTTATAAATCCTTTGTCAAATGGATGTAGAGTCATGCACTGTTTAACAAAATACGTATATCAATTTAGCCGTGACAACACTTTTTAAGCAGTAAAATTTACTGGAAGTAGACACGATTTGAACGTTAGTAGCCCTATAGGCACAGGCCATAAGGCCTTTATTTTAGCACTTTAGGTGATAGAGTAGGTCCGTAGAGAACGTAGGCGATTGCTTCTAGAAAGTAAATAAGTATTTTTTGTTGAAAAATTACTTTTTATTAAGAATCTTTTATAAAAATCTTAATTGGAAGCACAAGCTGATTCAAATGAGCCCATCGCTAGTAATCTACCATCCATTTAAAAGTTTCATTGCTTCGCTGCCGTCTACATCATGAGACCACCTCCATGGTAGGTACCATATTATTGCATTGTCACCGATGTTAGGTACATATGTATCCAAAATTTCAGCTCAATTGGTTGGGGGAACTGGTCTAACATTCAGTTGGAAGATTTGACTAACAAAGATTGCAGTTTAATAAAAGTTAAATAAATAAAAAGAAATGTTCAGTGAATACAAAATAAGTAAGAAGTAACTTTTAAAAAAAATATAACCTTCACTTCATTTACTTAACAGAAAAAACCAAATATGATCCGATTTCGATGAAATTTCTATAGGAACAATCTGAAAGTATATCCTTTCAAATAATAAAAGAATTTTTCAAATCGGTTGATTAACGTCGGAGTTATGGAGGTAACAAACATAAAAAAATACGGTCTAATTGAGAACCTCCTCCTTTTTTGAAGTTAAAAAAAAGAATCATCGAAATCGGTTGGCGTGATATTGAATTATTCGTCCACTTGTCGCGCACATACTTAATGCAAATTTAAGACTTAGATGGTTTTCTCATGTATGCCATTGTTAGAACTAGATCAAATTGAAATGGGACTACACGGGAAGCACCAGCTTTCAAATAAAAAACGAATCATCAAAATCGGTTCACCCAGTCGAAAGTTCTGAGGTAACAAACATAAAAAAATATAGTCGAATTAGGAACCTTCTCCTTTTTTGAAAACGGTTAAAAAAGAGAATCGTAAAAAAAATATGTGGCTTGAACGTTGGCGAACGATAGATAGATAATGTGTAGTGACGTGGTGAAAGTTAATTCTCAAAACAAAATCATTCAAAAAATTACAAGAGCCATACCTATTTGTACAAACCTGTTGTTATCTATGAGAAATTAAAATTAAAATATTTTGCACAAGCATTAGAAATGATTTGTAATAGGTAAAATATGTTTTAAATAGACTAGTATATTAGTAACTTCAATAGAGGAATAAATGTTTATGTACCGTTATTATGTCTTAATTAATAAATTATTCTGGAGAAATAATCGTTTTATTTTAAAAGTTCACTTCCACCAATCTTCAGGAGAAAATTCCTCCAGCAGTTATGCTTACCGTAATGTCTTTTTTAGGGTTCTGTACCCAAAGGGTAAAACGGCACCCTATTACTGAGGCTCCGCTGTCTGTCTGTCTGCCCGTCTCTCACCAGGCTGTATCTCATGAACCGTGATAGTTAGACAGTTGAAATTTTCACAGATGATGTATTTCTGTTGCCGCTATAACAACAAATACAGAATACAATAAATATTAAAGGGGGGCTCTCATACAACAAACGTGATTTTTTTTGCTCGTTATTGATCGATATTGATAACGGCAACAGGTAGACGCTTGAAATATTCACAGATCATTTAGATATATATTTACTTTAAAAATAAATTAAAATAAAACAAATATTTAAGGGGGGCTTTCATACAACAAACCTGATTTGTTGCCGTTATTTTAGATAATGGTACGGAACCCTTCGTGCGCGAGTCCGACTCGCACTTGACCGGTTTTTATTTTAAGATTTTTGTCTATAACCTATTTGTGCGTAAAGCTTATTGTTTTTAAGTTTGTATATTGTTATCTTAGAAAGTACTGAACCGATTCTGAAAATTAATTTATTGATAGAAAAAAATCTTATAACCCCGAGTGCTATACGTATTATGTTATGTACGACATAAAATGAAAACAAGGGTAGGGCTAGTATAGTTGTAAAATAGGTTTTTTTAAATTCATTACCATAGAACATTTTAAATTTTTAAACAACCTTAATATCAAGTCCTGCCGTGGGGCGCCGGCAATAGAATGTTGCCCCTCCGCTCTTGCCCGTGGATGCAGTAGGAGTCTGCTAAAGGATACCTCCGAAAGATGGGCAGCAGCGTCTTTTCGTGTTTCAACACCTATACTGCGCTCGCCAACCCGCCTGCCAAGCGTGGCGAGTATGGCAACAACCCCTCATGGATTTACAACATAAAACCAGGCCCCGAGTCCCCGGCGGCCCTGCTAATCCTGGCTACGGTAGCAGTCACGGTAACGGCGGGGCCAGGGGTGCTAAGAATCCCCGGGAGACGATCGGCTACCAAACCCTACGACGACCACTGGCCCTGGTAACACACAACATCCGCACTTTGAGGACAGACGAAAAGATTGTTGAGCTGGAAGAAGAAATTAGTAGATTACACTGGGGCATTTTGGGGTTATCAGAAGTCCGTAGAGAGGGCGAGGACACGATATCCCTTAAGTCTGGTAATCTACTATACTACCGGGAGGGCGACCAACAGTCCCAAGGTGGTGTTGGGTTTCTCGTTCACAAGTCACTCATCAACAACATTATCACCATCGACAGTGTGTCGAGCAGGGTCGCGTACCTGACACTCAGAATATCTAAGCGATATTCGCTGAAGGTCGTTCAGGTATATGCGCCGACCTCTTCACACCCAGATGAAGAAGTAGAGTCTATGTATGAGGACATCAGTAGAGCCATACATACGAACAAAACTCACTTTATTGTTGTTATGGGGGACTTCAATGCAAAGCTAGGCATGAGAAGCGATGATGAGTTGAGAGTGGGGCAATTTGGATATGGGCAACGGAACCCCAGAGGACAGAGGCTGGTCGACTTTCTGGAGAAAAAAGGACTCTTTATGATGAATTCTTTTTTCCAGAAGCCGCCTCACAGGAAATGGACCTGGATGAGTCCCAACGGTTCCACGAGAAATGAGATTGATTTCATCTTGACCAACAAAAAAACGGATATTCAAAGATGTCTCTGTGATTCTCTTCTGTGACAGGGTGAAAACCGGCAGTGATCACCGAATTGTTAGAGCCACATTGAATATGAACGTTAAACTTGAAAGGTCCCGTTTGATGAAATCTACGCTCCGACCCACTCGCGCACATATCCAAAACCTCGAGAGCTTTCAACTCGAACTTGCAAATCGCTTTGACTGTCTAGAAGCGGATGCATCAGTGGACGAGATCAATAACAGGTTCGTAGAAACCGTCCATACGGTGGGGTCCCAGTTCTTTAAGACCCCCCCGTACCAATAGACCTCAGAAACTCTCTGATGACACCCTTAACCTCATGGCTGAACGACGTTTATGGTTGCCCCAGTTATGGTTGAGAACTCGGCTCTTGAAGTTGTCGACGCGTATGTATACCTAGGACAAACAGTCCAATTAGGTAGGTCCAACTTCGAGAAAGAGGTCAATCGTCGAATCCAACTCGGATGGGCAGCGTTTGGGAAACTTCGCAACGTCTTTTCGTCCAACATACCTCAGTGCCTTAAGACGAAAGTCTACAATCAGTGTGTGTTACCAGTGATGACATATGGAACCGAGACGTGGTCCTTCACTATTGGCCTTATGAATAAGCTCAGAGTCGCTCAACGAGCTATGGAGAGGGCTATGCTCGGGGTTTCTCTACGGGATCGAATCAGAAATGAGGAGATACGTAGGAGAACTCAAGTCACCGACATAGCCCGACGGATTAGCACGTTAAAGTGGCAATGGGCAGGCCATATAGCGCGCAGAACAGATGGCCGATGGGGCCGAAAGGTTCTCGAGTGGAGGCCACGGACCGGCAAGCGCAGCGTAGGACGTCCACCCACAAGATGGGCAGACGACTTGGTAAGAACCGCAGGTCGGCGTTGGATGCAGGCCGCTTCCAACCGCAGTTCCTGGAGATCAATGAGGGAGGCCTTTGTCCAGCAGTGGACGTCCTACGGCTGATATGATGATGATGATGATGAATATCAAGTCCTAAAGTATCAATGCATAAAATAGGTAAACAATCATATTCATTCATCATGTTGTTTTTCAGATAACTGTTAAATTGACTAAGCGACATCGTCGCAAAGGCGCCGCCGATTTACGTAAAAAATTGTTTATTGGAAATTAATCGATTACTGGATAAATATTCAAGCTACCGGTATTAAGGCTCGGACTATATGGCATCCGGGCTTGTCAGGTACCGTTTGTAACGGCCCCTGACCAATCCGTTGCACAACCAAACATTTGAATTTTTTCTGCATCGACTACACACAATCCGAGGCCGTCGGACTCCGATTTTTTCCTGGAAGCAACCGGGACGTGCTCCGGATTCGCAGGATCGGGGAGACCTGGATGCCATATAGTCCGAGCCTAAACCCACCTCTATAATCACTTAATGAGATTCCGGATGTGTGTTTTAAATTAATGTCGTACATAATACAACAGGTTGTATGCTCCGAGTATAGGCCATATTTTATTTTGATAAAAATGGTTAAATATTAAACAAAATTAGCACTGTAGATTACAATATTATCGAGCAGTCCTACTTCCCTGCCGGACTAATGTTATTAATTAAGTACTAGCTGATCCACCCGCGGCCTCGGACGCGTGGTTGCTCAGTAAAAACAGTAACCTCCTGCGCAGTTAGACCTATATTACTCCGGGATAAAGTAGCATTCTAATGTTGAAAGAGTTTTTGAAATTGGACCTGTAGTTTTTGAGTTTATTCGTTACAAACATACAAATCTTTCCTCTTTATAATTTATATATACTAGCTGACCAATCCGCAGCTTCGCACGCGTAGTTTTTCAATAACACCCTCCTTCTGCGCAGTTGGGTAAAAGTAGCCTATGTTACCCGGGGTTAGTGTAGCTTCCCAACTGTGAAAGATTTTTTTAAATCAGTCCAGTAGTTTCGGATCCTATTCAATACAAACAAACAAACAAATCTTTCCTCTTTATAATATTACTATTAATCTATGTTATTATAAAACAAAGTTGGGTTAGTTACACCATTTATAACTCAAGAACGGCTGGACCGATTTTGATGATCTTTTATTTGTTGGATTTGTCTTCGCCCCGAATAGCAGAATAACTATTATTATTCAAAAAAATTCACGCAATAAGAAATATATTAGGAAAATTCATTTTCTCATACATAATGATGGCTGATTGACAATTCTACCGGGATGACGTATATTGGCAGCCCGCGTCATATGCATTTCAAGCAGAGATGGGTAATGGGTAAAAACCCATTCTACCCATTTGGGTTATAACCGGGTGATTTGGGTTTTAACCGTATTTTCACCCATTTTGCTGGGTGAAAATGGGTGTTTGGCTATTTTAATGCCAAAGTTAAAATAAGGTAGGTGCCCACTTTGGCAGGTACCTACTAGGTACGTAATTAAAATATTAAATGAATAGTAGCGTTCTAATAGACACTTAAAGCTGGTAAATTAATAAAAGTCGGAATAAAATTTAGATCGCTTTATTACTAAGTAAAACTTCTTTACGCACGCTTGACTTGGCGAATTGCTATAGATAAAAAAGTATTTACGACGTTTCGTATTTTGAATCTACCATCTTCGATTTACGAAAAAGTTCAGCAATTCCACAACAGATGGCAGACAGCAGCAGAAAATAACTTATGTACTTACTGTATGCTCCTCAAAATAAGGTTACATTTCCTTTTTATTTTTCTTTCTTGGCGTCGCACGGTTTTGTCCAACGCCATTGGCAAATAAAAAAATAGGGAAACAGAATAGACATGACATTTCATTAAAACATTATTTTTACCACTACTCAGCCAGTGCGGTGACACAAAATATTGTCATTATTGATTGGACCCGATTTTGGGTTTGATTAAAATATTACAGGATACAAAAGGGTGCTGTTATCTATAATCTAAGGATAATCTAGTTCAATATTTGACTAAAACTTACTAAGATCATTATTATTTACCTACAAAAAAGGAACTATTTTTTGCGAAGATCATGATGTAAATAATAATGCGACGAATAAATATATGTCGTTATTACCAGTTGAAAACTAAAAGACGTAAGTTTTATCCGTCGTTTTTAACACTAAGGGCCCATTTCACAGGTTCCTGATAAAGTTCCACATAGCTATCTGACAAATAACACCATACAAAAGTTGTTACTTTTTGAGGTTACCCGATGACACAAACATAGACTCATAAATTACCAGTACAAGTTATAATTTTAACAACCCTTCATTTTGGTAAGGGGTAAAACATTACCAGGGTGTCATAATCGCATGAGCGACAAAGCCCTTTTGTAAATTGATTAAAAAAAAACCATTTGATGAACGTTTATTAATTTTTGTGAGAATTTTAATATAAATGGCAGAGATCGATAAAACTGCTATCGCATTAGACTACATCACTAACTAAGTAGCGGAGAATATTCCAGAATGCATATCTCCTATCCCAAATTAGCCTAAGTTATACAAACTGCAAAAAAACACTCCTTCATGCTTGTATAATGTAGTTAATTTTGCTATAGATAAAAAAAAATTATTTACGACGTTTCTATTTTGAACATACCAGCTTCGATTTACGAAAAAGTTCAGCTATTTAACAACAGATGGCAGGCAGCAGCAGAAGATATAAGTTATCTTCTGCTGCTGCCTGCCATCTGTTGTATGTGAAGAAGTATGCTTCAATTAAGTCTACTTTTTGCGTATTTGACAATGCCATGATAGGACAAATAAGATGATGTAATGACTGATAAAAAAAGTCCGACAGATGCAAGAACAATGTTAGAAATTCAAAATTGTTCTGAAATACGAAATGTATTTGAATTGCTCATAAGAGCATGGAGTTCCTAAACTTCTTAATCGCTACAGTATTAATACTTCTTTATTGTGCAATTAGAATCTAATAAAATGTTTGTTGGAGGAATTTTGCTTTGTCCTGTTGTATGAGAATACATTTTATCAAATTTGACTAACTTTAGCTACTCAGATTTTTTTCATCCTATACAATAAAATGATCCTTGCATAGAACTGCATCGATCGGCATCAAAAAAAAAATAACCAACTTGATTAATTTTAAGGCGCTACTAACGATTGACCAAAAAAAAATTAATGCCAAAATGTTTTTCTTCGAAAACGAACTGATGTTTTAAAAGAAACTGCACCTGTATATCCTCTGGTTATGGGTGCTGCCGTACTGTCCCAGTTAAAAAAACACTATATAAATATACATACATATAGATGGAGCTAAAGAAGTTTATAGGTACCTAGGTACTTTATTAGACGTCATTGTTAATAATTACTACTTATTTCATTTTCACCCGCTCAAACAACCCAGTGGGTGGAATGACTTGGTGATAATTGGGTTTTAACTCATGTATTATAACCCGGGTGGTTACCCATCTCTAATTTCAAGGCGGTACGAAGTTCGGTGGGTCAACTAGTGTTAGTATAGACTAAAAAAAAATAGAACCCAACTGTCGTATACAGGCTGTTCGGTAATATACTGACGATAATCAAGTAACGATTTCTCAAAACATAAAAAAGACTTCTCGAAATAAAACTACTAGTTATATTTTAAAATTTTAAAGAAAATCGACCAAGTTTACATGATTAATTCGATATAAAACTTACTGCCTATTCTTTCAATCGACATCCAAAAATAAAGGCCGATTTGATATCTCTTTCGGAAATGGCTGCGTGTTTTGGGTTAGAATGGGACAACAAGAGATATCTCGAGACGTCACTAATACAGTATCTGTGGTTAGATGTCAAACATTATGCAATAGCACTACATACGTTTAATAAAGTGTTTGTTTTCACGAAATATTTGCCAAAATAAATTTTACATTTATATGGTAAACATTTCACATATTTATTTATTATGCTCATCAAAATAACCCCTTTCATTTTTGGGCGTATATTAACAAACACCCTATATACCTACTTAGTCCTAGCTAGCTACACTAGGATTCTCTGTCGTGGTTATCAGTAACTACGAGTACATACCACAGTACCACAACACTTATAATCACAGAACATAAAAAACAATAGAACTAGCATGATGACTTTTCACTATGAAAACCAGTGTAGCTAAACTCACACATGTAAAAACTAGCACACTTAGAAATAAAAGTTATAATTGGTTGAAAGATAACGTTCAAAAAGACACAAAACCATAAAACAAATTTTACGGATGATTACGATAAAACCTTAGCTACTAAGGGAACATGGTTTAAATTCAGTAAAATAAATAGTAATAAAAAATTAAAGTCGACTCACTAAAAGATGGCGCTTTAGAAAATATTTTTATTTTCATCACCAGCCGGAAGACGTCCTCTGCTGAACATAGGCCTCCCCCTTAGATCGTCACAACGAGCGGTTGGTAGCCGTTTGCGCCCAACGGCTCCCCGCGATTCTTACTAGATCGTCGGTCCACCTTGTGGGGGGCCGGCCTACGCTGCGTCTTCCAGTCCGTGGTCTCCACTCGAGAACCTTTCTTCCCCAATGGTTATCGGTTCTACGAGCGATGTGGCCTGCCTATGGCCACTTCAACTTGCTAATTTTGAGAGCTATGTCGGCAACTTTAGTTCTTCTGCGGATTTCCTCATTGCGGATTTTGTCACGCAAAGAAACCCCGAGCATAGCCCTCTCCATAGCTCGTTGAGCGACCTTGAGCTTGGTCATGAGGCCATGAGTAAAGGACCACGTTTCAGTGCCATAGGTCATCACTGGCAACACACACTGGTTGAAGACTTTAGTCTTCAGGCTCTGGGGAATTTTGGACGAGAAGATATCGCGAAGTTTCCCGAACGCTGCCCAGCCGAGTTGGATTCTTCGTGCGACCTCTTTGTCGAAGTTGGACTTACCTAATTGGACAGTTTGTCCTAGGTATACATATTCGTCGACAACTTCGAGAGTATCGCCCCCAACAACTACCGGTACGGGCACAACATGGATATTTGACATGATTTTCGTCTTATCCATGTTCATTTTAAGACCCACCTGTTGGGAGACCCTACTGAGGTCGTTGAGCATGGTACCGAGTTCCTCGAGCGATTCGGCCATAATGACTATATCATCGGCAAAACGAAGGTGAGTGATGTATTCGCCATTGATATTGATGCCAAGTCTGTCCCAGACCAATAGTTTGAAAACGTCCTCCAATGCGTTCGTGAACAGTTTCGGAGAAATTACGTCTCCCTGTCTCACGCCTCATTGCTGCTAATTGGATTGGTTCCGTACTCTGGTCCTGTAGACGGACTGACATAGTGGCGTTACTATACAAACACTTCAACACTTCGATATACCTATAGTCGATTTGGCATCGCTGAAGAGACTGCAGTACCGCCCAGGTCTCGATTGAATCGAAGGCTTTTTCATAGTCTACAAATGCTAGACATAACGGCCGATTATACTCCTCGGTCTTCTGTTTAATCTGGCGTAGCGTGTGGATGTGGTCTATGGTACTAAAGCCTTTTCGGAAACCGGCTTGTTCGGGAGGCTGGAAGTCATCGAACCTGCGTGCGAGACGGTTCGTAATCACTCTCGAAAACAGCTTGTAAACGTGGCTCAAGAGCGAGATGGGCCTGTAGTTCTTTAATAAGGTTTTATCACCTTTTTTAAAGAAAAGCACCACCACGCTCTTATCCCACGCTTTTGGCGTGGTTCCTTCGAGGACGACGGAGTTAAATAACTTCTGGAGGACTTGAAGTACCGGTTTTCCACCCGCTCTCAGAAGTTCTGTCGTAACTCCATCCTCACCTGGTGCCTTGTTGTTTTTAAGCTGTTTCAGAGCGATCCTAATCTCGTACAGGCTGATGTCCGGGATGTCTTCGGTATAGTGTCGGGTTAGTTTGGCTCTTATTTTAGTTTATTTTAGTCTCTATTAATTAGAAATAAGACTGATAATGCAATGGCAGTTACTTGATTACCTACAAAACAAAGCCACTCAACAACAGATGGCGCTGTGGCTAACGATTTTTGTTAAAGTCTCTAACAGCAAAGAATAAGATTGATAATGCCATGGCTGTTACTCTCTAGTCCAAAATACTTTGCTACTGCTTTAGTGATGTACCTATCAGGATATAAGACGAATGTATCGATATCGATTATCACCTACCTACTATGGATAACGAAATAGGTACGTCAGGTTATAATATAGGTGGTCGAAATAAACAACTTTTCTTTTCTTTCTTTCATAACATAATCACAGGTTTCCAACTCATAAATACTTAAAAAAATATTATATTACTGGAATATTAATACTGAATTATTATACGAGGGGCACACTAAAAGTTCCCGGAATCAATAATACAAAAATACTATTAATGGTCAAAAAGAATTTATTTTAAATTTCTCAAAATATTCTCCCTTTGCGTCAATGCACTTTTTCATATAATTGAACCAATTTTGAAAACATTTGTGCCACTCCTCCGGTGGTGACGTCAGATACATTTTTTTCATACTCTTCGACAGCCTCTTCTGGTGATGAAAACCGTTGATCGGGTAATTGGTTCTTGATTTTAAGGAACAAAAAAAAGTCACACGGTGCCAAGTCAGGACAGGAAAATAGAAGTTATAATAAAATTTCACACCATAGGTCTAAAATGCATTCAAAAAATCATCAATAAAACAACAAAAGGAATTAACGCCCTAAAACTTCTATACCTATTAATAGGGCGTAACTAATTAAAGCTATCGATAACACATTCATCAGTATATTGGGGTCACATCCCTAATTGAGTAGCGTAAGTTGAGGTTTAAGAGAAACGCGACCTTAAAGAGTATGATTCACAGTCTATTTTGTTTGACGATTTTGCATTTTAAACAAAACTAACAAAAAACAATAAAATAATACTTACCAGTAATAGGATATGCCCCCTTTTGTTAAATTTTTGGTTCGGCTATAATATTTACACTTCAAAACGGCTCAATATGGCATTTTTATATTTTTATGAAGTACGTTTCCCCACAGTAATTGAAACACGACTGAAGTGAGCGAAGCTTGTAGTGCGCGGAACTCCGCGTACTTAGTGTTACGCGGGCTCCGCCTACTTACGACTTCTATTGTTTTTTGTGTTCTGTGCTCATAATCATCACCCACCCATTGCATCCGGACTTCTTTGGCCACCATTCGGTCAAGAATTTACTCCACCTGCCATCACCTCGTCTAGCAAAGTATCTTGCCCAGTTCCACTCGAGTTCCACCACCCTTTCCAACGTCTTGGACTTTCGTCTCCAACACTCGGACTTGAACAACAAATATTAGCATATAATGTAATGATCATTATATCAGCCATCAGCCAGCAACTTCTATCAGGTCGTCTTTCCATCTAGTGGGACATAACATCATGTGCCCCGGCCTCTGCCACTCCAGCCTGCTAATTCTCTGTAATTATCACACTAATATTATAAATGTGAAAGTTTGGATGTTTTTTACTCAATCACTTCGTAACGGCTGAACCGATTTCGATGAAATTTGGTTATTCTGTAGATTATAACGTAGATTACCACTAGGCTCTCTTTTATCCCACAAATCTGTTTCTATGGGATAAAAATGGGGTGTCATTTACCTAGTAGTGTTACGCGTACGAAGTCGCGGGCAACGGCTAGTGTATAATAAACCATTGACACGATAGAGTTGTTGAATTTATAAATTGCATGTCAATAAAATTTGAGTTGAATACACGCCCGAACTAATTTGAAACACAGAGGTCATCAAACATTTTTGATTAGGCATGTTATTAGGATTTAGGATGCAAATGAAAACAGTAATGTATTTAATAATAATATTGTTTATTGGGTGTACATGGTTATGCATTATATTATATTTTTATCCATTGTTACTTCATTAAATTATGGCACTTAACGAAAATAAAAATATACTCAAAACCATACAATGATAGAATGTCTTATTTGAAACAATAATCATAAAATAATCAATAATAATTTTCGAAGTTAACTTAAAAATAAATATTCGGAATTAATTTTCTCAGTCGTTCGTTAAAGTTTCGTAACTAGACGCAAACTTAATTTTTTACTTTTTCTTTTTTTTTTCTAATAAAATAATGTTTTAAACTCAATTTTCAACTCATTGTTCCCGATCGTAAATTATAAATAAGAAACTTACACACGAAATCGTAAATAACTTAAGCGTTTGTACCCATAAGGACAACTGACTCACCACAATCCAACAATATCTTAAAACGAACGCGCAGGATGTCATTATATAAAAACCAGTTCAACATCGTTCATTATTACAAACCGTTGATAAAAACTTACAACTACCTACCGAACTCCTAAAGGTTAAGCTAAGTTCATATGTCTGCGCGGTACCGCGCGTTACTACTAACCGCGCGGTTCAAGATCTACCTAAATAGTGTTTATCGTCTACATTAGACGATAAACACTATTTAGCACGTATTAACACTATTTAGTTTTATCTTCTACCGCACGGTAAGTAGTTCCGCGCGGTATCGCGCGGTCATATGAACTTAGACTTACTGAAATCGATTAACGCTACTGCAAAGCGAATCCTGTGAAGCGATCGTGAAGCTACCTCGCCTCTACGACTTCCAATATTTGATTAAGGCATTGTTCGACTAATACTTTAACGGCTATTAGGAGTATCGACTACTTTAATTTATAAATAGTTTGTAGAAGCATTCCCTCATGCCCCGATACTATGATAAGAAGACGTTACAGAGACTTCAACAGATGCAACAAGCTCACACACAAACACGATAACACTAATATAACTTTACATACAAAAGGCCACATCACATCATTCAGTCACAAAGCGCGAATTTATTCTAACAATAATGAAATGTCTATTTTACAATTTATTCGTCATTGCGATACATGGATGCTAGGTACGTTCTAATATTTCAACTATCATTCCTTTAACATTTTAACCTAATTATTGTAAATTATATCTATTGTACAGTTCTAATTTGTGTCAACGTACGCCCATCTTATTTTATTGAGATTTATCGTATCGACGAGCCTCTTTCTTTGATCACGGAACGTAGTTGGCAAGGTAGGATCATTGCTGCTGCGAGAACGACACCTCTAAGGATACGTACACGATTACAAGGGAAAGGTATTTATTGAATATTATGAGTACCTACAAGTACTAATATTACAATTTGCTACATAATAATTATTCACCGAGTGTGATCCACTAGCACGACAGACTACAAAAGGAACTGCATCGTGCATTCAAAAGATATTGATACAAATTTAGAAAATTAGTCTACAATATACGTACGTACAAACAATACACATTTTATACACATTTCAACCAATATCGTTACATGAGATACACAACTACTACAAATCAGAGGTATTCTTCCATTTTAATATAATTGCAGTAAACATCACGATAGCAACTTGAGCAATACAAAAACATACCAAAAATATCATTCCTCTTAGCTTCCCTGAAGCGGTGATATGACTTTTATAATATCACATACATATCGCGACGAAGATACATTAGAGTGTGAGACCACGACGTAATCACTATAGTAAAGAAGGTATACAGGATGCCTTCATGGGCAGTAGTGGCAGTTCTAGTAGTGATGGAACAGAGGATAGGCGCATGCAGTAAGTAAACACAAAGAGTTACGACACAACACCGTATTATGTTGGTTGCAGACCTGCCCCAAGGAAGGTAATAGGTAAAGGCCATGCTATTAGTGATACAGACGTGTTAGAACAAACAGATCCACCTAAAGAGATGCTAGAAAACTCTTTACCACAGATTAGGTAGGACGGTGCTAAGGGAGCATGCTGTTAGAACCAAGGGTAGGTATGTTACAAATCCGTGGTTTCCACCTTCAATCTTTTTCTGGCTTGAATTAGTCTGATCCTATAATAAATAGACGTGGTAAAGATAGTTTGTTGTTGTTGTACTTGTACCATAGTTTATTATTCTGTGTCTGTACCTAACTTTGTACCTAAGTACAATCGCACTCCTAACAATTGCTCAAATAGGAGATGAATGATAAAAAGGAGCATGTTGTTATCAATTAAATATTAGATACAATACAATAGCATATATTATTCACATGATAATGATAGGTTAAACACCGATTATAATGAAGAAGGTAAGTTAATTTATCTAAACACCAAATATAATTCGGCGTCTTTCTCGCAGCAGCATTGAAATTCAAATGTAAATTTAAGGAGTTTGTCCCTAAGATTATGAGATTTTCTCCCTAAAACAAAAAAGTAATTCTATATCACATCTAATTGAGATAAATATTCACTGCTAACTTTGAGACACGGTCAAATGCTACAATTTTCAGTAAATATTTCTACAATTCATGTTTCTTACAATAATTTATATACAGTCCAAGACCTTGTCGCGCCTTAACGTAAGACTAGATTTTACTACAGAAAAAAATGAGAGAGTTTAATTATGTGATGTTAAGATTCGGTATTGAATATTGCTGGATAATGCAACACGTAAAAATAAATATACATATGATTAATTCAGAGAATAGTCCTAAACGAACGGACTAGGACATAAACAACATGAATATTTACAAAGTCTCTGAACAGCACATATCCCACACAACGCATTAACCTTTCACTTACTGAGCAAAACGTCTTCCATGCGATCCCAAAAATATAAGTCTCATTATAATTCTCACTCCGAAACTATTGCACTATACCGAACTCTCTTAGTGGCAAAATCGACTTAATGTCTTCGACTTTACGACACTTCACGATTTTAGTTCTTTCTTTTGCTGTTCAGTCTTAACGGCCGCCAACACGGCCGCCAATCGTGCTATGTCTGCAAATATCAGAAATCCTCTAAAAGAACGGCATCGCGAGGAACCAGACCCTTCTGATCCCCTCTGCAGCATAGGATGTGCTGGTCATCCACTTCAAGAATCAACCGAAGCCGCTCGCCCTCGTTGAAGGCCAGGTGACCGGAGTCAGACGGCAGTCGATGCCACAATGTCCTGACGTATCTGGAAAGTAGAACAAATATATTATAGTTATCAATATCATCGTCATAGGACGTCCAGAGCTGAAGATATTTATAGATTTCGAGAGCAGCGATGGGATTTTCTATGCCAGGGGACTTTCTTGTCAGAAACCTAATAGCACTTGAGTTTTATATTTAATGCAAACAGGAAAAATACCGAAACTTATGGTTGGCAACCACGGACATCAAAGTTTGTACGTCATTCAAAGTTGCACATTACTAGGAAGACTACTGGCAAACCTATATGAGTATTGAGTACCTACATAAAATCGACAAATACATTGAACGAGTAAATATCGTCAAAATGTTTCCTAGAGGTTTGGCGACAGAGTAAATGGTTCAGTTACCTATAAACTACTTGTATATGGAATTTGGCGCACAGAATATCTTCTAGGTACAAACAGAAAAAATGTTGTTAAAATATTGGGGTCAAGAGAGGTAAAAAAAAAACAAAATAAAACTGGTAATTGTGAGTACATTTCGACCCCGTTTTTACCACAAATATAGGGAAAAGTCTGAAATCCAGAATAACTGCAATTTATCCCCAAAAATGAGCTCCCATTACCTGCTATTTGAATGAAGCTGAGGGTCAAAATAGTTGAATGTCATTTCGTGGCACTATTTTATTAGTCGAAGATTAAGGCCGGCTTGCAAAACGATCCCTAAACGTATTTAGCGACTAAACATGTTTCAGTTTTACGTATTTGTATGATTTGACAACTCCTTAAATCATATTTAATCACTAAATACGTTTAGGCATCATTGCGAGAGTCGTCCTAAGAATATTTTTTTTTGTGTTTTGGGAGATTCGCGAGATCTCAGTTCAAGGCGAACAGTTACACAAGTTACACAGTTATTACAGTGACACCAAAGCGACAGTGAAAAACCTTAATATCTATTACATATAAACTAATTATTTACACTTAGACAAGATTTTTTTTATACATTATAGGCTTGCGTTTGACCACGATCTCGCCTGATGGAGCGCGATGATGCAGTCTACGATGGTACACGCTTGCCTAGAAGAAACCTATTCACTCGCGACTTAAAGATACCCAGGCTGTAGCTATCTGGAAACACAAACTCTGGCAAGGCGTTCCACTCTCGCGGCGCGGCGCCGCCTTGCCATATGCTGTCCACACGGGATGTCCTAACTAGACTTGATAGTTTTTACTGAGACTGACTTACTTGTGTTGCTTCGGTTGAGTGGTGGTGTGATGGGCCCGCGCTGCGGACGAGGAGGCGGCGCGACGCGGCGCGGCGGGCGGCGCGGCGCGCCCGTACGGAAGGGATGACGGACGCGGCGCGGCGCCGCCTTGCCATATGCTGTCCACACGGGATGTCCTAACACCCAACAATATGATGTTAAGGAATGTATCAGGAAATAACAAAACCATGCTTTGAACGGTTCGTCTTGCTTGCCGGGTTAAAACTTTTTTTTCTTCTTGAAAATCTTGATGATGAAATAATTTAAATTTGAATCATTTTAGTGTTAATTTATTTTTAAGAGCTTATGAAAAACCGTAGAATCTCGTAGCATCTTAGCACCTATCGTAGCGGGGTAATGATTCCAGATGATAAATACATTTAGTTTATAGTATTTTAAGTTATGTATAAAGCAGGGTTTCTCAACCCTTTTTTGCCTGGCGCCTCCCCGGATTATAAAAAAAATACTTTCATGCCCCTATGCATTTTTTCTATTGCTTCAATAAAAAAATATTTTTCCTACATTTATTTCTTACAAAAATTAAATCTTTGTTGTTACTTACTGTATGTTCTGTATATAATTTTCGTGCACGCTTCTATGGGGTGAAAGCGCGCCTTGTATTAATGCAATGTGTGATCTAACAAATAGTGGTATAGTAGTTAGTTCGCCGGTTTGGAACTAGGTGACGCAACTAAATCTGTGTTAGTGTTAGATCATGAACATTAATGAGTATGTAGATTAAAATGTTCGAACACCTTATGCCCTCTTAGGATCACTCTACGCCCCACCAGGGCGGGCACGTCCCACCGGTTGGGAAGTCCTGATACGAAAAAATAAATCAATTAACTGTATTTGGGAAGGAATTGACCAAAACGTGATTTAAGCGATCATAAATTTAATGAGACTTCAAAATCTGAACATATAAAACTTGATATTTCAATAGACATATATTTGGTATTGAGTTTGTGTCAAGATTGGAAAGTCGTTTTTCAAACTTCGTGTTCAACTCGAATGAAATATATCAGATTCCTTTGCATACCATGGCCACTAAGGTAGATGCAAGCGAGACTGCATTTTAGATTGAATTGATAGATCGTATACATGCTATTTTGATTTGAGACATGTAACTGAACTTTTAAATCCTAGATTATGGAAAATATCAACCAAAATAAGATAATTTTAGTAACAAAACTTTTGTTATTGATTTCAATCATTATTATAAATGCGGGTTTTATCACGTACCGTTTTATCAGTGTTTCGACCGACAATGTTTCGGTTCAATTCGTGAACCTTCATTAGGGCGAGTGCGACCAGCTCCGAATAACGTCTCGCCTCGCACTCAAGCGCACTCCTCGGAACGGATAGCACTCACTTTGAAGTAGGAATTCACGAATTGAACCGAAACATGTCGGTCGAAACACCGATAAAACTTTTGAAATCAATCACAAAAGTTTTATTAGTAAAATTATCTTATTTTGGTTGTTATTTTCCATAATAAGGTTCACGAATAGAACCGGAACATGGTCTGTCGAGACAATCATACAACGGTGCGTGATAAACCCTGTATTTATAATAATGAACAAAATAAGATAAGTTTTTATGCAAATCACCATACATATTAGTACCTACCCTCATAGGTGATTAAAAACCTTACCTAAATGTTATTTGATTAATATAGTTAATAAAAGCATTGCGTTCACAATGTTAGTAGATTAGCTGTTATTTCTACTAATAGTTTGTACATACGGTGACTTTTTAGCATTGGGCGAGTTTTTAGGGACGGCGTCTATGATTAAACTGGAAGGCCGTGGTTTGTGCGCTTGTGTTTGCTTCGTCGTCGTCTCGGTCATTACTCTGGATATTGTGCGAATAAAAAGCAAATGAAATAAATAAAGAAACCAATACCATTATGAGGAAGAAATCTATCCCCTAATCCCTATCTTGAAAATCAATTCAGTGAGAGTTGGTCACTGAAGTCCGTACTCTACAACTGTACTGTACACTGTATGTGAGGCATCAAACTCGATGACTCTCTTTTCAGTTTTGAGTTTGTTCTGGCTCTTTGATTAATGACATGCGATTTAACAACTCTTGATTGCATTGAATAAAAAAATATAGTAACGTTTATCAGTCGTTAAGTATTTTACTTGTTAAAAATTGGCCACCGGCTGATTTTCAAAATACAGAATAGGGTCTACATTTTGCCCTATAGTTATATAATATTGTACTTCGGTGAATCAGTTTCTAATACAAAAGAAAAGAGATTGTAAGAGGATATCCGCCACCATATAAGAAACCATAAATAACATTCCATCAACTATTTTGTAATTCCAAGCTCGTATAATCCGTACCGTGCGTGCTATGTACAAAATTCCATCAAGTGTCATAAAAACGAGGCCTGTAGGTACATAATATCCAGTTGGGATAAAACGAGAGCTAAAAATGATGATGAATAAAGTCCTGCGCAAACCGAATGCGTGTGCGTGCACGCTCACGCCACGCACAGATATTAGCTTTGCACGGGTCTTAGACCGCGCTCAAACTAAAAGTATTGTCAGGCCGCGGCGCCGACGCGACGTGACTGCGAGCCCCACTGTGAACATAAAATCAGACTGTTTCTGCATTTTTCTTCAGGACTACGTATAACTTAATGGAGTATTGTCGGTTGACAATGTGAACAAAAATTGAATTTGCATGGAAAAGAAGTAAACTGCGTAACGTTCGCTCACAGTCGACGGCTGACTATACGTTTGGTTTGAACGCGGTCTTATACAAAGAAATACCTATGATTATCAGTAGCTCGACATTATACAGAAAATAAAGGCGATAATCACTTGACATACCTGTTGGCAGGTTGGGGTGGTCGTTTGCCAGCAGCTGCGGTGCGTGCAGTGGACGGTCGACCAGTTGCCGTCGTGGTGGTGGGCGATGAGCCTTTACGGACTGGTACGGGGATACCGCTAATATGACAAAACTTTGTTAAAATGTCATCGTATATTGCAATAGATATTTATAAAAAGATTAATAAGCCGCAGATATAAGCAATAAAATAATGCATTTATAAAAAAAACTCGACAACACATGTTTCACGACAAAACTGTACATATCGCAAAAGAAGACTTTTTAACAAAAACAAATCAGAACACCTAACAAAACAAAAATAAATCCAACCACATTTAGAAACATTCGTCATGATAAACAATATGTAACGCATATTCAGGAAGATCAGTCCCGTGTGTTTACGTACCGATGAGTATTTTTGGCCGGGGACTGCAGTGCAGGTGCCTGTGGACGTACCGGTGACGACACCGGCCGCGGGATTTTAGACCCTCGGGCCGCTGCAGGCGATGTTTCTCCTGAGAAAACAGATCCAAGATAAATACAAATCACTAAAAATAAGAAGTGGGTCCAGAGAAAGATGCGAGAGGTGACTTAAATGTATTCAATCTATCAGATTGGCAAGATTTGGCGATGGACGGAAAAGAGAAATAGAGAACAGCAATGTGACAACATGGGTTAATTATAAAATATGGAACCTACGGGCTAAATTCACCACTATAATCAACTATGTCCATCTTCGAAGGTTTGCTGGAAGAAAACTCTTATTAGGGTTAAGCTCGCATATATGTCCTTTTAAGATTTTATTGTCTATAAACTATTTGTGTACTACAGTAAAGACTAAATCATAAACGGGTATAACTCTCTCGGTTTGTTTGATGTGCTTAGTCCTTCAGTTCTCTAGTCAGTCACTGAATAAAATGTGACAAAATGAACAGGTGCATCCCGGATTTTTTTATGACGATGATGGTGAAAATAAAAGTGTTCATTGATTTGGACTTTATTGGCCCAGTTTATTGTTAGTCAATTCATTTGATTCTACCTTATAATGTTTGTCTTATTATGTTTGATCAGTTCTCGCGAAGTCATGGAATAGTTAATTCAGACATTACGCTGCGCTTGAACAGCTGACTGGAGTTGAGCATAACAAGTTTGCAATAACTCAACAAGCACCTTTACAATTTCCACGAACAAATCCAGCATATCCATAGCTCTTAACTCGGATTCATGAGGATATCTACCTAGTGGTGGTATAGCCAGAGGCCAAAAGTATAAAGCAAATACTCATGTGATTGAAATTCTTAAGAATTGTTTCATTTGGTAGGCAGATCACCCACAATGGAATTTGTAGATATAACAATTTTTATGCTCAAAATGATTATTTTTGAAGAATTAAGTCTTATTTTGTGTTACAGTTTCAAGTTACCTCAGGGAGTAAAAGTTACCTGAAGGGGTGCCAGACGGACTCTCGGCGGTACTGAGCATCTCCCACTTGAGTTGGAGTCGCCGAAACTTGCCACCGGAGTTGTTGCTAGCATTGCCTGTGTTCCCGCTAGCCCCGCTGCTCGCAGACCCTGGCCGCCATTCTTCACCACTGCATTCCAGCTGGTTTGATAAAAAAATATTATCCAGAAAAACTTTGGAACGTTTTAGGTATTAAGTAATTTAATTGGTTTCAACTCTTATCAAATAAAAACCAGTTTTTAAGATTCACCTACAATCATACCGCGTAGTTGGAAAACAACTAGGTTAGAACTTTTTTTGCAGTTAAATGAAAATAACGGGTTGTCTGTATGTCAATGATAACTAAAACATTTAAGCAAGTAGAATGTTTTATAAAAAAACCATGTTTTTCGACGATTAGACTAAATGAACTTATACTTAAAGCGGGGAAATAAGTTAAAAGCAGAAGCGTTTGCCGGAAGCAAAACAAAAGAGCCTGTGAATGAACAACAAAAACTAGAACAGTCTACGCAACAAACACAATCAGTGCAGTTTCCACACAAAACCCGGCTTTACCTTCGCGTCATTGCCGGTGGTCTTGGCGGAGGGCTTATTGTTCTCTAGGCTGTCTGTATAATCATCGCTGTCGTCAAACACCAGTCTGTCAAATGCTTGCATCAGCTTAGAGCCCAAGTGGACTCCAGACCATCTTCGATTTTCCAATTCGATTCTGCTGTTATTCGGACAAAGGTCGTAGCCGAGACCCGCCGTTGGGTTCATACACGACCTCGGTCTGTTTTTCTCTACGGTAGTTTTTACGTTTGCGGAATCATTCAACAGATCTGGTGTAGATGGTTCTTTGTTTTTGGGCTCTTTGTGTCTCATTATGACGCTGGTCTGGCAGTCATCGCTCGAGAGGCCGCTCGACTGCATCGAGCGCACCAGCTTCAGCAAATTCCGCTGGTTCAGTGTTAGTGGTGGGTTAATCGAGGTGGGCTGTTAAATACCAAATTATTGTTTAGCTTCATGCATCATGCCTTCGATCGTTAGATAGGGTAATATTATCGTCCTTGACGAGGTCAACCGTAGAGATCGATAGTACGGCCATGCCTTTATTTGCATTTTATGTAAGCTGTGCACGAAAGTATATAAACTACAGTATCCAATTTTCTTCGCTGTGAATCGTGATTTGTATAAGCACATGCGGTAAACAATAAAATGCAAATAAAGCGATGTTTGCTTCGTCAGGCGGCAGTTTGACAGTATGCGGTAGGTGGTTTTGATACACGAAAGACACGGAAGGTTGATTTATATGTTTTCGACAAGAAGAGTTAGTTTACTGTATGGTTGTGATTGATACATACCCTACTGGCAGCTCGCATGTCACTTTCAATTCTTTTGAAGCTTCGGTGAAGTTCTCGCATTTCGAACATGAGGTCAAGCTGGAAGGGCAGTAGCCTCAATGGCTCCAGACTGGCCAGGAGGGTGTCTAACAGAGCCCTACAGCGAGGTTCTCCCACACAGCCAGCAAGTACGAGGGAATCAGAGCCGTAGTGTTTCGCAAGAATTGATTCTCTGGTACGGACGTACGACACCCACGCATCAACCGACTGTGCACTATAAACAAAATTAGAAATTACAATGAAAATTAAACCGTAAGCTAGAAAACAATGCTAGTTAGAAATAATGCTTACTTAAGTAGACCAAGAATGAAAGCATTGAATTTCACCAGCCCTTCTGTTACTGCATCCTCGCTGTTAATCCTCAATACCAGTTCATTCAGAGATTTTGTGATAGGACCTGCAAAAAATATTTATTTTTAGAAATACAGCAACAACCTTTTAATATGAGTTATATACGTTTGATAAGAATTAAGTGGATTTACCTTGTCTTGCTGTGGACTCAACCATTTGCCAAACCGAGTTGTTCACTGCCCCGAACGAGGTTTCAATGTTTTCCTTCAGACCATCTCTGAAGATGGCGTACAGTGCCGGGCATAAAGCGTTAAGAGCTATCTTGGCACAAGCGGGCGATTTTTTGGAGTCACCAAGGAATGCTAGTTCAGCCTGATCCGTTGCCGAAGAGAAGTGTTGGATTAACATCTCTACAGCATCAGTTACATTTGAAACTAAAGCTGGAAAAATGAACAAGTTTATTACCAGGATATCAACATTCACAACAGGATTTTATTATGTGACCTTTAGTTATTGTCAACGTACCTCTCTTTTGTGACACATCAATCAAGTCATATTTTGCTCGTGCCTCGTAGTGGACGGGACTTCCGAATTCATCAGGGCTTACTTCGCCTTCTTCACAAATTGGTATTTCTGCTAGATTCTTGCCCTAGAAATGTCACGTTTAGTAGCACAACATGCAGATGGAAAGGAAATACAGTTTTATGTTACAGTGACAGATATGGTGGAAGCATTTTAGATAGATTTTCAATTTAAAGTAAACTCTAAGCATGATTTTGTATGCAATAAAAGAAGAAAAAGCGTTAAGGGTATTTAGAAAAAATAACGTATGGTAAAAGAAAATTATATATGCAAGATGATTAATAACCAAAATAAAAGAAATCAAAATAAAGAACCAAAGGTACTCACAGAAATCAAACGGCAATGAAATGTGTAGATGGAGTAATAGCATAATGTTTACCTGGTAATGTCTTTGCGCTACCACAGCTGATATATTTGGCGAGTTTGGCGGAGTGGTGAGAGTCGCTACCTTAAGCTCTTCCATTCCCTTCAGTTGAGTTTGCTGAGTCTCCACTTTGGCCTCAGACTTCTGTGCAAAGCTCACTGACTTCTTGCTATTACAACTACTGCCACTTGATTCTATGGACCTCTGATTCTCCTCCTGAGATCGTTTCATTTGAAGAAACTTGGTCACCTGACCTCTTACCTTTTGAACTTGATTCTGATCCCATTCATCCATATTTTGACAACTAAACCCACTCATTTTCAAGAATTCTTCCAGTTGTTGCAGGTCACCGCTACTAATAAGTGCACCTGGAGGTGGAAACTCTGTGTATTCAATTTTCTTCGTGCGCGGTTTGGGCATAGGAGGCGTGTGTGGCCTGTGGAACTTGATTTCATTCGATTTTCCAGATTCGAGGCTACTCTCCGTTCCAACGCCTTCATCGGCGTAGTATTCATTGTAATCTGCATCTTTATCCGCCGCATCGAGGAATTGTTGAGACAATCGCTTGGCGGCTAAATCGTTGTTCTTCCTGTAGTCGACGTTTTGATTCAGTAAGTAATAAGGTTCTTGTAGAGAGCGTCGTTTAGTTTTGTTTTCTGTCGCAGCGTTCATGCAGATGATGGGGTCTTGCACGAGTTCATCCATCTCAAACATGCTGTACCTTTTTGTACTGGATTTGCGTGTTTTATCCATAGATTTACGCAATATACTTTTTGGTAGTGGCGGCCTGGGAGGTACTAGATCTCCTTGTTTGGCGATACGAGTTTGATCAGCTAATGAAAGCGAACGTTTTGGGGCAGAAGGATGCATTCTCAGTCCCTCATTGTGAGCACAGCTTGCTTCTGAGCTTGTAGCACTATCATAGCGGTATACAAACAATGGATTGAAGTTGCCAGCGGGAGCTGGACTGTTTTGAGCCGATGAGTCTGTAAGCATAGTGGAAGAACCGCGGTAACCTGATGAAGGCTGAGTTGCCGTGCTGGAGCTTGAAGAAACTGTTGTAGGGTTACCAGCTATATTATTACAATCACAACTCATGGGCCGGTTTTTAGATTTAGATGGTAGACAGTATTTTTCATTATTCTTAGTAGGCACGACATCTTTTTCTTTAGTGTGCTGCATTAACTCTGGCATCTCTGAGAGCATTTGCTTGCACTCCGTAGGCAATAAGAAGTTAAGTGAATCCCAATCCTTAATATGTCCTAAGCCTTTCTTCTTTAACACTTCAAGATCATTGCAGGAGAACGGCCTTTTACCTTTTACTTGCAATCGATTTCTTTTAATCTCACTTGATTTTGGTGATACGTTTACTTTCAACGGGTTTAAGTAAATGTTAGCCCTTCCATTTAAAAAGCTGATATCTGGTAAAGTGTAATTAGGATACAAAACAAACACAGGTTTTTCACAATCTCCTTCTTTGAGTTTTTCGAGGAATGAAGGCTCCACAATTTTGAGGAGGTCTCGCTCAATAGATATGGTTGAAAGTTGAATGCTTGAAGTCTGCATACTTTTGTCTAATCTATTGCTTTCAATATGAGTAGAGGTGGATTTATGATCGCAAGTATCTCGATGAAGAAGCCGGTTCATTCTGGTGATCTGCGTGTTATCAGATTCTGAACAACTTGAAATGCTGACACTGGTTGCTGAAGATTGCGACGAACACGATTTCCTGTTTCTTATCTTAGATGGACTATTAACAATGTTCATGTTTGCTCTTCTTATGTGGGGTTTGTTTACTGTTGCATATAAATTAGATTCACTGTCACTCAATTTTGCTCCATCTGGTGATTCTTCTTCTTCGACTAAAACATCATCATATACTCTATTGCCATAAAGGTTTGCAGCTTGTATCTCCTCATAAACAGCTGAGCATGCTTCATCTACCCCTGTTTTTGGTAGTTCGATTTGAGGACGGTCTGCGTTCAATTCTTTGACTTCTGTTTTTGGGTCACTCATAGACTCCTCTCCACCAGAACTAGAAGGCCAACACTCTGACCTATCTAACTGATCCATACTAACTATGCCATCATTACTCATACTTTTTTGTTTCATAAATAGTTTTACCAAGTTCATCTTAGGCTGACTTTTATCAGAAGAGGTCTGATTATCTGTAGAAGACGTACTCATGGGTTCTGAATGCTGGCTTCTATGTTGAGATACATCATAGACTTTCATATACATCGGAGTGCCCGTAAGCCTATTATTGGCGGTAAAAGAATCGACCTGCAAACGAAAAAGTGTTAAGTGGTGGCGGTCAATGTTTACACGTAATTACTTGCCTGTTATTTTTTGATTAGCGTACCGTTGAGTTGCTGAGTGCAGCGGAGTTAATAGAACTATTCATAAGTTTTTTTCTGTAGAGGTTTGGCAGACTTTGGCTTTTAATCACTGAGTTATTCATTTCACTTGTTGCATCAGTCATATCATTAGATTCTTCATTATTGTTTCCTGAGGGATGCCTGAACAAAAAATATAATAAGTAGTTAATCTTGAAGTTATATTATAGAACTAAATAAATTTAAGACTACCTCCGTGGCGCAATGGGCGAATAGCCGACTGAGACGCAGGTGGTAGTGGGTTCGATTCCCGCCGCGGAACAAATGTTTGCATGATCTACAGATATTTGTTCCGGGTCTGGATGCTTTTCTATATATTATAAGTAGGTATTTACAAAAAAAAGTAAATAAGTATTCTATCAGTTATCTGGTTCCCATAGTACAAGTTCTGCTTAATTTGGGGCTGGATAGCGCTGTGCGACAGGTCCAGCAATATTTATTTATATTTATTATTTTATGAACATTAAAAATATACTATTTATTTACAAGACATATTATTATTTATTATTTACTATTTATTTACTATATTACTTGTATATAATTGGTTGGGGAAAAAGTTTCTTCGCATTTTTTAAGAAAATTCAAAACTTTTTTTTAATATAGTTTATTTACATTTAACTAAAGTATGTAGGTACCATTTTGTTCAATAACTTTTTGCCATCTTATAGATAGGGACATGATCCCATTGCTATAGAAATTTTGGGGCTTCTGATCAAAATA
Source organism: Philereme vetulata (assembly GCA_918857605.2). Classification (NCBI taxonomy): domain Eukaryota; kingdom Metazoa; phylum Arthropoda; class Insecta; order Lepidoptera; family Geometridae; genus Philereme; species Philereme vetulata. The sequence goes on from OU975432.1 coordinate 12,781,276, forward strand.
CTGCGACAAGTAGTCCTCTCGTGATGATAACCTGACACTGCCTAAATAATTCTGAAGAGACGAAAACAGGTAGAAATCTGAAGGTTCAAGGTCAAGACTATACAGCGGATGCATTAACACCTCCCAGCCAAACTCTCTTAATTTTTGCTGAGTGGCTAAAGATGTGTGAAGTCTAGCGTTATCATGATGAAAAACAACACCCCTTCTGTTGTTTAATTCCAGCCGCTTTCACTCAACTTCTTGATTTCATCTCATCAGTTGTCCGCAGTAGAGTTCAGAATCGATGGTCCTGCCTGGTGGTAACAGCTCATAATGAATAATGCCCTTCCAATCCCACCACACACACAGCATCACCTTGTTGCGAGTTAACCCGGGTTTCGCCACAATCGGTGAAGCCTGACCGGCCGTTAACCACGACCTTTTTCGCACGTTCTTGTCGTAAGTGATCCACTTTTCATTACCAGTTATCAGCTTTTTCAAAAATGGTTCGGTTTCATTACGTCGTAATAAAGAATCACAAATGAGTACACGGTTCATTAGGTTTCTTTCAGTGAGCTCGTGGGGTAGGTACCCAAATATCGAGCTTATTTGTATGCCCAGTTTTTCAAATGCGCCAAAACTGTTTTGTGGTCAATTCCCAGTTCTTCAGCTACGTCATAACTACTGATATGCCGATCTTGCTCCACTTTTTAAAAAATGGCATCAATTTTATCCGTTATAGGGCGACTAGAGCGACGTGCATTTTTGACATCAAAATTTCCGCATTAAAAACGCTTAAACCAAATTTGTGCTACTCTCACAGACACTGCACTAGGTTCATAAATATCACAAATTTTTTTCGCGGCTTGCGTTGCATTTTTACCTTTTTTGTAGTAAAATTTTAAAATGTATCGAATTTCTTCATTAGATTCACTCATCTTTACATTACGAAAAACAAATAAAAATCACACATTTTCCTAATTTGAATTTGGAATTATCTTCTTTAAAATTTAAAATTTGAATGATACCAAAACCAGCTAGATACAAATAGTATAGCCAAAGAGATTTTATTACAAGTTCATACATACTATACATATTCAAAAAAATGGAAACCATGGGTATTATAGGTACGCCATTGCTATGGTTTAAATCGTACCTTAGTGCCCGTAAGCAGCGAATAAAAATTGAAAATCGGTCCAGTGACTTCTATGAAGCCGATTTTGGTGTCCCACAGGGAAGTGTGCTAGGACCTACGTTGTTCCGCCTCTACATAAACAGTCTGTGCTCATTGAACTTAGAAAATGCGAAGATATTTGCTTATGCAGATAACACCGCCATAGTATTTCATGGAAACTCATGGACAGACGTGAGCAACTCAACCCAAATCGGCTTACAGCGGGTCTCATCGTGGCTCCAATATAACCTGATTACGGTAAATGCAGACCAGACTAAATACATTCCCTTCAGCATAACAAAAAAAACCTCGCCAGCATCACAAATTAGTCTTAAACTTCACCAACCATACGACGTCGCATGTAACAGGTCATGCAATTGCCCTTCTATTGACGGAGTGAGCAGAATAAAATACCTTGGCGTTCTCATCGATAACCACCTTACGTGGAGGGACCAAATAGCCGCTCTCACCAGTAGACTAAGGAAGCTACTACATATCTTCAAAAAACTGCAAACTTTTGCAGATGATGAAACTATTAGACTAGCCTAATTAGCCCTATGCCAATCGGTTCTGTCGTACTGTGTGTCTGCGTGGGGATCTGCGTGCAAAACTGTCCTACTTCCATTGGAGCGAGCACAACGCGCTGTCCCTAAAGTGGCATACAAAAAACCCTATCGACACCCAACGGAAACACTCTATGAAGAAGTAAAACACCTAACAGTTTTACAACAACAACCTTTCATTTTAGCCACACTACTGAAATTCCACAAAATGGCACCTTCACTAATTGCGGACACATATGGCAAACGACGCACAGTCTGGAAGACACCTAAAGTGCAAACAAGCTTTGGTAAATGATCGTACAACTACTTAGGACCCCTCATCTATAGCAGAATAAACAAGGAACTGACACTACTGACATACACAGTATGTAGACACTGAAAAATGTAGAAAACTCTCGATAGCATGGCTTATAACACAAAATTATAACGATACAGAAAAAATGTTGATAACCCCAACATGATCGTAAAAGATAGTAAAAATATTGCTTTTTACATGAATCATCCCATTTGCCCTCACATACAAAATACGCACAGATCTATATTTTGTCACATCCAAGCAGGCTCTAGTGTACAGGTCGAAAGACGTAGATTAATACACACAAAAACACACTTACATTTATATCTAGATGTACTATTGCTGAACGGAAGAGAACTTATCTCCACAACACAGGTATTTACTTAGAGTGGAGGTAAGTGCACTACAAAATTTGCACCCATGTGTATATCACGTATTTTAAGTTTTATACCTTTTTTGTGTTTTTATACCTTTTTTATACCTTGTTTTGTACACATGTGTTATATATATTTTGAATAAAATTATTATTATATTATTTATTATAATGCGAAAAGACTTTTTCCCCAACCTATTATATTATGGTATATAGTTGACTATACTCGTATTATATTTACCTCCGTAAAGGCGACTGGTTGGTTTGTTTCTTAAGCTTACTCCAAGTAGTTAATCCTAAATCACTTCTTGCCATAGACGTCGTTAGCATATTAGTTAATTTCTTACATCTTTCTAACAATTCTAAATTCCTGCGCGTTCTTTCATCGTTATCTAAAATTACGTGTTCTTCTTTACCCAATTTGTCTGAAAAAAAAAACATATTAAGTAGTTGGCAGCTTATCATGCATGATTATCTAGATACTTTGCATGCAAGTGAATCAGTTTTAAGCTTAGCAAACAATTACATCACCATTTAGCTAGAATTTTAGGTTCAAGTTTAAATTCTATTACACTGAATCATATTAAGTACTTCACAAGGAATTGGTGGTTGTACATCAGTGCACTAGTCAAGTCAATTTTTGTAAAGATATTTTTAAAGAAGTAGGAATATGTCTAATTTCATACCATGTCTTTGATTGACGGCAAGTTCGACACACTCACTATCCTCAGAGTACGTGGTGAGACTGCCTTCAAAGGCGATGGTGTAGTTGTCCTTATTGGCCTGACAGGTGAGAATGAGGTCCTGCTCAGTCGGCAGCTCGCAGTCCAGACTGTCCACGCTGAAGTGAACTCCATGCAAAGCCTCTTTCACAGGCGAGAATAGAAGTTCAGACTTGCATATCGACATCGTATTGATCGAACCGACGGATTCCTCACCCTGAGACAATATTGTAAAAACTTTAGGCTAGTTATTTAACAAGTGTGTTATAAAAGTATGTGATATTAAAACGAAACGAACATTATATTGATATATTGTGCACTAAAAGTAATAATAACTTGAATGTTCTTGGAAGATTTCGAAACGTAACGCGTGCTAGTTCAGACATAAACATACGAGTTATAACGCCGATGCGGATGCAAGGCGCTTCTAAAAATAAGGGCCTGCAGTTCAATGGATGTTGTACGAAAAACATTATCGGTGTTCTAAATTATAATCGATACTATTATCTATTGCGGCTGTGATTGTGCGCTACAGCTTTACAAGTAAATACTTTGGAGTTCATTTGTTTTATAGGTCAATAGGACATATTATTTATGATCAATAATGTAAAAACTTTATAGAAACATCAAAGAGTCGGCATTATATTATACATACTAAATCATATGTAATGGTAAATGTCAAAGTTTGTGTAGTTAATAATAACTCTGCTAACAGGGAACCCAATTTGGAATAGATAATTTGGGTAAACACTATACTAGGTACTTTAATCGAAGTACAACACGAGAAAAGCAGTGTAAAAAAGCTATTTATTCATAATTAGTAATTGAATAAGAGGGTATTCGAAGCGACGTATAAAATGACAAACAACATGGTTGCATCAGAGGGGCGTTATCATCAATTTATTCCTTTCCTGTTACAAATGAGGTCACAAACCAAACAACAACTCATTGTTAATTATTTTATTGCTTTTCAACTTTAAATGCAACATTTGTATGTTATCGTCTGTAATGTAACGAGGGTAGTTAGTAAAATCAATGTATGTTAGATCAATAACAATTAGTAAAGTAAATAGTAATCTGTTAAACTACAAAACAAAATACCTAAAAGGGGATACTTTGACCTGTTAAATAGTTAGTATTAATAGCAAGACAATATATAATAAACTTGAAACAGGTATCATTGCAGAGTTTTGTTTGTAGGTATTATGTTGTTATCAAGGTTAATAAAAACAAAAAGTATGAAACATTAACTGATATGATAAAGGTGTAAGCCACAGCAAACATGTAATATAGTGAAGATGTAAATATCTAGAAAATTCGAGTCATTATTAGAGAATATGATGATAATGACTCACTGAATAATATCCATTGTAGGAATCCCAATCGTACTCCACACCCATTTTAACTAAACAATCTCACTACTGTCACTAATAAAACAAATAACACCAAACTAAATCATTCACCACTTTTTAACAAATTGTCCGCTTGTCTCATCGTTCAACTTCAGACAAGTCTTAAAAGTTCACAAAATCACTGTGGTTTGAAGTCCATACCTTATGCACACATAGTTATCAATCAGTTCATTTGAACTGTAGTTATTGGAAACGCAACATGTGATCGGATTCATCGTTAGAGATACGCAGCACAGTACTCCCGAAAGCCCTGGGCGCGACTGGGGCAGCGGGAATATTAATTTTAATAATAGCCTCTGCTCTGTATCTCAAACTTTACGCCTTACAGATAACAGTCGCGTCATCACTGAATGAACTTTTTGATACGACTGAATCGAGTGCAATACTAAAATAAACGCAAACAGAGGGAAACAAAAGACTAATTAGCGAAGTCATAATTTAAAAGGGTTTGATTAGCAACTTGAATTTAGCAATGCTTTCAAGGTTGAAAGTACTACGGGCCCTATTAGTGTATTTATAACATTTTAGGAAGCTTTAATTATTGGAGCGTTTATAGTTTGAAACTAGAGGAAGACAGTAAAGCTTGAGAACATCTGGCTGAATGGATAGACTTCATTGGCAGCTAGCATATGGTGGCAGTATGAGCACGACCACACATAAGGACGATTAAATATAGCTCACGCGCACAGCGGCGATTGAGGAGGGAATGACTGTATGACGGGACGGGGGAATAACGAGCGTGGTTAAAATGATTGACGCAATTCTGTGTGTACCGTGTAAAAGGAGTCGCACACATTGAAATCCGTTCTATTTTATCTTTACTACGGTTACATCCCGTGGGACCAACGTACTTTGAGCCCGACGGCAGGCAGTAAATAGGAAGAGAATACTAGTTGTGAATGCTGGATAAGTGCCGTCGCTTAGACTTTCTATGTATAAGCTCCTGGGACTCGATTACAGTTAATTGAACTCATTATTCTGCCATTACTATTGCTAAGTTTTATATTCACCGATTTAAATGTTTGGCGTAGACCCGTAGATGGTAGATCAAAACGCGAATATTCATTTTGCCTTTGTTTTATTCAGTTTGTAGGTGTTTATGGTAATCTGAACCGTATGTTTATTTCAGTTTGCGTGGGATTTTTCCTTGACCTTAAACCTGGGTGTAGAAGTCTATTAGTATTTCTCTATGGTGTAGAAAGATCATATTTATTCGATATCATTTGTCAAGAGAGAAGTCAAGAGAATGTCATAAATAATTTCGTTTGTATTTTAAAGTATATTTATATAAAAAAATACACGCAGCTGCCACCTATTGAAACTTGGGTGAACGATTAGCAGTTATGTGGCTCAGTCAAAGCGACATCTACCGAAAGCGTACTGAACAACGATACTTTTTTGTGTGATATTTCTAGGTGGCGCTTGCAGTGCTCAGTAAAGTGAAAATTGTATTTACACATTTTTCAGCGATAATTTGATAAGGATTGAATATCAGCAAAAGTGTATGAATGGTGAATGAAACAAAAGACATTTCAAGTCTTCGTCAAATGTACGAGTTTGTGTAAGATGTGAAACACAAGGATGCGAGGCGAACCTGAAAACTACTGCCGATACTGATACTGCTGTCGAAGCGAAACCTTTCCATTAGAGAACTGGAGATGCTGGCGAACATTTCGCCTCTGGGATTACTCTGCAAGACATCAATACATCACCAGTCAACAAAATAAGGTTACAACTGAAAATTAAATAGAATAAAAACACATTAAATAAATACAGATTAAAATAAATAGGAAAAATTAGTTTCCACACCCTTGATATATTAATAAAATAATAATATATAAAATATAATAAAAATGACGTCATGATATAAAATATGGGGTATTAAGTTAAGGCGAATGGTTTCCGAGCGTTCACGGCCGGGCTCTGTAATGGTAGGTAAGTACTGCTGATATTCATCACTTCCGTAGCGCGAGCCATTGACACAGCCTCGAGAGGCGAGACTGCTTGTTTATTTTATGTAAAGGTTATCTCAAACTATAAATTCTAAACAAATTATCGCCTTGATTTTTAAAATATATAATGGTTTTGAAAAAAAATGTTTGTAGAACCAAACAGGAGGTCCTCAATCAAACACATTTAAAATATGTTATCTCAACTAAGAAGTTGCTAAATCAGAAGCCGATATGGCGGCCGAAAGAGTGTTCACGAAAATCTTTTTCAGGCTGAGCCAATTTTAAAGTTTATTTTCCAACGCACGCTATTTCATATTTGTGATCAAAAGAGACAAAAAAGGAGTGTTTTGAGTTCAATAGGTGAAAGTTAAGCATACTTGTAAAATATACGATTGTAAGGCCACGGTTCACAATGAATCGTCATGTCCTCGTTGGTGACCGAGATCGCTGGAATTTCTCGACAAACGTTTGAACAACGCCCATAAAATGTTACAGATGAAGGCAGTTTCCAAGTATTTAGTTTACGATGCCAGATGCTCAACTTTGACTATGTTTTCACTTTTGTGGATAAGTGAAATTCAGCTATGCATAAAGTTACTGCTAGCTGGCATTGATAGCGAAGAGAAGGTTTAAAGTTCAAACAAATACGTACTTACTAACCTGACTACCTACAACTCTTTCATAAATTAATGTATTGTGAACTTGTGACATTTCATAAAAGTAATACATTATGCTTCTTACGATGTTTTTTTGCAAAAACTTGTCATTTTATCACTTTATTATTTCATTATGCATCGCAAAATTATTCACACTTGGCTTCATACCAATTGCGGCTTCGCGAATTTGCAAGGATTTTTGGTTTATAAGATTATCTTGATAAAAGTAATAATATTTACGGTAATGCAGCCTTATCTTTAAACAGCAGGCTTGAAAGTAATTACGAATGCGAACAAAGTTGTCATCCAATCTTAAGGATTTCAAGTACCCTAAAATACACGCTTTATTATCCTTGCCGTAAGTCGACAATAACTTCGTATATGGCAGTTATCTTGGCCCTTAGTAGGTTTTAATTATGCATTAATTATGGTTTTCAGCAAGTGAGTTTGCTTTTGAAACTTGCCGAAAAAATTAATATCTTCGTGCTAACATCAACTGCCCCTTAATATATACTTACATCATGAGTTCTGTCATCGATGATGGTGTCGTGTGGCAAGTTGGCGGTCATCAGCAGTGCATGTATGTCTTCGGTCCTGAAGCTTTCCATATCAGCCTCGGCGAGGTTCGCGTCGAGGTCCCGGGCCAGGTCGTTGTACCGAGAGGTGAACTCGAAGCGAGAGGCCAGGTCACTTATGCCCTTGTACGAGGCTGATACGGAAGACAATACTGAGGGGTGGTGGCAGGAGCCGTCTCGAAAAATCGGGCTGAAAAGATATCAATAGTTTTATTAAAACATGTTTTTATAAAATAAAAAAAACCTGTCAAGCTAGGTCTTTAAGGTAATAAATTGCATGGATTGTATGTAGCTAGTGGGTAAGTCTTGTTGTCGGTATTTACAGACCTATATGTAGAAAACTATAATAACAGGCCTCTTATTGCGAATGATTTATTCAGCGCTATTGTAATACCTAGGCCGGATTTAAGAAGAAATAGGCTAGCCCACATACAGACATAGCCAACAAGATTAGCAAACTGAAGTGGCAGTAGGCGGGCCACACAGCTCCAAGAAGCTGACGGCCAGCAAGGTCTAGAAGTGGACCCAAGCTCTGGAAAGTGCAGCGTAGGAGAGCCCCCAATAGATAGAAAGACGACCTGTAGAGGTAGCTGGGACCCGTTGCTGGCCCAACAAGATCGATCGCGCTGGAAATCTATGAGATTTAGCAGTGGACGTTCTATGGCTTATATGATGAGGCGAGCCCAACACCTATACAAACTTAGACAACTTAATGCATAGACATGGCCAATAGGTGCAGAGCTAATTAAGTCGCGGTTATCCATAATGTTTTCCCTTCACCGTTATGAGTACCTAAAATTGTCTTAGGGAAATCCACCAGTACACGGCCAACATGCAAACCCACGGATATATTTAGAGTACATTAGTACGTCTATAAATGCCTATAAAAAGGCTTAAAAATGTAGGCATTTAAAAATAGATCATATTTATTATCTGTCTTCATTATAAGCTTCATTATATTCATTTTCTTAACAATGATACTGACAGTAGTTTTTTATTTATTTCTACTCGTCAATGAATTTTGAATGCTATACTGTTTTTTAACAAGCTTTTTATTAACTTGCAATGTATGTATGTTTGTACGGGGGAATCTTGCAACTAAATTTTCAACCCGTTTCCCTCAATTGATTGAGCGGAAATTTGGAATACATATGTAACCTTCGGTGACAATATGGTACCATGGAGATGGTCTCATGATGGAGACGGATGCTAGACAACGGAACTTCTGAATGGATTATAATAGGCTACTAGTGTTTGGGTTCATTTGAATCTGCTTACGGTGCCGATTATGAATTTTATAAAAGCTTGTTTTGAAAAAGTCATTTTTCAACAAAAAAACTTATAAAAATATAAAAATCGAATCGAATTAAAATATAAAATAACGATCGTAATTATCGCTTTGTTGATGCAACAATTCTATTTTAATATTGGTCATCGGCTCATTAAAAGAGTGGTGACCTATTTTATAAGCGGTCTTTGTGGACCTACTTGCATTCTTTCTATTCACACGATTTAGGTCATTATAAACTATGACATGCGCAGTTTGTAGCCACTTGGTGCCTTCTATGCCTTGGTTTACCATAGTTATATTCTGATCGGTGAACCAGTCATAACCAACTATTATATAGAGCGAAAAATACGAGGTGCCATTTATACTATTAGAAACGAATGGACTTATTGGAGTAAGAACGTTTATGTCGGATAGCAGATCATTATCGCTTGAGACTACTGTATTCTTTACAGCAATTATTTATTAGTGAATTTAATTGGATTTCTTTACTGGGTTACATACGCAGGTAATATTTATAGAAAATTTACTATACAAGTGTGGTTTATATGACGTATTTTATCAATAAAATAACAAGTATGTTTTCCTTGTTTCGTCAACATGTTAAAATACAATACATTTTTCAAAACTTATGTTTTACATTCTCAGAACTCTTTCTTAGCACGCAAACCAACTAGGAAGTAGTTACAGACAAGATCAAACATTACGTTTGATACAAGCTCATTTTTGCATTAGATACTACTTTATATAACTTCATTTCTAAGACCCAGTTTTCCGGGTCCGCAAGGACACTACAAATGTACTTATGTAAGTTTTTATGTTTGTGTACCGACTGAATCGATATAAAAAAAAATTAGGTTGTGACTGTGGAATAACGGCAGAAGCAACACATTTTGTAAACTTCTGTCAATAAAACTAGACCGCCCTGAAGCTAGCCGCATGCGCGATAGTTAATTTAGTGCCGCGATCAACAGGATAAAGAAGCGATCGTAAGGTAGTTTGCCTAGTCGTTATTAATCGAATAGCTACGTTATTCAAGCGATCAACCCTTAGATGGGTGACCGCTACTTGCAATTTTTTTGTCATATTCTAACTTTTTGTAGGGCACGTTCAGATGTTTGTCCCAGCTAAGTCTATGTTGAAGCGCTTTGGGCGGCCTAAAAACATCGCCACCATAGGACAGTAGGCGACCAACTGAGGTACTACCTACTTACTTTATTTATTATTACTTATATGTAGCCTGTACTGTCCCATTGCAGGGCAAAGGCCTCCCTTCCTTCCTTCCACTCCACTCTATTGTGCGCTTGTGTGGTCCAGTACATAGGTACTTTAGACACAGATTAATTATTAGCTAGCCTATTGACGGCCTAGTAGGCCAAAAGTACAGCACAACTTACTTGTAGTCGAGGAACCAGAGGTACCCTGAGTTGTCGCAATGTGCGTCGCCATCGTGTGAGTGCTGGCTGCCTGCGAGGCTGGTGTTGCTGTTGCAGTCCTCGTCGACGCCGGGGCTCGCCGCCTTCAGCCCCAGCCGTGGCGGTGGCCCTGGAATTGAGATGAGATAATATTTAGCGACTAATGGAAAATCGAAAATGCATTGGAATAGAGGTATACATATAGATAGATGGATAATAAAGATCGCTCTGGAGAAGGCTTATTTTCAGCAATAGACGCTAGTATGGTGACAAATCTAAATATAGTATATCTAGGGATTTGTTCAGGGCTTGGTTTCCTAAAATACCGTGTTAGTCATAATTAAAGACGTGACAAATGTCTATTTAACATAAGATTGAAAATTGTATGCATGACACGTTCAACAATAATCAGCGACGAACTAAGACCGCAACGTGTATTGTTGATCAGAAAATTCACACAGTGATCATGATATCAGTGAGATTTTTTGTGATTCGTTTGAAAATTTGATACACCATACCTATTGGCGTTGTTAGAAGTAGATGTCATGAATTGAAATATTTGTTTCAATCATAAACCTTCTCATATTACCTACACCTTTTTTACGAACTTGTGACACATTCAATAAATTAAATATGATGGGTGCGGTATCCTGCGATAAAAGTATCTGCAACATACCTCGGGGGAGTTCTACCTACTACGAAATTAATCAACAAACACTACATTGGAAAAAAACAAGTGTGCTTTAGACCACACGACTGAAGTAACACTTCTTTTCCAAAATATTTATTAATAAAATTGTTTAATTACAAAATTGTCAACACGCCTGTAGGTCGATCAGTATATGTTCATTCTGGACAGACGCAACTATCACTCGCACATTTAAAAATAAACGAAACGTAACTGTCTCTCTTTCTATTTTCACTTAAATCTAACTTATATCTCCCTCTCAACTTCCGTTTGCACTTTTTGTAACGCATTCACCAACTTACTTCCCAAGTCAAGCGTGCGTAAAGAAGTTATACTTCAAAAAAAATTAAACAAAAACTATCAAGACCCTCTAGGCTTCAACTCGAGCCATCAAATTGTGATGGACTATATAACTTCTAAGTAAAATCACTATATAACTTATCAGAAGTATACAAGGTCTTGACCGTGGCTGGAATTGACAGGTTGTTTAGAATGTGGGATAACATGACATGACCTAGTTCCTCCGTAGCTCGTACACGACCATTCAATTGATCGATCGATGTAAGATTACTCTTAGTTTTTAGATCATAAAGAGTTTGGGCATGATTCTTTAAACTCAAGATATTTTATACAAATTGTATTTTGCATGCGGTCATCAAATTCCATACTTATTACAAGTATATTTTTCTCTGTTTTATTAAGTAAGCGTCTTCGGTAATCGAATGACAGTTCCGTCTTTCGAAGATATGGTAAGTACCTATTTGTAATTCAACCATAAAAATGAGAGAAGAGACGAGACCGATATAATACGTGAGTGTGTGGTAAATATGGTGATCTCAAGAATAATCGTAACAGGTTAATTGATTAATGGATTCAGTGTAGGTTATGTTATTGTTATAAGACAATATTTTTTATAAACATATTGACAAGTCGGTTCTGTACTATGTAGGTAGAGTATACTAAAGCACGTCACGCTGAAGATGCTATATATATTGCTCGCCATACAATCTAATGTAAGATATCAATTTCAATTTATTTAGTAACTTAGAAATAACAGTTTACCAAAAACCAAATCGTTATAACTAATACACAAGAAAACGAAAATAATGACTAGTTCAAAATTAACAACATACAATTGAAATCCCTAACTATAAAAATAATAATACTGTTAGTATACAGTGTAGTGTAGCGTAGTGTAGTAACACAAAACTATTAAATATGCATGAGCTGTTTATTTTCTCATCTGCATGAGTAGTATAACCTCTTAGTTCAGTTAGATTAGCTCTTAGACTCTCTGCTTCGTTGTAATTAATTTATTTTTATTTATTCTATAGTTAACTGACATTTTGTTATATATTTTTGACATACCAATATTATGAAATGTAATGAAATGGTGAATAAATTATTACTGAATATATTTAAATCTTATCCGCGTGTGAGGATCCATTGGAATTCGTGTGTGGCGCGCTTTAAATAATCATATTTTGTAACTAATATCTACACAATTTCCAGGATTTCATTCGGAATCGATTGTATCAGACTCATTAGTGTCTTACATATGAATGAATCTGTTGTTAATTTATTGTGGTGTCGTGTTCTGCAACTGGATTTAACTTAATCACGCAGTGGTTGTAAAATAGTGAATGACCATAAAATCCAGGCCCATGACGCCACATGAAGCCGCCACAAACTAAATATCCCAGCACTAAAACTTAGTGGTAAAGTGTTGTTTGTCTTGCTCGGGTGTGGGTGGGCAGACCAGCTTGACAACATGCCTTCTAGGGAATGTTGATGTGCATCCAGAATGTAAGGAAAACTACGTAACATTTGCCTCGGCGCGACCGGCGACGGTATTGCGACAAAAATAGGTATAGGTATGTGGTACGTTGAAATCCTGCGGTAAATATTAGCTGGCTTTGCTTGAAAGCCTTGTAACATATTGAGCGAACAACAAAAACGGATTCCTTGAGTAGGCGGTTCGTTAAAAGTGAGTAGTAAAACTAAAAAGCTCACGTTAGTCTCTGTTATACTGCTAGTAAATCCTCAGATATCTTACTTAGCACGCAAACCTACGAAGATATCACCTACTAAGGAGTAGTGAGAGTCAAGATCAAACATTACTTTTGATATAAGCACATTTTTGCATTAAATACTAAATATCTTAATTCCTAAGAGCAGAAGGACACCAGTATACAGTGAAACCGTAAGATAATCAGACCTCAACACGAACAATAGATGACAGAAAAGATTATAGTTATAATTTTAATCGATTAGCATTTATTAATGAATAATTGAAGCGTAATGTGACCGAACCAGGGTCAACAGTCGTCACGGCTATAGTATAACGCTATGAACCGTATGAGGAGGACACTTAGTTAGAAGAGGCCTACTTTAGTACCGGCTCTGAGTCATCAATACTACTACATAATCTGTGTTATCGTGATACATCGCAACGGCTGTGTGTGACTATCCGGCAATTGTTTTTGTTACTATCATGCATGTGTAATTTCATACTTGGAGCATTGATTTAGCAAGTTCCTGGCACTTTACTTGATTATGAGTCACTATCTTGTCTCTCCATAAGTAGTCTAGTAAGACTTAGACTTCTAGAACTACGCATAATCAAGAATAATTTAAAATTATTGCTAGTATTTTAAACGACTTCAAAAGAGGAGGATCTCAATTCGTCGGAATATTTTACAGCGATAATTTCTTTACCACGTTGTTCGATTTCAATAATTTTTGTTTGAAAGGGCAAACCGCAGGGGTATTACATACATTTGGTCAAGATCCGATAAAGAGACCCATGAGAAAATCATCAAATTCTTCAATTTGCAGAGGCTTCCGCACGGCACATGGGCAAAGAATTCTTCACCACGTCAAGCGATATTAATGTTTTTTTTTATAAATTATAGGCTAGCGTTTGACCATGATCTCGCCTGATGGTACACGATGATGCAGTCTACGATGGTACATGTTTGCCTAGAAGAAACCCACCTATTCACTCGCGACTTGAAGACCCCTAGGTTGTAGTTATCAGGAAACACAGACTTAGGCAAGGCGTTCTACTCCTTGGCGGTGCGCATAATAAAAGTGGAAGAGTACCGCTTGTATGATTATCTGAAGTCGGTTATATATTTATTAATACGTTACTTATTAATGAAATAACTCTTTCTTAACCATCAATGCTTGTGTCTTTATTTATTTATATGTTCAGTGTTAGAATAAGCCATAGTATTCTTACTTACATCAAATGCTGGGCACTGTTGTACAAATTTACTATTTAGATAGGTACCACATGTCACACGTCCTAATATATAAAACAAATTAGCTGTTGCCCGCGACTTCGTATGCGTTACACTACCAAATGTGTATGTAACCTAGAAATAAAGCTAAACTTGCTGTTGCAACTTGACTTGACATCCCATTTTTAACCCATATGACCTGATTTATGGGATAAAAAGTAGCCTATGTGTTAATCCAGGTTATAATCTACGTACATACTAAATTTCATCGAAATCGGTTCAGCGACGCAATTGAGTAACAAACAAATATCCAAACTTTCGCATTTATAATATTAGTGTTACGTGATTCAAAATTATTTATTGCTTTGGTATACATTGCTTAAGCCCTACCTACCAAACTATTTGTTATTTACTTCGATCGGATTAGTGCCATCTGGATTTCATTTAGTTAGTTTTCATTTCATTTTAATTAAAATTACAGTATTTCACCTTGTTATAATTAATTCATTTTCAAGGACAGTTTGTGTACGTACATAATTGAACGGTAACTTAATCAAATATCCGGGTACCGCAATCAAAGCCGTGAGCAAAAGCTAGTGTGTAATATAGTCGTAAACAGAAAGTTATTGGTGCCCCTGCATTGCATGTGGGCAGATAATTAATTAAATTCCTTCATTTTACGGACGTGCCTGAACTGAAGGAATCTTGCCAATCTATTTATAGTCATTTTTAACTTGAACTTAGGAGTAAACTATTTTAGTTTTTGTCGGGATTTGGTAAGATAATAAAAATATATTTATTGGTATGTCTATACGTTTTGACCATGTATTTCGTTCTGATTAAGCCTGACTAAGCTGAGAGGATGGTACAGATGCTGGGCAAACCTATTGCATTTTAAATCCTGTTCAAAGCTTGCGTTCTTTAATCAGCTAATGCTTCAAATTGTCTCTAGACGCTGTTTGTATCATATTCAATTATTGATAGTTGTAAAAGCCTCAGTTTATCTATATCCCTACTTTGCTTGTTTTCTTTTCCTTTAAATCTGTATGCAAAACTTCTTATTATTAGTTCCAGATATAAAGTTTTTGTTAATCGATTCTATATTGTGGTGTATGCGACAGCATTCCCATCTGGAAAAAATCACTCTAACCAAAATACGCATTACAATAAAAACCTCGTTAAAGACGAAATGCTAGCATTAATTAACGGTATAGGGAGAATAACTAATGTGAAAAAGTTACTTAATTTCGTAGAATTCGTGTCGGAGAAAGCATTCTAAAGTTCGTTTGTTTTGATAATAGCCCCCCCCCCCCTCCCCCCACCCCCCAATCAGTGGCATGAAGCCAGAAAATCTACCCAAAACTCAACGTTACTTTAGCTGTTATCGAAACCGTGTTCGGTATATATAGTAATGAGGCGAATCACTGCAAAAACGAACGCACGTTATAATTTTGTTTATAAAGTCTGATGCGTTTTTTGCGTCGTGTTTGTTCCACCATTTTGTATCAGCCAGAAGGTGTCATTTTTCAAAAGGGATTAAGCCTTTCGTGTCGCGGTAATCCCTCAACTAATTACAGAGCGGATGTCACATCGGTTATAAAACTGGTATAATCATTCAAGTTCTGCTGGTGGACATGGAGCATGGTGTGGGTAGCTGATTGAGTGGACTACTTCCGGGGTTGTCGTTTCTTGCTGCATTCCATCTATTCAAACAAGTTTATGAGGCGCAAGAGACGCAGTTTAAGTAAACACACTCGCGAACTGTTTATGACAGAACTTTGGAGACACGAATAATTAAACATCAGACGGAGAATTCATAGGAATTCCATAAACCAAGTTAGCTCTAATAGATATAAAACAAAACATTGTTTCGGAAACAACTACAAGTATTAACAAGGATTAAAAATATGTTCTCATATCGAGCACTAGCTAACTAGGTACACCTAAACTCTCATTATTTAGTAAACATAAAAAAAATTACGAGAGAGCGAGGGAGATGATAAGCATTCCCTCTCCCTCGCTCTCATGAAAAACTGACATTTCTTTGTTTATAAAAAATCTCGAATTAAAAAACAGAGGCAGGTATACTTAGTTAAATATTACTCGAAGTTAGCTAACGTTGCGGGAACAATGCAGAAACCTAATTGTTCCAACGGCGAATGATAATTACATTTTCACAATCGACAGGCTCAATGTTACAATTGCTTTTTGCAACAGAGAGACAATGAGAAACGCATGCAACTGGGTTGCTCGCTGCTTACTGCTAGATGGATTGACCGTGAGATGCGTTTGGAGGTTATCTGACAATTTGGTATCCACAACGAAAATAACACATTACACACTAACACCTATATTTATTACTTATTAAAATCTTTATGAACAGACAACGAGATCCATAGTTACAACAAAGCTACATTTAGTTATCTTCTTTAGTGTCCGAGCCGCTCTATCTGTACTTAAAATGTATCAATTTTCTGAACAAATCCCTGCAATATTTTACCACAGGCCACAGTTTATCGTCCAAATATATTGCAAAAAGCAAACCATATGAATAGTTTATAATAATTTAATGTAATTATTTATAATTAGAAGGCAGGTACATACGATTATCTATTATAATCATTAATACACATTTTATTATAACAATGAACACAAAAATAAGAAAAATAATTAAACAAATTTACGTATAGGTATAAAAAAATATTGATAAAAAATATTAAAGTGGAAAATTTAGTTATTGGAAAAAGTACATTTAAATTCCCGCCACGGAACAAATGTTTGAATAATCTACAGATTCCGGGTTCCGGGTCTGGATTTTAATCTATATATTATACAAGTACAAACAAAAAACATATAGAATAGTATTCTATCAGTTATCTGGTTCCCATAGTACAAGCTCTGCTTAGTTTGGGGCTAGATAACACTGTGTGAAATGTCCAGCAATATTTATTTATTTATATTTAGCATAGACAAAATTCTTCATAGAGCTACAGTATATTTACTACTATTAAGGATAGGTACTTTTATTTAACACAACTATTACAATAAAAGCGGCCAAGTGCGAGTCGGACTCGCCCATGAAGGGTTCCGTAGCAGCAAGTAACATAATATAAAAGTTCTTGTAGTTTGCTGTAACCTTTTTTATATTTGAGTTGATTGGATGAATGGTAAATTGCGGTTTACGATTTACGACGTATTAAAAAAAACTACTTACTAGATCTCGTTCAAACCAATTTTCGGTGGAAGTTTGGATGGTAATGTACATCATATATTTATTTTAGTTTTATCATTCTCTTATTTTAGAAGTTACAGGGGGGGGGGGGGGGGGGCACATTTTATCACTTTGTAAGTGTCTCTCGCGCAAACTTTTGGTTTAGAAAAAAAATATATTAGAAACCTCAATATGTATTATTTTTGAAGACCTATCTATAAATACCCCACACGCATGGGTTTGATGATAATTTTTTTTGAGTTTCAGTTCTTAGTATAGGGAACCCCCAAAACTCTCGAGAACTCGAATAACATTTTTGCATTCATGTATGCAAGTAAACAAGCTATGCATCAAAGGTTGGGCACGTTGCATATCGAATATTTTACCGATATAAACTGCTTATAACATTATTAAGAAAAGCTTAATGGATAAATACCTAATTTTTATGGGAATTTCTTTAAGTCGCATTTTGATTTGCGTTGATTTGACAGAAATGTGTCAGACTTGCTCATCAGTGTAAAATAAATATATCTATCTACACAGCCTCTAGCACCCACTTTTGATGATCGGATAAAGTTGACCTCGGACAAACAAACATACGGACATACAATCATACAACGCCGATTTGCCCTAGTTAATCTATACTAAAATTATAAAGAGGAAAGATTTGTTTGTTTGTATTGAATAAGCTCCGAAACTTCTGGACCGATTTAAAAAAATCTTTCTCTGTTGGGAAGCTACACTATCCCCGGGTGACATAGGCTACTTGTTACTCAACTGCTCACAAGGAGGGTAATGTTTTTATTGAAACACTACGCGTGCGAAGCTGCGGATTGGTCAGCCAGTATTAAATAAAACTAAAAAAAAAACAAAAAACAAACTGTAAAATAAAGTATAACCGAAATAATTAATAATTAATAATAATTCAATTTATATAAACTACTCGTTATATTTATTTTTACTATATCTTTTTATTACTATTTAAAATATTGAAACTACTAAAACAAGCAATGTGTTTTTTGATAAGATTTTTCAAACCATGTCTATGTTTTTTATAATAAATAAATATTAATTTAAAAATCTCGTGTAAAAAATAATAAAAATACTATTATTCGATAGTTCTGAATAAGTGACTGTCCTGTTCCAAATAACTAACCTTGATTTTTTAAACTGTCGGATTTATTTGACATTTGACACGGCAAATACGGAGGTAACATTCAGGTGACAGTTAGAAAACTAATAAATGCACTCTAAGAAAGTTTAAATAGTTCAAAATCTAAAACAGAAACAAGTTAAATAAGGAGAAAGTTATGTATAAAAATGTACAAATTATAGTGTAAAGAAATCAGCTGTAGGTCTTCTTAAAAACGTCTGAAGCCTTACCAAAAGAGAAAACCAGTAACGTACTCTAAACGGCGGTAAACAACTTTATTAGAAGTTAAATATCAATTCTACAAAAACACTATCCTTTTAAGTCCAGAACACATTCCACAAAGTAATAGAAAACGTGAGAATGGAGACAGTGACACATAAATGCTAGTTCTGAGCAGTGAGCAACCTTTCACCTCCCGAGCTGGTCGGTCCTTATTCGGCAATAGCGCCACTGGGACCACCTAGGCTGAGCCACTGGCTCTAAACTGTAGTATCGTGGTTCCCTTAGTGCACATAGTGTTTCACTTCACGACCCACTTAAACTTGTTTTAGTTTCACAGAAGTAGGCTTTCTAAGTCGGATAATTTTGAGTATGGTTTGAAAACTAAATATTCACGAAGATAAAAATATCAACAACAAAACAATGCGCTAAGTGGCTGTAAGAGATTGAGAATTGCTGTTCAAATAAAAACTATACGGGCGCATTCCCAGAAACTGTTCTGTGGGCGAATCAAGTTCATAGAAAAGGGCAGGTGATATCGACTCTAAACAACACTGATCATGTTACTGCGACGAGTTTTGGGTACTTTGATTTGAAATGGGAGCAAATGATTTAGCAGAACGCTGATACGAAGAATCTAAATAAAGTAACATATTGGATACCAAAGCAAACAATATCGTTTACTTACCTAGTAAAATACTAATTACGTACGAGTTTGACGTAAGGTTGTAACACTAGCAAAGATGTAATTTATTTCTTCACCATTTTGTGAACTATTTCTGAAGTTATATTTTTATATGTTGTTCTTTGAATTTATGCTACTTTGAACTTAGATTAAATGAATTCATAATCATTTTAAATCAGATAACCTTTACCAAAACATAATGGTCCAACCGCTGCAAGGCGAACGGATAAAGAGGAATTAGGTATAACTTATTCATTCAAACTCATGAAGACTCGCTCCTCCTGACACGTCTAAGCTTCGCTTAAACTTTTTTTGTAGATATGAATAAGAGTCTTTATTTGAATGGCACACGTGTGGGCTGTTGGGCAGCCATGTTTCAAAAGCTTTCAGATTTACTCTCACTCACAAATATAAACCATTGGTTTAGTCACATTCTTTTGGAATACATTTTTCGTCATTTACGGCGGTTTTACGACGCACAATAATTCATGAAGATGGCTTGGGTAATTTATTAACCCTGATTGTATCACTTATAGTTTGATTTGAATATCTAATAACGGCCACATTTAATGAACGAATCAACACAACTTACTGTTTCCGTCAGCACAATCAATGTAGAAACATTAAAACATCGTTTGACACCTAATATTGTGGCTTAATTTCAGCGAGCAACAGCTGTAATGCCAATTTAATATAATAAACCACTGGACCATAAGTAACTGGAGTATTTTGAGCCTAAGTAGTAAGTGAGTCATGAGAAAAACGAATCAGTTGAACGAAGGGACAGTAAAAAAAGGAAGTAGGCTGGGCGCCGGGTAATTTCACGGCGACTCCTCGACATGACTCCAGCTCAAAATGGAAGAAAACCATCGTATAAATAGACTGCTTGCACCGAGTATGACCAATTCTCTAATTTTGTAACCAGTCCGTTACCGTCCAATAACTGCGCTTCATGAAATGGAACAGGAAACCTTGGACCCTAATGGTTGACTAAGTACTTTTTTTTACTTTGAAACAATAATTCAACATAATTATGACCTGTGTATAACTTTTAGTTATACAAATGGTATAATTCGTACATATTTTATACGCCTTTTATATAATGCAGACAGTAATTATTTTTGCAGTCAAGTGTTCATAATAGATTCATGTTTTTAAAATCACCATCCAACCTACGCGAATCAGAACAACGACCGTTGCTAGGTCCTTATCAAACTTAAGGCAACGTATTGTGCAGATGACATGGAAAAACATTTAAAAGAGAAAAATATATAAATATATAAAGATTTATGCAGGAACGCTGCGTTCACACTCACAACTTTACATTATGACCTCATACACCAATCTAGTGATACTTTACAATTACTCTCTCGATATTTTGAAGCTAATTATTGTGCTACTGACAAGTTTTGTTATCATTGATGTGAATCACAGTAATTATGTGATGACCAAACCATAAAATAATTATCAAATCAATTGTTTATGACGAGTGGGCGGATACCAGCATCGATGGATCGACGCATTGTTACAGCTTGAATATGAATAGCTAACTCAGTTATTTTATTTAGAAACAGTACCTACATACCATTTAGACAATCTATAGTCATCCTTATCATAAATATATTAATACATACCAATGCACCACAGCAGTTCTATAAGGAACATGTTGACGGTATTGTAGAAAGCGGTTACAAAAGTTAAGGTGTTTTTCTCCCTTTGTGAAATGCTATCCAAAAAACTTACGCAAATCTGACGTGATATTTACCGTGCCTGAATCAAAAGAACATTTATTTTCAGATAGAATTCATCTAACAAATATAAGTCTCAAAACTTTTTTTTTCAGTTTAAGCAAGTTAGTCTCCACTCCAGAACACGTTTACTCCAACGGTTATCGGTTCTGTGGCAGATATGACCGGCCCACTGCCATTTCAGCTTTCTGACCCTCTGAGCTATGTCGACGCAACGTCTAGGCAAGCGAAGTGTAGGACGCCCTCCGGCTAGATGGAGTTTTTTTTTTTAACTAAATAGATCTTCGTTTGACCACAATCTCACCTGATGGTAAGCGATGATGTGGTCTAAGATGAAGCACGAAGATCTAGAATAAATCTATTCACTCTTACCTTAAAGAGGCCTGGATTGTATTCTTTAGGAAAAACAGACGACGGCAAAGCGTTCCAGACCTCAGCTGTACGCATCAAGAACGTAGAACCAAAACGGTGTGTGCGAATGGGTGGTATATCAACTAGGTACGGATGGTACTGAGCCGTGCGCCTGCTTGTCCTTTGATGGAAAGGAGATGGCAGAATCAGATCGTAAAGTTCCTGGGCACATTCCCCGAAATGTATTCTGTAAAAGATCGATAGGCTTCCAACTTTACGGCGGTGTTCGAGACTTCGGGTCTTAGCCTCCGCCATATATTGCTCATCTATTAGCCTAAAAGCCCTACGTTCTATCGAGTCTAAGGTAGCGAGCTGGTATTTGGCCTAACCACCCCAAAGATGGCAGCAGTACTCCATACCAGACCGGACTTGTGCTTTGTATAGACTAAGAAGCTGTCCTGGTGTGAAGTATCTCCTGACCTTGTTAAGGATGCCCAGCTTCATGGCAGCGACGATTTGCGCGCTGTGGCTGGCAAGGATTGGATGAAAAGAGCTGAGGATTGGGCTCAATGGCGCACCCTGGGAGAGACCAACGTCCAGCAGTGGCCTATTAAAGGTTGTTGATGATGATGATGAAATAAGTTGATCTATTATCAAAAATATAAGGTGTCTCTGATTCTGTTTCATGTAGATTATATAACAATTATTGTAACTTAAATTCTTTAAATTTTTCACTAATTAATTAATTAATTAAATTAAACTAATTTAATTTTGTTGTTTTTGGTCTTTTTTATATTTTAAATATAATAATAATAATACATAAGTAACTTTTTGTATTCTTATACCTATTCGTTTTTATTTTTAATTTTTATGTTATGTATTTTATCAAATTATGAAGGTACTACTAATATTTTCCATATTTTAAATATAATATGTTTATGGACATTTGCCCGCAAAAGAGCAAACCTTTTGCTTATAAAAAAATCCAACCGTTTCCAATCCCTTCTTTGTTGGACCAATCGGGTCTATGGCGCACCCCAGTAGCCCCACGATGTCGTTGTATCGATTTAAATTAAAGCGTGTTTTAAATTACTTAGGAAATTTTCTGTAATGTTATAATTAAAACCATTAAGGATCACACGCCAATACATTTTTGTATGATTGTGGTGCCTACCCAATAAGGTACGTGTAATAAACGAATTTAAATTTGCCAAAAATTTACAAATATAAAAAAATGCACAAAAACAGTTATTATGGTTATTTTCCTAAAACGGTTGCAAACGATTATTAGTTAACTTTTAACTAATTGCGATCACTAGATGAAAATCTAAGACACTGGCTTACAAGAGTTGTTAGCCAGTTAGTATTTTTTTTATAGTGTGTTACAAAGACTTTCCGGAGATTTCGACGGAAAATTCCAAGATTTTAAAACCATCTCAAAAATTTGGTTTCAAGTCTAGGCTTGAACATTTTTGAGATGGCTTTAATATCTTGTTAGCCAGTTGTTCTCCGTTAGCTGTGGCTCGGAGTAATAGCGCTAATCTAGAGCCAGGAACCAGGGCCATTTAAATCAGCATGTGAGGTGACATGATCATTCCAAGCAATTTAGATGTGCAAACGGCAGCTTCCTCTCACGGACGGTGGAGGAATTGACTCTTTGACTTCAAAGTATTTGTATTGGGTATGGTGGATTTTGGATCGTTTATTTGCTCCTAAAAAAGAACGCCAACAGGATAAATTTCCCATTTGATATGGGAAATGTATGCTGTTGGCGTTCCTTGTTGCATGTTTTTATGCTAGTAGTTCGCCCTGAACTGAGATCTCACGAGTCTCCCATAAAAACAAAAATAATAGGTTGGGGAAAAAGTCTTTTCGCATTATAGTATGTATGAACTTGTAATAAAATCTCTTTGGCTATACTATTTGTATCTGGCTGTTTTTGGTATCATTCAAAGTTTAAATGTTAAAGAAGATAATTCCAAATTCAAATTAAGAAATATTTGTGATGTTTATTTGTTTTTCGTTCTGTAAAGATGAGTGAATCTAATGAAGAAATACGATACATTTTAAAATTTTACTACAAAAAAGGTAAAAACGCAACGCAAGCCTCGAAAAAAAAATTGCGATGTTTATGGACCTAGTGCAGTGTCTGTGAGAGTAGCACGAATTTGGTTTAAGCGTTTTAAATCCGGAAATTTTGATGTCAAGGATGCACGTCGCTCTGGTCGCCCTATTATGGATAAACTTGATGCCATTTTTGAAAAAGTGGAGAAAGATCGGCATATCAGTAGTCACGACGTAGCTGAAGAACTGGAAATTGACCACAAAACAGTTTTGGCGCATTTGAAAAAACTGGGTATACAATAAAGCTCGATATTTGGGTACCCCACGAGCTCACTGAAAGAAACCTAATGAACCGTGTACTCATTTGTGATTCTTTATTACGACGTAATGAAACCGAACCATTTTTGAAGAAGCTGATAACTGGTGATGAGAAGTGGATCACGTACGACCAGAACGTGCGAAAAAGGTCGTAGTCAAAGGCCGGTCAGGCTTCACAGACTGTGGCGAAACCCGGGTTAACTCGCAACAAGGTGATGCTGTGTGTGTTGTGAGGTTGGAAGGGCATTATTCATTATGAGCTGTTACCACCAGGCAGGACCATCGATTCTGAACTCTACTGCGAACAACTGATGAGATTAAAGCAAGAAGTTGAGAGAAAGCGGCCGGAATTAATCAACAGAAGGGTTGTGGTTTTTCACCATGATAACGCTAGACCTCACACATCTTTAGCCACTCAGCAAAAATTAGGAGAGTTTGGCTGGGAGGTGTGAATGCATCCGCCGTATAGTCCTGACCTTGCACCTTCAGATTTCCACCTGTTTCGGTCTCTTCAGAATTCTTTAGGCAGTGTCAGGTTAACATCACGAGAGGACTGCCAAAACTACTTGTCGCGGTATTTTGATCAGAAGCCCCAAAATTTCTATAGAAATGGGATCATGTCCCTACCTACAAGATGGCAAAAAGTTATCAAACAAAATGGTACCTACATACTTTAGTTAAATGTAAATATACTATAGTAAAAAAAGTTTTGAATTTTCTTAAAAAATGCGAAGAAACTTTTTCCCCAACCTAATACATTATTCGTAATCTTTGACTATCAAAATAGTGCCACGAAACAAATAACCAACTCACTTGACCTACAGTTTCATTCATATTACATGTAACGGGAGTTCATGAATGAATGAATGAAAACACTTTATTGCACACAATATAAACAAAAAAAATCAAACAAAATAGAAAACACAAAACATGTTAATTGTTCATGTTAATTGGTTACTCTTTTTTGGGGTACAAAATATAGTTATTCTGGACTTCAGACTTTTGCTGATATTTGTGACACTTGAGTTACACGTATTCCAAATTACAGCACTGTGGGGTCACTGGTGTACCCTGTGAATTTCGTCAAAGTTTAGTGTTTTTATAGCTAATATCTCAAAAACTATAAACATCTTACTAAAAATAAAAACTTAGTCGAAATGTACTAATAAAGACCTTACCGTTCATTTGACGTTCTACTTGACCTAATAGCTTAGACCTAATACCTAATAACCGATCTCGCTTCTCTCGATCAATAATGTCTAGGTCTGATGGTACTACTAAATTAGTGAACTAAAAACAGAGTACAACTTTACAGTACAAGGCCAATATTTTATACCTATAACCTAAAACTAAGTATAGTAAAAATACAGATATACTCGTACTAACATACGTACATACCTAAATAAAAAAAAATAAGAAAGAAGTAGCACAAACAAGAAAATAATACAATAAGAATTAACAATTTCAATCCAATCAAGCAAATTAAACAAACAAATAAATATAACAAGAAAACATAAAAAATAGTAAAAATGAATAGAAATAGGTATGTATCTAAATAATAATATCAAACATAATCCGCTTCACAACGCGAACACAAATTATTACAGAGTTAGTCACGTATTTTTGCTCTTCGATATCTGAGTGCAGAAGCCGTTTTTATCCGTTAGAGGATAAAGTAAATTGAATTTAGAACATCGTTGGCACTAGGTGCACTAGTTTGTGAATTCAAAGCATCATTCAACCTATTTACTTCTACCTCCATGGTGCCGAATTTATCATACAACCTTTTTTAATTTGTTAATAACTCAGACGCAAAACCTTCTTGGTGTATTACTTTATGTTGCATTTAGTCATTTCCTCGCTGAGGTGGGATTAAAAGTTACGTGTTGCACTCGAGTGCAAAGATTTTTCACCTCGTGCTCTTTTGGTTCCCTCGCTAACGCTCAGGATTCTAATTTTTGAATTTTAGAATCCATTAGAATCTTAATTTTAGAATCCTTCGCTTGATCGCTCATCAAAATTGAGCACGCGGTTAAAAAGCAACTTTGCACTCTTATAACAAATAACTATTATTGGTTCAGACATTACAAATTGAAACAAGCTGCTAGGTGTTTCATAAATGCTGATTGGAAAGATTTATCTTTTTATTCCATTAAATAAATTCAAACACTTGTCCAACATGGTATAAATTAAAACGTAAAACTCTTGGCACGCTAAGAAGAATTCATGATACTTCAACTCATCCACTTAAGTATTATCTACTAAGCACCAATGTCATAAGATAGTGCCATTATCATAACCCACAATATTTTTAAACGTTTACATCTTTTGAAATAGTCTCAAATGCAACACCTACAGCCAGATTACGTTAGATATTGATTACAACATGCTATTGGGAATAATAGCAATGACGGCAGCTGCATTTCCACACCCACATGCAGTCAGAATTAAAATTGAATCACATTGCGTGCCCCACATCGAATTTTTATAACAGAATTTTTAGCTCACATGGTGATTGGCTTCCAACTAACTTTTGCGGGGTCACTAAATATTTTATTTCAAACTTTTTGGCGCATTAATATTTTATTTGTGAAGCATACGTAGTATACGTACTCGTTTTTTCCTTTCTTCAATTTATAGTTTCCTTTCATACCCATATTTTCTTATAGAACACACTGGTTTTCAAAGGCTATGTTTGTTAAATGGACCCTTATGATCTATCGTCGTATTTAAAATCCGTCAGAAGTACACATACATTAAGTATTTGCTTTATGGATATCCCGATCTATCGCTACTTATACTATATATAATAGTATTGCTGGTCACTAGGTTTACTTTTCAATATCTGATATGAAATGTTTTATGTCATGATCTAATCATTAGAACATCGGAGCTAGCACTTAGCAGGCCAATGCACCAATGACACGGACTAATGCATGCCGCAAGCCCAACCTCACTTAAAATACAAAGGAAGCCGGATTGGCTTCATTGTGCGTACCTCAATTATATTAGTACGCATGCAGTCCGAAATGACGATGTATATTCTATTGTTTGCTTATCAACAGTCACGTAAGTCACCCTTTAATGCATATTGTATTGATTTAATTTAAATTATATGTAAGAATTACCACTTGGTGTGGGCGCCAGGATTATATTGTAGGCTCTATATTGTTTTTATAACTCCGTCGCAAAATCTCTGTCTCACTCTGTATTTGTGTAATTTGTATTTTATTAATCTGTGGAAATCCGTGGAGCTAAGAAGCACGATCCCGTGAAATCAACAATAATTATGCATAAACCTCATCAGCGTTTTGCTAGAGCACAACATCATGTATTTATCTATCGCAGGCATTTCCTCTTTCCTATCTCATTAACCGTTTATTTCCGTATGACAGTGTTCAGTGTCCATGTATGGATGTATGAGTACAAGACGTTGAATAATATTCTTTATTCGTCCGCTGTTTGTATAATTTTGCAATGAAAAATAACTTTGAATGTGCTTTCAACCTGCCTAAATTATGTTCATTAGCACATAACAAGTATTGTTGGCAAGTTCTCAGAATAACATAAGAACAATGGTCAAAAACTGAGCATATCTAATTACCTACAAAAAGTTTACCTCACAATTGAATAAATACTTAGATGATCGTCTTTGCATTAACTGCGTACTTGCGTAGCTTCATAAACGTCATATAATTATAAAACCTAAACTTACCCAAGATTCATAATGTAATTTGTCTTATAAAAGAAAACTCTTGAAATCTACTTCTTAGTTAAGTATATGCAAAAAAAACAAACAGCGATATAAATTTAACTTAAAACAAATAATGGTTGTAAGGATACGGATAGGGCCTGTCTAAACTGTCTTGTACCTACTGCAGTGAAATCACTGCACAACAATACAACAAAACCCGCGGCTGTCGTCCTTGACTCGCTAACGTGGCGCCACCGAGCGCCGACTCCGAATCCTGATAAATCTACTCCTTATTCGGTCAGAAAGAGAAAGGCCTACATTAAACCTACCAGTGTTGTAACTCCATCCCACTCACTCATAAGCATCATACTTTTTACGAACTGCACACTTAACTTGGCTGAAGATAATATCGACTTACTCCCCGATTGCTTATATTTAGAGCCGTCTCGACACCAATGGTAATTTATAGTCGCAAATCACCATGGAAAGGGTTCCTGATTGATGTTGCTGCCACGGAAACTGTGTGAAGCTTGTCAATTGGTGTTAATTCCACAGCGCGCGTAAAATATCTGTAATTTATTAATTTAATTTAACAATATCATGATTCATATCATATTTCATAAATCAGGATAATTAATGCCGCAGTCGACGTTAAGGACAAAACATCAGACCAATTTAAATTTAATAAAAAATTTACTTGTAAAGAGTTGGACTTTTCAAATAATACGTTTTTGAACAATGTATACGTATGTATGAGTATGTATAGGCACTTATCTAGGAACAGTGTTAGTTACAAGTAAACGGTACCTACATTTCAAGTCAATGACCATGCGACGTGATGTGAGCTGCAAATACCGTATTCACTCTCATAATAGTCACGCTATCACAACAAATTTAGGGCACTTGTTGGCACAGAAAACGCCCGTTTCGTAGATGAATCATCGTTATTCGTGGATAGATGCAAGAAACAGCTTCGTGGCCTTGTGTAAAGTACTGGAAAACATCTCAAACTGTAGGTCTGTGTGTTTCGTAAAGCACTTCTTTTAAAAACAATACGTTTCAGTCGAGTAGCCGGGTCTACGAATCATTTCCTGTATCTCAAGGATTAAAAATTGAATTAAAGTAATAATTCTTATTATACATAAAATGAGTCGTGCATTATATTAGAGCGACGTCGGTATGCCGTGGCGCTTTCGTGACAACCCTCAATTAATCTCAATGTTCTCCAACTTATATTGTTAGACCCGTGTCAACCATGTAGAAAACCATTTCAGAAAACTTTTAGAACTTGATGATATTTTTCTGTCTCAAGAAACTGACATTGATAGTTTGAAAAGGTTCCTATAAAATGAGCGAGTTTGGAAAAAATACGCAAATATCTTAAAAGCCGATGTAAACACTAATTTTTATGAAGAATATTGGAGTCATTTTGTAGAGTTCTGCGATATATAACCCAATACTTTATAGAGTTGATTATGATATACGTTACATAAACGCTAGGCAAAATGCATAGAAGCAATTTGCCTCATGTGGGAGTTGATTGGGGTGTATAAATAGCCAGTCCGGCATCCGAGCGTCGGCCGTGGACAATGGATTCCGTAGACGAAACGCGTTCCATATGGATGAACTGCTAAAGGGCACGATAGCATTCTAAACTAGATAAACTATATTTGCGAGCTAAACTGATGAATGGAAAATTCCATGCAGTTTTAATTGCTTATTGTTTTGAGGAAGGAAGTGAATAATTGACGTAGACTATGCCAGCTTTGTCTTAAAAGAGATATCTAAAGCAAATACTCGAAATGCGCAGCTAACTACCAAGTTGGGTTTATTTTGCGTCATCATAAACACCAACAAAGTGAAATTAGAGAAAATTCGCAGCAGAATATCGTTTACCTGCTAGAATTCTCGATAGGATGAAATATAGGAAAGTATTTATTCTGCCAATCACTTCCTAAAATGACTAGTCGCAAGACTCGCAAGTCAAAGGTATGGTATGGTATGAGAAAGGCTAGAAGGGAGAAGCTAGGAATGACACATTAGAATGCACGTACAATAAAATGACCATAAAATTGCTCTATAAATTGAGAATGAAATTGGAACATCAATAGGGGCTTAAAGTTACATTGAGTGGGATGCTGGGACTTGGGACGCTGTTAAGATACGGTAATTCCGTCCTGTGCGATATCTTGACACCCAGGCCACATATAAATAAGAGTTAGTACGAACCCATGCCACAGATAAACATTAGTTAGTATACCTTATCGAAGCTATGTGCCAGCTACGGCGTCGTTAGATAGCACCAGTCATCGTCTGCGGTGATTCTAAAGTAATTTGTGAAAATGTTCACAGCTAGACACAATTCACGGCATCCGTGTGATTACTGTTAAACAATTGAATATGTGCATATACAAACTTACATCTGGAAAATAGTAAGCAAAAATAGAAAATAACACTTCTCAGTAAGTGATTTATTGTTGTTTTTAGACAAAACGGGTCTTTTCGAGCACAGATTTATATCAAAATTATAATTTTGACTAATTTCGACGTTTCTGCCAAGTTACATCGGTTGTGGTCACCAGAGACTGATATTATTGTGATTATATTTATTGTGTAAATCTTTAAAGAAATAAATTATCTTAAACCATTAATATAGAAAACCAGTAAAACAATTTTGTCTGTAAATAAATAATATGAGGTATACATTTCACACATCGCTCTTTAGACCCAAACTAATAAAGCTTGAACTTTTGGAACTGGATAACTGATAGAATACGTATGATTTGTGACCTACGCGTAGATACATCAGAAAGAACAAATATCTGGGACATAGTGTCCAAGAGACTTAAAGTCGAAATTATCGGAAGTTCAGTTACACGAAAGAATGGAAATGTAGGTACCGGACATTTCGATTACAGGAGACAAACGAGACGTTCAACAAGAAACAGGGGATGAGATGTTTAAACAATTCCAAAAACAAAACACTTTCTCTTAAATACCTATGTGAATTTTTAGAGGTGTCTGCGTTCGTCGTTACGTGACAGCAAAATACATTCCATGTGAACCTCTGGTGAGCTTCTAGACTACTTTTGCAAGGATTGCTAGCACCGCGTGTGCAACATAAGCGATTACTGAACGTCGCGGCCTGCATCCTGAATGCGATCAAATGTTTGCTATTCTGTAAACTATCTAACATTTAGCATTTATACATAGGCCTTCTAACCAAATCTTTTGCAGTTCTCTGTAGTGTGATAGAGAAGTACCCGACTGAGGCAAGAGGCAAGAGGTTACGGGTTCGATTCCCGCCATCAGAATTTACCAGAAACACTAAATAATCCTATTTTATGGACCAGTATTCCTACCCATAGTAAGGTAGGTCTTTATCAAAATGGGCATTGCACCATCGACGTTTTGCGGCTGATAGTCACGTTTTGCTGTTATGATGTTTCATAACGTTAATTAAGTTTCAGTTCACTCCAGTTAAACGGACAAAGAGAATCTTTTTTTAAATTATACTTACGTGTTTCATTCTTTGAAGTGTATGAAAAACTTTGAATTAATTAAAATAAGTGAAAAAATTCGTTGTATATTTTTATAACAAAAAACTTAATTTGAATTTCTTTAGTAAAAGTTTTTATGAAATTAAACATGGTAAGGGTACCTAATATAAACGTTGACATGTGAAGTCGCCTATCATTCTTATTTACCAGTACATAGCAGAAGTAACATCGTTTGTTCAAAGTACCTACTCGTCTAAATATACAAATTAAATACATGTAAATGCCCATATAAGATAAGATAAGATAACTCTTTATTGTACACCAAAGTAAAATACAGAACATAATTCTTACAAATAGATTTAGTACAATGGGCGGTCTTATAGCTAAAAGCGATCTCTTCCAGACAACCTTTGTATGGACAGGATCAAAATGTAACACATAACGGCGGTGCATCTATATAAATTTAAAAACATATCTACATACTATAAACCTAAATTACCAATAATGACACAAATTTAATTTAAATAACCAACTCTAAAAGTGGTTATGATGAATTAACAAGCAGCTACGAGATAATGGGTGTGCACTTTTGTTTTAAAATTACTAATAGACTTGGATGTTCTTATAGAGAGGGGCAAAGCGTTCCACAATCGTACGGCTGTTACAGTGAAGGATCGACTATAAAACTCTGTCGTATGGACAGGAGTTTTAAGTTGGAGGGAATCTGAAGAACGCAAATTGCGATCATTAGCCTGGTAGAGAAATTCAAAACGCTCCTTAAGATAGAAGGGAGAAGAAGGGTTAAAAAGGATGTTATACAATAGGGACAGTATGTGTGCATTCCGGCGAAGACGGATGGGGAGCCACTTGAGCTTTGTGCGAAAATCAGAAATATGGTCATACTTGCGCAAGCCAAATATGAACCGAATACAGAGATTTTGAAGGCGCTCAAGTTTGCTCAGTTGGGCTTCAGTGATGTCAAGATAGCAGGCGTCGGCGTAGTCCAGGATTGGAAGTAAAAGGGTCTGTGCAAGCGTAAAGTCGGCAAGAAGTTACGAAGTCTCCGTAAAGATCCAGATGATGCAAATACCCTGTGGCTAATTTCATTGATACAGGGAACCCAGGTTAAACAGGTATCCATCTGTATACCTACATGCAAATTCATTATTTCAGGCCGGCTGCATTGCCTCTTAAACGGTTTGATTGATTCATTTTTTATCCATGTATACACTGATGGACAAATATCGAGAAACGCAACAAAAATTTTGTTTATTTTTATTATGTTCATATAACGCACTGGCCACATAATACCGATGCATGTAGTTTGAAAAAATAAGGATTTTTATCGTCTTTTGTTTCAGAGTTGCATTTGTTTTTTTCGGCTTTGTGTTAATTTCATTGATTTTTACTGAAAGAAATTATTCCCGCGGTGGTGTTTTTAACAAATTACAGTTTGTTATTAACTTTTATATCGAAAAAAACTTTGTGGTCGTCTTACGTACACACCATTTAAATTTAATTAAGTTATAATGCCGGATCTCAGCGTCGCTCAAGCCTCTAGAGCCGTGACTTTAATCGAAAATGGGAACACAATCACGTGGCTCTAACGTTACGAGTATCCAAATCTGTCATTTTTCGAAAATTGTGAAACGATACCGCCAGACTGGAGAGTATACGAGACTCAAAGGATAAGGTCGTAAAAAAGTAACAACTGCGAGAACCGACAGATTTATTATCAGCAATGTGCTAAGAAATCCCACTTCGACTTCTTTCGAGGTCAAAACTAAGCTCCAGGATGTACGGAAAGTGGCAGTTGCACCAAAACCATAAGAAGAAGACTTAATGCGGCAGAAATAGGGACATACTTGCCTGCCAGGAGCCCATTACTAACCACAGGTCATCGAGTAGCTCGGACCAATTTTGCTCGTTCACATCGAAACTGGGATGATGATGCTTGGAGCAAGGTATTGTTCACTGACGAGTCCCGGTGTTGCCTTAATCCAAATAATGGAAGGGTCAAAGTATGGAGACGACTCGGAGAAAGATACGCGCAGTGTCGGAAGAGAGTCCTATGGAGGAGGGTCAGTAATGGTTTGGGGTGGCATTTGTATAGGGCACGTACGGAGCTACTCAACGTGGAAAACGGGTCCCTGACTGCTTCAAGATACGTAACGGACATCTTGGAACCAACTGTGATGCCTTTTGCCACATATGTTGGAGATAATTTTCTTTTGATGCACGATAATGCACGGCCCACACCTCAGCGATAGTTTTGGAGTATCTAAGAGAGGTGGAAATTGAAGTTTTGAGGTGGCCAGCCCGCTCTCCAGACCTAAACCCATAGAACACGTTTAGGATAAGCTGGGAAGATAAGTTAAACAGAGAAATCCAGCACCAGCTAACTTGAGAGATCTCAAAACTGCATTGGTAGAAGAATGGAATCTCATCCCACAAACTTGTATTGCCGATTTAATAAAAAGTAGGTATGCCCAGACGTATGCAGGTAGCTTTGACAGCAAGAAGAGGTAACACTAAATACTGAGTGTGCCACACGTAAATAAATAATGAACCGTTTGAACACTATTCAATTTGCGATATGATAGGATACAAGTGTTAATTTTCCTTACAACTACTGCAATAAGATAATTGTCCCTATTTTTTTATCAAGGTAGTTTTAGTTTTGTTTAAAAATCTTCATTATATTGATCAAACCCTATTGAAAGTCAAATAAACTCAAACACAACGATTTTTATGCTAATTTGCCTTATTTAAGTTGCGTTCCTCTAAATTTGTCCATGAGTGTATATAAAAAAAATTCTAATGGTTTGGCACTTTTCAAAAGGCATAAGTATTGTATTTTATTGTTTTGTTTAAAGTTGTAGGACGCATTCGCTAGCCCGGTTTATAATCGCACGATCGTAACGAGTATTCCGGCCACTTCTGCGAACCGACCCGTGGGACTCTTACAGAACCCATAAATCTAATTAGTTTAGCTTATAATGAAGCTAAACTACTATGCTACTAAGTACTTTGTAATGCTGTATTGTCTTTATTTAAAAAGCAAGGTCATAGAGAAAACTAGATCTTTCTAATTCCGAACATTCATCTAGCTCAATAGTCAATATTTATTTATTCACTCAAATCACTTCGAAACGTCCATTTTAAACCTATTCCTCCGCGACGAAGCCAGGAAAGAGAGGCTGGTTATTCTTTTTAATGATCCTTTACACAATATAACAATACAAAATAAAAGTAAGTACCTAATATAAATCAATTGTAAAACAAAAGAATATGTGTACTGATATAACAAAACATATGTAGATAACATCAGCTGACGAGAGTCTTAGCGACATCGGGCCTAACTATCATCAATATAGTCAGTTAAAGGGTCATAATCTTTCTTTATAAAACTGTTTTTTTTTATATATGATAGCTAAAATATATGATATACTAGCTGACCGATCCGCGGCTTCGCACGCGTGGTTTGCCAATAAAAAGTAGCCTACGTGTTAATCCAGGTTATATGATCTACGTGCATACAAAATTTCATCGCAATCGGTTCAGCCGTTCCGGCGTGAAAGAGTAACAAACATCCGTACATCCATACATACAAACTTTCGCGTTTATAATATTAAGTAGGATAAATCTAAGAATTGGAAGCTTAGCAGCGTTTCCCAGGAGTTTATTATAAAATCGTACAGAATGTTCCCTATAAATAACTTATTAACTTTTTCTAACCAAAACTTGGGGATATGCAGTTAATTTTTAACAGACTTCAAAAAAAGGAGGTTCTCAATTCGTCGGAATATTTTTTATGCATTTTTCCCGATTACTCGAAGACGCCTCGACCGATCGAGAAATTATTTTTTTGTTTAAAAGGTTACCCAGGTATACCCAGATGGTCCCATTGGCACCAAGTCAAGATCTGATGATGGGATCGCAAAATAAGCGAGGCCAACCCCCAAATTTTCTAGGAACGCATAATTGTGTTATGTTTTTACCTCAGACCACACTCATTTATCAACTGATTTGGAAAATATTTTTTTTATTTGAAAGGATATACTTTTATATTGGTCTCATAGAAATTTCATCAAAATTAGTTCAGTAGTTTGGTTAAATCAGTTATATTTTTGTTAACTTACTTGCTAAGTTACTTGTTATTACTAGTGTTTGTTTAATCACATCACTTTTGTTAAAATAAGTTTTCATAAATATATTGCTAATTTACGGTTAGAATATAAATTTCTTTATTTAGTTTTCTTAATGAGTTGAGCGTTTTCATTTTGTAAATTTTGCAGTTTTTGCCCGTTTAGCAGGATCTTTTGCATTTCCTGACATGAACTTGTGTAACAATTGCGTCGGTTCTGCCTTCTAAATTAAGCTCTCCGAGCTAGAGATCAATAAACCATGCAAGTCAAAACGAACAAACAAGATCAAAATAATTATTATTAATCAATTCGTACCGCCTATTACTTATGCATGTTAGGACATACATAAAGTAGATATAGCTAAAATATACTTAGCAACGGATTCGCAAGAAAATGCGATACAACGAAGTCCAACATGTCAACCAGTGGTCATGTTAGTTCTCAACTCATGATCATTTTATTAGGAAACCACATAATCTTAGCGACTGGTTCCATAAGTTAACAAAAAGGAATCTCGCCAGGATTTCACAGAGAAACATCGAACCGCGGTTTTTGCACGGCCTTATGTATGTGGGAGAACCGGACAACCACCGACTTTTACTATTTGTTTTATCGACTACCAATAAAATAAATTGACTCCAATTATGTCTTGTGATGGGTGAAAGCATAGCCGTTGCTTAATAGCGCGACTTATACAACATATTATACATTTATAATCCTAGATACTTCAATTAGCAGTATATTCCAGGTTTATACCTGGGCCAGTAGCCAAGTTACATTCGCTTCGAATCGATTCCATTTCTACACGGTTTGTTCTCGACATATCACCTTAAATTTCCATTAGCATGTGTCAAATTCCATACATTTTCGGACTTATCGACTAGCGTCATCGCTAATCGAATGTAACTTGGCTAAGTCCTCTGGTACATTAAATAATAAATAAATAAATGTTGCTGGACATTTCACACAGCGCTATCTAGCCCCAAACTAAGCAGAGCTTGTATTATGGGAACCAGATAACTGATAGAATATATAAATATACTTTTATACATACTTTTTTTGTAAATACATACTTATAATATACATATAGAAAAACATCCAGACCCGGAACAAATATCTGTAGATCATGCAAACATTTGTTCCGCGGCGGGAATCGAACCCGCTACCTCCTGCGTCTCAGCCGGCTATTCGCCCACTGTCCCACGGAGGCGCATTGAATGTGATAGTTGGGTATTTTAGACAATAAATGCAATGCATATCAGTTTCTAATGCAGTAAAGTAACCCATTGGTACACTTAAAACAATTTGTCCGTTACAGTATTAATTACTACTAGTAAAATAAAAAAAAACGAGTGTGCTTTAGACCACACGACTGAAGTAAAACTTCTTTTCCAAAATATTAATTTATAAAATTGTTCAAGAACGAAATGAAATTATATGATTATGAAAAATAATCAAGAAATCACCGTTCGCGTAACGCTAGCAAACGCGCAAACGAACTACTGACTGAGATATGTACTGTATTCAAACATAGAGTATTTCATGACTATGAGAGGAAAAGAGAAAGAAAATGTGCGCGCGCACTGCTCTCTCTTGCTCCTACAGTGCGATACAGACAATAGGTCTGCACTGTGTCTTAGATATACGAAACGCAATTGGCTATGAAAGAAAATGTGTGCTCGCACCTCTCTCTCTCTTGCCCCTACAGTAATATACGAAACGTAACTCTCTCTCTCTCTCTTTCTATCTTCACTAACTTATATCTCCCACTCAACTTCCGTTCGTCTCGCCCGATCACACTTTTCGTAACGCTCTCGTTACGCATTCACCAGCTTACTCCCCAAGTCAAGCGTGCGTAAAGATGTTTTACTGAATATACAAAAATCATGAAAAGCCATTAAATTAAGTGTTTGCGTAACTCTTTGAACAGCATCAATAAAGACCGATTGTGATTTACGTTTGAGCATTAATGTCGCAACTCTGTAGAGGGGTTTCTCTCCAAACACAGCGGTCAAACAATTATACTGGTTGGTTTCACGTGGGTCGATCACCTAGAACGTAATCTATTGTACCCACCCACCAGAACTCTAATAGTTTTCATAACAAATCGGAAGTGTCAAATTACAGATTGTCCTACTTGTTATGATAGAAAGTTCGGGTGCACTGTCGCTTCAATACGACTCAAAAATAGACGTCACTAAATGAAAACTTACCATAAACACTTACCAACCACATTCATTATTATTATAGCTTGAGAGAGTCGAAGTTCCAACTTACCTGAAAAAAGAAAACGTTAATTAAAAACAAGAGTAAAACAGGATATTTCGCAACTTTTATTGCCATTACCGAAAATCAATTAACATGCAAATATATTCCGATAGAAATGTAATAGATATAACGGCTATAAATGTTTCGCGTCGAATTATGTAATAAGAAAGCGCATTTACACATTACATAAATGTTTAATTGTAAATAAGAACTATGTTAATCCAAGTGATGTGGAATTGATAATGACATTATGATTATAATGTTGTTGAAGCGTGCGATCGACATCTTGTTCACGAGTTATGTAATTATTTGTGTAAATTAATTCTTTTGAAATTATCGCAATCGTGATTTGCATAAGAAAAGTTTCAATATCATATATATACATATGTATAATATGTTTGTTTTAAATAATTCAATTTCGATTTTGTCTATCTGTTGATGACATAAATGTTATATAAGTTTATATATTAACGTGACATTTATTAATTTAGAGAATGCCTACGATAAATTAATATTAAAAATAATATTATAAATGCGAAAGTTTGGATGTTTGTTAGTTATTTATGTTTTTTTGTTACTCAATCACGTCGTAACGGCTAAACCGATTTGGATGAAATTTAGTATGTACACACGGCTACACATCATGCTATACATTTCCAGTATAAGCTGACCTCGCATTGTGTAGGCTTTTCGTAGAATGAGAGGTCAGCTTATACTGGAAATTATAGCTTGATGTGTACGTTGATTAACAACCTAGATTAACATTATAGGCTACATTTATCCCCTAAATCAGTTCTCATGGGTAAGAAATGGGGTGTCAAGTCAAGTTGCAACAGTGAGTTTAGCTTTATTTCTAGGTTACCTACACATTTAGTAGTGTAACACGTATGAAGTCGCGTGCAACAGCTAGTTAAATATAATTGTAAAAACTATTCATTATTTAATTTTAAACACATGTTATATATAATAGTTCTGCGTTATATATAGTAGTAACTACTAAGTTATTACATTAGCTGCTTACCTAAGGAAACAATGAAGATCTCGTGATTTATAAACTATTTTATATTTAGCGTAAAGTAGGTCGCTTCAACGACACAATTACAGGAAATACTGCTAGTAATTAAACAAACAACCACGTAGGGGGGCCGGGTGACGACTGAAATGAAAATCACCAAGCATATCCTTCCTGCAACTACTAGCGTTGAAGGACACTCTCCTTTATGTTCTACTTGCTCACCTCGACGCGCGACGGCCAACACCAGCTCTACCCCTTAATTTGAATCTAGCCGTTTGTGAGATAAAGGCTGAATTAGCATGACAGGTAGAATGATGCAAGAAGATCCACAATATGCTCCGCAGCGGAGCATGAACCATGGAAGAGATGAAAACAAGCCTGAAGTAACTTAGTATCAAACCTGCACAGTGGGAGTCGCAGGTGTACTGTGATTCATCACAATACTACCTACCAACTAGTACGCAATCACTGACTCAGTACTATGCATTCAAGATATTTCTTAATACAGCCAAACCATTGTTTTTATGACATTGATATTTCAAAGAGCATGTTAAGTAATCAATTAGGATTAGGATGAGGCTATTTGACTCAGAAATTTGTCTAGTATTAACGCTCATTCATTCCATTTTAGTGTGGTGTCGTAATAGCATATGGAAACCAGTCCTCCTACTAGATACTTATTTATATAAAAAAAAGTGGCACTCCGAGACTGCCGACAGAAGAGAAAAGTTGAACAACTACGAGATACTACTTATATACAGAGGTGTCGGTAACGGTAACAGTGTCGCGAGTTCAAAGGTTTTTTCCCATCTCAAAAAATGCCCAACGTGCCTAAAGAAGTTTTCACTTCAAAAAAATAACTAACAATTTTTCATTCGATGGTAACAGAATAATCAAACCCAAGTAACACGATTCAAAGAAGCATAAAAATGATAGAAGTGTAGAAAGTCAGTCGCCTTGAGTTGGTTGTAATCGCTGTCAGTAGCAATTGAAAGCCCATCTTGCAATTAACTAGCCGTATGCGATACGGGCGCATCATGGATGGATTGGGCATTGATACGTGGCGAGAGCAGTCGCCATATGGGTTCAAGCAAACCATTATAAACTACATATGCCACTCACACTCATCATAACACTGCTTGTTTTACGCTCAAAGTGTACTTGACCATAGTACCCACACTATTCAATATCTAGCGCTGACATAAAATAGATTCAATAGTTACGTACAATAGGATACGTCGTGTTAAGAATCAGTAAATATTGAGATTTTACGAAATTTTCAGGTTGAGTAGTTTGATCACTTGATTCTTTGTAAAATTTCTTCTGGTGGCGACTGTACTGTGTTAATCTGCAGTGTTGATGCGCAGGCGCCGTCGAGCCGGGCGCTACGTCTCGACCGGCGACCGTGGACTGTGTGTGTGTATTGACAATGCACCCATTGAATATGCAAGGGCAAAGGACGTGATCAACGTTATGTATTTAATACTTCTGTAGAGAATACTCAGCTTAAATTAATTCTATGTGTGATCTAAGTAAGCGGTTAATCTAATAAGTTTTTTGTTGAAAAAATACTTTTTAAAAACAAGCTTTTATAAAATTCTTAATTGGAACCGCAAACAGATTCGAATGAGCCTAACCACTAGTAACCCACTAAAATCTATTCAGAAGTTCCATTGTCTAGCATCCCCCACCATCATGAGATCACCTCCATGGTGCTATATTATTGCATTGTCACCAAAGTTAAATATGTGTTCCAAATTTAAATGCGTATACAATGCTGTTGACCGTTGAGTTCCTTCTTCGGAAGCCAACCCTGAGCGCAGCAGACATGTAACGGTGGAACTTAGAACAGGACATTATAATTAAATACGCACACAAAGTTTCGTGTCTGTGCTGTTGACCCTTGAGGAGTTCCTTCTTCGGAAGCCAACCCTGAGCGCAGCAGACATGTAACGGTGGAACTTAGAACAGGACATTATAATTAAATACGCACACAAAGTTTCGTGTCTGTGCTGTTGACCCTTGAGGAGTTCCTTCTTC
Source organism: Philereme vetulata (assembly GCA_918857605.2). Classification (NCBI taxonomy): domain Eukaryota; kingdom Metazoa; phylum Arthropoda; class Insecta; order Lepidoptera; family Geometridae; genus Philereme; species Philereme vetulata. The sequence continues at coordinate 12,822,027 of OU975432.1, forward strand.
GGAAGCCAACCCTGAGCGCAGCAGACATGTAACGGTGGAACTTAGAACAGGACATTATAATTAAATACGCACACAAAGTTTCGTGTCTGTGCTGTTGACCCTTGAGGAGTTCCTTCTTCGGAAGCCAACCCTGAGCGCAGCAGACATGTACGGTGGAACTTAGAACAGGACATTATAATTAAATACGCACACAAAGTTTCGTGTCTGTGCTGTGGACCCTTGAGGAGTTCCTTCTTCGGAAGCCAACTCTGAGTGCAGCAGCCATGACATAGTGGAACTTAGAATGGGTTATCGTAATTAAATGCGTAGGTATACCAAAATTTCGTCTCTGTGCTGTTGACCGTTGAAGAGTTCCTTCGTCTGGAGCCAATCCAGGGAATAGAATCAGGTCATGCTTACTTTAAATATGCATTGTTCTTCAAAATAAGCGTGTATTCCAAATTTCATCTCAATCGGTTGAGGGGAACAGGTTTAAAATTCTGTTGCAAGATTCCACCCGGACAAAAATGCATACATTGCAAGTTAATAAAAAACTTGTAAAAATAATCGGACTGCAATAATAACATCATCAAATGTAATGGATGTCTCTGCAATGATGCTAACAACGGCTAAATACTTGTTGAAGTTGAAAAAATTGTGTTGAAAACAATATATAGATTCCGGAAAAGTCTCCTTCTATCGAATGACTGGTTACACGTGGAGGTAGTCCTAAAGCCAGCCAGAACAATGCCTGTCGTCTCCGTTGATACGAACAGAGACACATTGTTCCGCCCACGTCGTCTTGTTTCCACAGTATACGAGGTTCAAACAAGTACACAACGCAAGGCTACGCAAAAAAATGATCTCGCAGTGGTCGATAAAAAAAACCCTTGTTATATCAGTAACCAATATCGCTATCTAACAAAAAATTAAAGCGCGGCAAAAAGGCCAATACTGCCTATGCTAATATTTACAAAGGAACAAAAATCGGAATTGGGAAACAAAAATAGTAACTTTCGCCGATGTCGCAGTTAGAATAATGTAACAGGCACTTTCCACTGTGGGTGTCAGCTACCCATTGTGTGCAGCGAAAGCCGAATAAAAACAAAAGGTATTACATACGGAACCGACTGTTCAATGTTCATATTTTGGAAGCGGTAGACGAAACCACAACGATGTGTTATGTCAGACAGATAGCTACAGAGGCGGCAAATTATCGGACGATCGCGATTTTTCGATACTAACAAACCCAAATTAACTTCTGCAAGAGATTGATATTGATACATCATTTATTTGTAATATCGAACATACACATACATATTATTTACAAAAGGACTTATTAGATTAGATTAACTTAGTTACGTTTATATCTATCATAAAATCCTTTGATTGTTTTGATCAAAGGTAAAATTCCTGCAAACATCATAGCCCGACACAATTTTGTGAAACTGAGTGAACCTGTCTGAACATTAATAAAGAAACCGCTTTCCTAAAATATGATTGAGGTCGTTTTTTAAAGTAGGCACAGTCGGTTTGATCAATTTCGCGTTATTCGTTTTGCAAACAACAGGTTTTTTTGTGCGATTGTTTAGAAACTCGCCATGGTTAAATGACGCCAAACATCTGTTTTTCTTCAAAGATACGATGGAAACATAATCAGACGATCACTTTCAATAACACGACGAAATTCGGAGACGTGATTAATTGCAAACAAATTAAAGACGACGAAGCGCATTCTAACGTTGCATCAGTATTACAGTAGAAAGCTGTATCGGTAAGTTTTTATCACGAGATCTATTTGATAGCATACTGGGCTAGAACCAGATGTAAGCTATCACCTGTCTCCCCATATCTTTACCTCAGTAGTGTCGCCTAGCTCTCTCCATAATTACTTACTGGTACACCAACCACTTAGCAGAAAAAGGCAATTGAAAAACACCTTGTGTGGCGTGCTGGATGATTGGCGAATACCTGGCGATACACACATTTCAATTTATTGTGTAAAGATGAGCTAATCTCGTTGTTAGTGCTAGAAAACTTCAGTGAGGAGAATGTTGCAATATTTTTAGTAGATTCAACATTTCTTGTTCGTCAGGCTCGCGTAATACTTAGTTCTAAATTCGTGCCCAGAAATTTCTTGACGAATATAGGAGAATTGGATTCCTAAATACGATTGGCACAAACTTATACACGTAAGCTAGCGTTTAACATTATAACAGTCGTTGGCGTGCATTCGAATCGATACGCCTCTAGCCCGGGGCGTAATGGCCGAGGTTGAAGTGAAGAGACCCAGTCTTGGTATTTGCTGTTATCATAAAATCAAAGATATCTGGTTCTGTACGTATACGTGTTTGTTCGATTTATCAATTGTATTGCTTATAGTTTTTTCATAAATTAATAATGTTACTAGTTAATGTTAACAATGTTAAATATTTTATTAGATACAATGAAATAATGCCAGAATGTAAAATAAATTATCAATAATGAGTACTAGGCATGACTACAGATGCGAGTTAAAATATAGAAGCAAAAGACTGACAGTACTTCTTCGTTGTTTAAACAACACGACAGCAATTTGGCAAAACCGAATGGTCTCTACAAAAACCACTCACGGTCGGAAACACCGCTCACGGCCGCTTGGTTTTTTCGCCAGTTGCGATGTTCGGTCAAAACTGTTGTGTAGTCAAGTCACGGTAGTTTTCCTTTATTACTATTCAATCGATAAAATTAATAATAACCAGAACTACTTATAAAGAAATGGTATGTTGAAAAATTGTGTATTATTGGTTATGAAATAGAGCAAGCTTTGCTAAGTTTGGGTCTAGAAAGCGCATCAGTGTGAAATGTCCCTGAATACAGCACACCGCAACCAGTCACTATTAAATTATAATATTTTTTGTTGTCTCTCTTCTTCCTAAATGATTGGGCCTAAGTATATCAGCTTCCATAATTAGGATCGAGAAACATGACAGGAAAGAATATCATTAGATCAATTACTCGGCACAGAGAAGGAAGACGAATACCGGAAAAAGAAAATTTACATACAAATACAATTTAGTATGAAACGAAATGAACGCAAATGGGATACGCTATTACCTATTATAGCAGCCAGTGGTGTTACTATAATAACTTACAAGTAATGTTAAAGTGTAAAGAGCATTAGAATCGAACTGTAATGGTTTTGCAGCGAACGGTATATTTCTTGTTTTCTTATTTTACCATGAATATGAAGATTATTTGCGAGTGATAAGTCGAACATAATACGTCTTAACAGCACATATTTGCACATATACACGTGGGTGCCTCCCTCTTAATAATGTTTATTGGCACCGCCCCCACTGTGACTGGTACCTATTTACGAGCATAAACATATAAGATTCTACTATATGCGTTCTAAGAAATATATTATCTATGATAATTTCCTTTCTATTAGGTAATCTGCTGATTAATTATATGAAATACTAGCATTTCGCAAGGCGTCTGTGATAAACTCTACCACGTATACAATGTACATAAGGTGATTTTCTTTTGTCCGGAATTGTTGCAAAATATCAGTCAATGACACACCGCTTCTCAACATTTTTTTTTTGCAGCGCTATCTAGCCCCAAACTAAGCAGAGCTTGTACTATGGGAACCACATAACTGATAGAATACTTATATACATTTTTTTGTAAATACATACTTATAATATGTAGAGAAAAAAATACATAGTAGGCAAAACTACTATATATTTTGCGTAAAGCAGAACGCAGCCATAATCTTGTTTTAAAGCCCGCTCGTTTGCATCTGGCGTCTTGTCGCCGCGACTAGACGCGGAGCTGTCGCATGCGTCGGCGACCAGTCGTTACGACAGACGTCGGTCGTGTAGGAAGCGATCATTAGTAATAGAATATTCGAGAGAGATGGCCGTGTTGTTGTGAGTGAATATGGAACCTCTAGTTGCACTTGCCTTGGTGCTTATCTTGCAAATGCGAAGGCGCAGAGTACGACGAATTCATCGCTGTTATTGGGTCCATCCAATACTAACCACTCGCCAAGAACGTGGGCACTCTGCTTTTTGATGAGCTCAAAATGCACCACGAAAAATTTTTCAAATACTTGTACCTCAGGATGAGCGTGTATTTATTTTTTTGAGTTAAGTACTTTCCATACTACATGATGAATTGAAACATGAAGATACACAACTGAAAAAAAGCATCACTCCTGCAGAAAGGCTAGTTATTACAGCGAGACTGACGCTGAGCTGTCGGGCGACTGTCGTCGTGTGTGCGCGTGCACTAAAATTAAAAATTGCTATGAAACGTAAATTAATTTTAACAATTTGTAAGTAGGTACTCAGAACTCAATCAAATGAACAAAGTTTTGGACATTGTACCTTTCTGATCAAAAATTTTCTACTAGATCAACTGTTGAAAAACGGCAAGAAGCTCTTCTCTTAAATAATTCAGATTTGCCTAATATTTAAAAAATGTGTCATTTCTTATTTCAATTCCTGCAACATCAGCATTCACAGAGCGCATATTTTCTGTCATGAAGACAAAATGGAGAGATGAGTGTACCTAACAGGGCCAGTTTTAATTTAATAAAAGCAGAATTAATCGTGTCTTTAAACTTAAATTTCAACTGCCATCAAGCATAAGAATGCTTTACCAAAATAAAAAAATAATTTTAAGGCGCAGAGCAGAAAAATATTCAATTAAATAATAAATATTTAACCACATACTGTATTTTTAGCTTCAAAAATACTATATTTGGTAGAAAAAAAAGTTGGTAACCCTAATAGTGACTCAAGTAGAAGTCACGAACGTAAAAGGTAAACATCAGATACGAAGTCTAATAAAACTTTCTTTTTTATGTCCTTTGCTGTGAGTGGAAGTGAATGTTTAAATGATACTTGTAAAGATAAAACAACAAGTAATGGAACTTAAAAACTTTGCTATACATCGATAATTCAATTCAAATGATCACTGAACTACAATCCATTCAAGCAATTCGCCTTTATAAAATTCAGGTCAAGGCTAAAAGGTGTGACTCGAATTTGGAAGTATATAGCCAATGACAGTAAAATGTAAAGAAATAAGAATAGGTATGTGCAACCGACAAGTAAACACATATATGGTTCACCACTAGAAAGCTTACCATTCTTTGTAAATCATAGACATCATAGTAAAAGATCTCTATTTCCACCTTGAAATCTGATTTCTTATTCTAACATCTCTTGCAAAACTCTCAATTTTATTGTAATTTTCATGGCCCAGTAAACTTAAGATACATTGACACCGGTTGACATGAATAAATTATTTTACTTCCATATCTTTATTTGTTTATTTATCTCTTATTAATATTGATATAGCATTAATTTGTAACTAGCTGTTGCGCGCGACCTCGTACGCGTTACACTACTAAATGTGTAGGTAACCTAGAAATAAAGCTAAACTCGCTGTTGCAACTTGACTTGACACCCCATTTTTATACCATGGTAACTGATTTATGGGATAAAAGATAGCATTATGTGGTAATACAGGTTTTAATTTACTTAGATACCAAATTTCATTGAAATCGGTTTAGCCGTTACGACGTGATTGAGTAACAAACAAACAAATAAATAAACAAACATCCAAACTTTCACATTTATAATATTAGTGTAATATCGAATACACGCATACATATTATTAAGAAACGGACTTATATTATAGTAATAGTTTTTTGGGCTAATTTGACGAATGCCTCAATAAACAAAGCTCGGTAAAACTAATAACCAGAAGTGCCAGACGTCCAATCGTGACGAATCACTTGATAGGCCATTTATCAAGACTCATACAGGTTCTATGCGGGATAAAAAATGTAGACAGCTTTACCGAACCAGTTCCGTTTTGTACTTAGGAACACCTGAGACTGCACTAAACATTTACTTATATCGAAGTTTTGGCACTGAACTGATTTTCCTTCTGGAAAATTACTTACCTACCTGGGTAAGTAAAAACACTAACAGTTAAGTTGGATTCGCTTAATTCTCATATACTTTGCTAATTTATAGGAACAACTATAGATAACTAATGTCATATTATAGCCTTAGCTCCGACTGCATAATCCCACGTCACAATACACGGACGAAACTATTATACCTAGTCAGGTCATAAGTATTGTCACACAGTAAAAACTTTTCTTTTAGAATGCTGGCCACAAAAAAGTTTATTGAATTCGAATTTCGAATTGTTCATGAAAATAAAAATGTATACTTTTTAGAATTTTACTCATTTTTAAATATGGAGTGGATGCTTAAAGAAGACCGTGTTGCAGTTATTGCGTTGCATCGTTGCGGTTACGCGCCAATTCAAATTTTTGACATACTGAAAAATTTGAATATAACCAAAAGATTCGTTTATCGCACCATCAAACGATACAATGAAGACTCTAGTGTAGATGACAGGTCAAGAAGTGGTCGCCCTCGGTCTGTTAGGACTCCAGCAGTGATAAAAGCTGTGAAGGCGCGAATTCAAAGAAATCTCGAACGTAAGCAGAAACTGTTGGCCCTTCAGATGGGGTTAAGCAGAACCACGGTGAAAAGGGTGTTAAATGTAGACTTAGGGCTTCGGGCATATCGAAGAAAAACAGGACATCGTTTGAATGCTCGTCTAATGGACCTGAGACTGAAGAGATGCCGCGCTTTGTTGAAGCGGTACGCGAGAAAAAAATATCGGGAAAATCTTTTTTCGGATGAAAAAATTTTTACCGTAGAAGAACAACAAACAAAATGATAAGGTGTACGCACACAGTAGTGAAGAAGCGAGCAACCGTATTCCGCGTGTCCAACGAGGTCATTTTCCATCCTCGCTCATGGTATGGTTAGGAGTTTCTTATTGGGGCTTAACAGAGGTACATTTTTGTGAGAAAGGTGTAAAAACGAATGCAGTTGTGTATCAAAATACAGTCCTGACGAACCTTGTGGAACCTGTTTCTCATGTTCAATAACAGGCACTGGGTATTCCAACAAGATTCAACGCCAGCTCATAGAGCGAAGAGCACACAAGACTAGCTGGCGGCGCGTGAAATCGACTTCATACGGCACGAAGACTGGCCCTCCTCCAGTCCAGATTTGAATCCGTTAGATTACAAGATATGGCAACACTTGGAGGAAAAGGCGTGCTCAAAGCCTCATCCCAATTTGGAGTCACTCAAGACATCCTTGATTAAGGCAGCCGCCGATATTGACATGGACCTCGTTCGTGCTGCGATAGACGACTGGCCGCGCAGATTGAAGGCCTGTATTCAAAATCACGGAGGTCATTTTGAATAAACTTTAGTGTCATAAGAATCTATGTTTTGTTAAGTTCATTTTGGTATATAAATGGTTACATAATGAATAAACTTGTTTCAATTATTTTATATTAAACATGTGACAGAATTTATGACCTGACTAGGTACTATATATTATCTGCGGAAACTTTTAATTGGCCTTCTTAGAATAAGTAGCATTTATTGTTGTTTATTTTCTACTCGAATATCTTTTCTGTAACCTAGCTGTAAGTTTTCCTAAAATTCTAAAAATAAAATAAAGTATACTATGTACTTGTTATGTTGCTCCACAATGCACTTGGCTTTCAAATCTAGCGTTGATATTATGCAACATGATTTACTTAGTAGGGTTTTTAAAATTTACTTGAAAGAGTTCAATAAACGCGCACCTATTGCTAAACATTGGCTACAAAACATTGTCAGTTGTACCGGCAGGTTTTTAATTCTGTGGCACCGGTACCGGGGATAGCGGTGTGGATGGGAGTAAGTCGATGTAAAATCCGTATCATTACTTATATAAAATCAATTGCTGTTTATTTGAGTCTCACTAAAACTCAAAAACGGCTGAACCAATTATGATGTTTTTTTTGTGTGAGTTTGATTTGGTCGCTGGATGGTTAAGATTCACAATTGGAGCCAGTAGATGGTGTTGCTGTCGAGATCTAGAAAATTGCGGATAAAGTCGCGGGCATACAACCAGTAAGTAATAATAATAAATAATGGTGGACCTTTCACACAGCGCTATCTAGCCCAATATCTAAGCAAAGTTTGTATTATGCGCTAATTTCTCAATATGACCTGACCTAGTAGAACAATAAATAGGTACACAATTCAACTAAAATTAGTTAAAAGATTTCAAAGTAGTCCTACAAAGATTAACTAACGAAAGAAAGGTTGTTCTAAGTTTGAAACCTGCTCCGAAACGGATAGGCCGATTTATATGTACATAGTTTTTTTATAGTTAGGGTCAAATTATACCAAAGCAATGGCTTCACTATAAAAATGGTATCGTTGCAAAATAAACACTATACATAGCTTTTGGTATTGTACTAACATAACCTTTTTTCAATAACCGCCGTTGCTATGACAACTCTATTGAAAATTCACAATCATAATCATTAAATAATGGTATAGCTCCATAATAGTTCTTCTTATAAATTAGCAGAATTTAGTCGCTGGTATAAAAGTCAAGTTTGGCGAAAATTTCTGCAAACATTACATTGTCGCGAGTATAAAATAAAAATACTTGTTAAAATTTACTTGCAAGTAACGACAATATTGGAAAATCTCATGCGATTGCAGTCACAGTTCACTTTTATTGTTTGAAGATAAGGCAAAGTGTTGTTTGTTCTCGTAATTACAGTAGTTAGGTAGACGTGATGCAACAATGTGGCCACAAACCTAGGACTTGATGTCGAAACGGCCTCATTACGGCTAATTCTCGGGTTATGAACGTGATAAACCTGATAGTGCTCGATTTTTACTTCTCAGCTCGTAAACCTTAAGTAACCAAACGTAATTATCTACCTAATAAAGTCAGTGTTAAATGATAAACAATGAAATACAGAGAAAATTATTAAAACAAGTAATTAATTTAGTCGGGACCTAGAATGGCTGGTTTTATTCCTAATATTGCTCGGCTATATTTCTTCAACAAAGTGAATACCTACCATCTTTAATTTGAATATTTACTAAACTAGTGGTTCGCCCCGATCTCAGATCTCGCGAGTCTCCCATAACAAAAAAATTATATTATTCGTAATCTTTGACTATCAAAATACTGCCAGGAAACAATTAACTTGACCTATAGTTTCACTTGTGTGCCAATTTTTGTCAAAATCGGTTGAAAAATGTGACCTGTAGGCGAGAACAGACGGACAAACTGCCGGACAAAAGCATGTTTTGGCCAATCTCGAAACTGAGACGCTTCGCTCATTCGGTCAATTATATCAGGGCTTCTGACAAAGGTACCAAGCCCAATTTCAGATGATACTGTGACTAATAAAATTGTGTGGTAAGTACGTAGAGTATGTAAATTATCAAAGCGAACTAGCCCTTTTCTACCCTCGTTCCCCTTCACAGTATGACTCATGAATCGATCTCTTCTTTGAGTTGACTGTGTAAGGATTATAATGAATTATAATGATTAAATGAATATAATATTAGACTGTGATCTCATTTGAAATGATTCAGCTGTCTTATAAGGCTAAAGATCATAGCGTCTGCGTTTTCTTCTTAGAATGGTATTCGTTTGATATCTAAAATTTAACGTACAACATATTCGAGTCTTCTAAAACTTTAATTAGTGAGTAAGTTTCACAATAATCTAGCTTAAAAAATTTAATAACTTGAATAAATAAATATAGCTGGACATTTCACACAGCGCTATCTAACCCCAAACTAAGCAGAGCTTGTACTATGGAAACCAGATTACTGATATAATACTTATATACTTTTTTTTGTAAATACACACATAAAATATATAGAAAAACACCCAGGCACGGAACAAATATCTGTAGATTATGCAAATATTTGTTCCGCGGCGAGAATCGAACCCGCTACCTCCTGCGTCAGAAAGACAGAATAGTATGGAAATAATTTGTTAATTTATTATTTAGTCATAATGCAGGAGAACTATTACATCTCGTTGAATTGTTTACTAAAAGCAGTGGTTTTGGATATTTAATAGATAAAGCGGTAGGTAGTAAATAGAACTACGAATACAATCCTCCCTTCAACGACCATTTATCATGTTGTGACAAATTCGCAACTCATATTTCATGCCGAAAATAACAACTTCTCCTAATATCCGTTGCTCCCGCAACGTCACACCTTGGCACTGGATCTTGGCATCTGTTTAGAGTTCACAAGGCCAGGTGTAGGTACTCGTACTGCTGATAAACCTTTGTATTCTACCTATACTACAAACAAGTACATACTGATATCCCACTAATATTATAAACGCGAAAGTTTGTATGGATATTTGTTACTATTTCACGTCGTAACGGCTGAATCGATTTCGATGAAATTTGGTACGTAAGTAGATTATAATCTGGATTAACTCTTAAGCTACTTTTTTTGACAAAACACGCGTGCGAAGCCGCTGGCGGTAGCTAGTCAATAATAATAAAGAAACATCGGACTAGAACTCTCAAGTGTATGAGTTTGCTCGAGGAATTAGGTACTAAGTACTAACCGGCATCAGCAGTAATGCTCACATTGGAGACATCTGGTGGGTCTAAACTTGTTCCGTCACATTATCCAATAAAACAATCAAATAATGATTGGAAAATTTAACTGCCATCGAAAGTAAATTGCACGTGAAACAAGGGTACCAAGTATACACGTAACGAATACAAAAAGGGCACGGTAAGATTAAGTAGAAGCGTAAAACACTGGGGTTTAAAAAATACTACTAAAATCAGCTAAATAAAACCCCACGAGTAAACTGTTGTAGTCGATGGTGCCTACAGGTCGAATCGATGCGCTCTCGCATTGTTTATGAATCGAAGCCTTACGAGTTTACGACAAATTGACACTTAACCATTTGTCATCACATCAGAGAACGGAAGTTTGGTCTGGCCAGGATGTGAATCATTATGATATGATGCGTAATTCAAAACAAATGAAAAGGTTATTTGTATGTTGTATTCGATAATCTAAGACGAGAGGCGAGAAATTCGCACGTAATATCATTGCTGTCAGATACTCAACACCGCGGATGTCTGTTTTCTATCGATACCTAGTAGTCAGAGCGGGATTTTCTTGGCATTATTTTTCGATAATAATACGTACGCTTGTAAGTGCTCTTCGACGAGGCGCCTACAGACAAATATTATATTTGAGAGGCGCTTATATTTAGTGCCCTGTAAATTTGTCTGTTGTTAGAAATGTAACACTTTCTTTTTATAACTTTTTACAAGATTTTTTATGTTACGTATCTTTACAAAACAGATTTGAAGTAAATTTTAACGTATCTGTCACTGACATTAAACTCGTGGTTTAGGGATTATATTATTTGCACGTCTGAAGCACTTTGTTTGAGGTTATTGTCTTGTCTCAAGATCTGCTTAAACGTTGAATGACGTCAAGATTCAAGACTCTTTGGTTTTTGTGCACTAATTGACAAACGAGATGAATGATATTTCAATCTCGCTTTTAATAACGAAATTCTTTGACAATAGCTAAGAGCAAGAGTTTAAAATCTTGTACATAATTGTAACACATTTCTATTTTTGTTCGTAAATAAAAACTCTACAAATATAATTCAAAAACTAAAAAATCGAAAATGATACAAACAAACAATTTTAATATTTTTTTGTAATGTTGCAACATGCAAACACGCAACGTGCACGCAACTATCGCGTCCCGCGTTATTTTTAAAATCACCGACGTGTTATTGGTTCATAAAACAACTTCAAAATAGTCTTCGGAGTCTGCTTAGGACCTCAAAGATTACTTTGACTTAGAAGTGTAATAAATCTCAGTTGCAAGTAAAAGTAATAAAACTGATAGGTTATTGCCATCTCGTCTAGAATTCCAACTGCAAAATGTCCGAGTAGGTATTGAGCGGAGTAAACTGTAAATTTGCAAGGAAAAGTTGGCGTAATGCCAATACTCGTACACACCACTGCTTAGAGCCAGTCATCGGCAATATAAAATTGTTTGCAGAAAGGAAACTTTTATTTCTTATTTGTGCGGACACAACACATTGAAAGTGATTCGCTCTCGCTACAGCCAGAACACCAGGTATTCACTTTTTCTAAACCCACGTTAGTGAATATTGTACACTTTATAGGTTTACCTAGCTCGAAGCTATTCTGCCACCTTGTTTTATTTTCCCCGCTTTAATTTGCATAAAAGATTAGCCCGTTATTTTTCCTATCCTGCAATTCCTGCGAGTAAAATGTACCTCACCAAGAATCATAATAGCTACGAAGCTAAAGAAGTAGGCACCTAGGTATCTATATATACTTTTTAACTCATCAAAAGTAAGTAAGAGTTGAGCCAGGAGTTGTCAAAACAAGTGTCGGATTTTGTGACCACTCTCTTTGTTATAGGAATCTTATAAAGCATAAGTATAAGTAGGTCCAAAACTACTTGTAAGTACTGCAAATAATAAAATACTGCATGTTTTAAAGGTTAAGCCATTAAAATATATTTAAAAAAATGTAAGTAAAACAAATATGCTGAAGGTTTCAAGCAAAGGTACCTAGAGAAATGAGTAAGGAACGAATTTAATTTCGCTGGTATGCAAAACCCTCTGGTCCCCCCCCCCCCCCCCCCCCCCGCATTCACCGCCATCATGCTGCATGGCGTGACGGGTATCTGCCAGTCTCATCAACGTTAATAAGCACCACAATAAGTGCTGCGGGCTTCCAATTATAAAATAAACTGATTAAAACAATCATGAAATCATTTCGCCTCTAGTTCTTTTATTATTTGATTGATTAATTAGTTATATTTATTAATTTATTTTATTATATAATTAAATATTTAAATATATTATATTGATAAATCTCTCAGTTTTAGGAAGATTGATTTCATTGCTATAATTTAGTTGTACATAATAACGGTTGCACCAATATCTGTTAAACATCCATTCTTTTATTCTTTTGGTCCATTTTTTTACTATGACGTTGATATCACAGACAGCTAAAGGCATCGAGCTTATAATCAGTTAAATACTTGTTGTGACCGATGGTGAATGTACCAGAATGATAAAATGATTTTGTAGACTCAAGAAGGTTTTATATTTGGTCTATATCTCATGACAACTGTACAAACAAAGTAAATATCCTACGAAAGAATGAAGAAACTATTTCAATCCGATACAATCTCAAAAGTTTGTAAGTGAAACGCGTTCCAAGAAAACTTGAAAGATTCATCAAAACTACTGGACAAATACCGAAACTACACAACTATAACATCCGAGTAAGCAGACAGGGGTGCGTGAGGGGTCGCCGCCCTCACTCGCCCTCTAAGGATTTCCAGGAAAATCGGCAACAAAACAAACGAAAACTGACGCAAAAACTTACGACCACCTTTTCGCTAACTATGACTCACTATAAGGTACTATAAGAGTCTAGAACAAAGCGCACTTATCCATAAAACTAGTTCATTTTTACAAAATTCAAATAAACCTCCGAAACTCAAAAGTCCGTAAAAAGTTTCATAAAAAAAACATTTTAAAGCTGAAATTCCTTTACCTAAAAGGAATAGTGCTGATGATTTTCGGACAGCTAGCCTGAGCTTCATCAATCCTAGCTAAGACCTACCTAAGCTAGTTAAACTAGCTTTCTATTAAAAAAATGAACTAGTTCAGTTAGTTTAACTAATCTTGATAAAGCATAATTTAAGCTTAAGCTCTAGTTAAACTTTTAGCTTATTAAGTAGGTATATCATATATATTTTGTATAATGTTTGTATATAATGTAGTATAGTTTATAGGTATTATTTTTAATATGTATAAGTATTGTTTTTATTATGTACTAGATGACCCGCCCGGCTTTACACGGATTTAAAAATAAAATATAGCTGGTCTTGAGTTCATACAAAAATCCCAAAAAAATCACTCAGTTTTTCCAGAATTTTCAAATTTCCTGGGAAACTTTTTAAAATTTTCTTTCATACAAACCTGTCCTGAAAATTAGGAACGTTTAAAAAATCAGCCAAATCGGTTTAGCTGTTTTTTAGTTTTAGCGAGACTAACGAACAGCTATTCATTTTTATATAGGTATACAATATCCTTTTATGTGCTCGTGTATCCACCACTATAATCAAATACCTCTATCTTCAAATGCTTGCTTGAAGAAATTAAACTCTTATTAGGGTTATGCTCGCCTTTGTACATGTCCATTTTGTAAGTTGTTTTTGTCTGTAATCTATTTGTGTGAAAGAAAGCTAGTTTGGGAGCTACAATACCACAGCCAGACATCACAGGCACACATACACATATACTTAAAAGAGATTTTGCACCCCTATTTTCCGATTCCACAAAAAAAACTAAGATTTTTATAGTAGTACTGAGTTGTTATATGGAACATCTTCAGAGAAACAAAGCGCAACCGTACATGTTTTTTTTTAAAGTGAGTTGCACTAAAACCGATAATCTTATTATTATTTGGATAATGCATCAAAACAAGCCTTGTAATCTACCTGAAACGTCTAAGAAAAACCTATTTGGAGGCTTAATGATCAAACAAGCTTGTTCGTCCTTGACCTTTAGCCTAAAAGGCGAAATTGATAATCGCACGCAACCTTTGATATTAAGGAAAGGTTTGGTAAACCTTAACTCAACTCTTTTCTCTATATTTTTACAAAATATGTTCTGTCTTAGGTTGGTTTTCCTACAAACCAATTAAAAAAGAAATGTTCCTACATAGCTATTTTGTGTTACTTATTTACGTTTCATGGTACTTTCAGAAGTCATTCCAATCACTTTTTTAGAAACAAGATGCGAATGATTAAAATATAAATTAATTAAAGTTTTCTCGCGAAAGATGTATCTCGGAAAATCTACTTTAGGAATGGAAAGCAATTTTCGGTATCTTTTAAAATCGCTTGTTCCATCTCTCGAGCAAATCTAATAAAATCCTAACCGCCGTAATGCGTCCGCCCCACACGCTTACCCCTAGCTCCCTAGGTAGTTAATCTCTCAAACCTCGTAATGCAATTTTCCTGAAAAGCACGCAATAGATGATTCATCACAAAAGCCTACTTTTTTTCAAAGTTTTTGTGGGGAAACATGCTTACTTACGGCCCACCTAATGGTAAGCGGTCACCGTCGCCTATTGACACCGGCAACGCCCGGGGTATTGTCGATACTTCTACTATTTAAACTCATTCAAACTTTAAATGTGTTAACTTACGATAAATTTCTTTATAAACAAACTTGGCCGATGTAATGATGCATTTTTCACCTGGCTACCAAAGCACCTTGTTTGAGGTTACTGTACTTCTGATACCTTTTTTGGTCTTGAAACGTTTCACGTTCGCCTTATCTTGATCCCTGACATTTAATTCGGTCAAGAATACTTGTCCTTATTTATTGTTGTTTTATAGAACGTATTAGTAGTAGTTTAAATGTAATTCATTTAGTTCTGTTTTGTTAATGAGAAAGTTAAAATTCTTAAAAAAAAGAGAGATAAGTACACAAATTAACATTGGAGCATAAGACCGCGTTTCGTTCTTTAAAATTAAAGGTAGTTTTATACAGATCGAAAAGGACAAAACACTTATAAAGATAGTGATTTTTATAGCAGGCCTATTAGTGCTCTCCGTTTGAAAACGAAATTAAAATGACTAGACTTCTGAAGATGGTTTCTAAAAGCCAACCGCAGTAAGTATTAAACAACGTGATAAATGTGGTCTGATTCTCTGCTTTATTGGTTCTTAATCCTACAAGCGTTATCTACAGATCTACTGACAGTATCTAGTCTACACATCAAAGACGTTAACTAGTTGTCTAGCAAATGTCTGGGTATGTACTAAGAATAGATTTGTGTTCTGGAAAATTCGTGGAAGTTTATAGAATTAGCACGACACAGAAAACTGAATAATTTACATCGTTCTTCCTGTATTTAGAGAAGTTTTGCGACGAAATATTCTTTCTAATTAGATAAATAAATAAATAAAAATTGTTTATTCTAAGCCATCGACTCATAAAGATTACATATAAAAGGAAATAGAAAATGTAAAATTATTAAAAAATCACTTAATTAAAACACACACAGAGACAATCATTAAAATTAAATAATTAATAAGATAAAAGTGATTAAGTACACGTTAATAACAATAAGTTAACCGTTATTTATTTATCTTACTTTAAAAATGAGTTGATAATAAAAAAAAAATATTTTAGTGAAAAGCCTAACAATCTACGTAGAACATCCGACTCTGATCACTCCGATCTCCATCAGGAAAGCTGACTCTTATTTCCCCTGAGATTGGTAGGGGCCAGGGGGTCAGCTTACCTACATATATTTTGCACAACAGCTTCTATATTGACAAAAATGGATGTGACCTTATGTTAATTTTCTTACCCTTTTTTGTAAAGTTTCTCAATAATTTTTGCATGTGTTAAATACCTAAGTAAGCACTGCAATGTAGGACATGGCTTGTGAAATTAAATAATTATGAGGCGTTGGTAAACCGTGTAACCGGTAAACTCTAAACATCCTATGCATAGCCTTGACTAGCGCTGATGCTGACGCCAATGGAATTTATATCTTAATCACAATAAAAAAACCTGCAGCAACATTTCCCGCCACGAGAAGCACCAAATGTTATAAACAAAAATATACGAAAAAAATGTCCAGAAATACACTTCTATTCACAATTTATATTTGAATGTTACCTAATTAAATTGACCTGTATTATACGTTTTATAATGCAAGTCAGTGTTGTGGATTTTGTATCCGCCCAGCTCCTATTATCGCCACAAATAAATGTCTTTATTTTTAATATGATTTTTCAGACTTATAGATAGATAGATAGATAACTCTTTATTGAATTACCACACAAACAGAAATAATAAAAAAAATAAGTACTGGGTTAAAATAAATAAGGCAATACAATGGGCGGCCTTATCGCTAAAAGCGATCTCTTCCAGGCAACCTTTGGATGGAGCGAAATTTTTAAAAATTACGGAGTGCGGTGTACTTTAGCGGATACATTACATTAACTTAACATTACATTAACATTTACATTACTTATAATAAGGATCATCGTACAGGTATCATAAAACTATTTTGTTCAAACAAACTTTACTAATGCCGTATAAACACTAGTATAACCGTCATCAAAGTAAAGGTAATTGATCGAGGGAAGCGATATCTACAAATCAACTTAGACAAATAGGCCTTGTAAGTATGTATGTATACATGTACATATGTATACATGTATGTTTGTTTGTCCGAGGATAACTTTCAAAGCGTTGATCCGATCATCGTGAAATTTGATACATAAGTAGGTAGTGATGGCACAATTAGTCCATGTAGTTTTTGAGTTATTATTATTAGCCATAATAAAAACTGAACTTTGACGAAATTCACAGGGTACACCAGTAACCACACAGTGCTGAAAGGACATGTCCGCTTTTTGTATGGACGTTGGTTTTTATTCCGAACAAAATTTAACCAACTTCAAAATATATTTATTTAAAAGTGGTAAAAATAACCATTAAAATTATATTTTTAAACACCGCCATTTTCGAGAAAATATAATATAAGATATTCCTAATGTTAGTACATTTAAAGTATTTGTAGGTTGCAACCCCAAAGAAAAATAAACTGTCAATCAAAGTGACATGTTACGCATAGATAGAAAAGCATGTATAGACTGGCATTTTTCATTATATACAAATATATATGCTGGCATTAAGTGGCATTACGAACCTAGATAACCGTTCAAGAACGCGTGGGTAGAGTTACGATCCCGATGCGCTACCTGAGTTATAAAATTGAACGCTGGGCAGGAGTCGCAACTCTACCCTACTCGGTCCTTACTTGGACGCAGGCTACAAGTTGAACTCAATTTTTGTGGTGCGTTTCCTTTGTCAAATTAAAAGGTGCGTTCATGTTAACGATAATTTTTTTTTCAATAATGGAGGTGTTCAAAAATGATAATTAAAAGTGTGTGTTGTCATGTTATGTGTTAATTTAAAAAGGATGGTTTTTATGATATCTATCCATATATATTTAAATTATCTTGGTTAAAAAATATGAATAATAAAGACCCAGTCTTGAACATCTCCTTTCGTTTGCGAGTAGCTTTACTGACACATATATAGGCAAACGTCTGAAATCCAGAATAATCGCAATTTGTACCCCAAAAAAGGCATACCTACCAAATAACATGAACTCCTGGTACCTGTAATTTGAATGAAACTAAAGGTCATTTGACCTAATAGTTTTATTCAAATTACACAGTTGGTTATTTATTTCGGGGCACTATTTTGATAGTCAAAGATTACGAATAATATTTTTTTATGTTTTTATGTGAGAATCGCGAGATCTTAGTTCGGGGCGAACCACTAGTTATTAAGAGACAACTATATACATTCTAAAAGACTACTTAACTCTTTTACCATCAAAGTAAAGGTACCTAACTCAATGGTGTTACACAATAATGGTTGAGCTAAAATAAGCACTTTCCCTCACATATTACCTTAAGTGATACCATAGAATAAATACTAGTACTACGAGGTGTAAGTTTTAGCGAAGTAAATAAATTAAGGAAAATTGCTTGTTGAATACTTGTTGAGAAGTTACTAAGTAGGCCAGTTACGCGATAGAAAGTCAGATGAAAATATTTGTGGAAATCCGCTTGGAAAACGCATCCGTTCTCTATACATAATGCACATTTATGCATGTACATTTCAGTTATAGCGATATTTGAGTTATTTAAACCCAAACACGCTTGTATAGTTTCGGTCTTAGTTGACGATCTTCGTGGTGCAGTGGGAGAATAGCTGACTGAGACGCAGGAGGTAGCGGGTTCTATTCCCGCCGCGGAACAAATGTTTGCATGATCTACTGATATTTGTTCCAGGTCTGAATGTTTTTCTATATAATAAGTGTAAATATGTATTTACAAAAAAATAAAGGTATATAAGTATTCCATCAGTTATCTAATTCCAATAGTACCATCTTAGTTTGGGGCTAGATAGCGCTGTGTAAAATGTGCAGCAATATTTATTGATCGAGCGAAGCAAGATCTCGAAATCAACTTGGGCAAATCGGCGTTGTATGTATGTATGTATGTTTGTCCGTGAATAACTTTCGAAGCGTTAATCCGATCATCGTGAAATTTAATACATAGGTAGGTAGTAATGGCACAATTTTGATGTGACTAAATGAGCTAAAAATTTTGGGGGGTTGTTGAGATATTGGGGTTCAAGAGGGGTAAAAATAAAATGAAAATGAGGCTAACTGGTGAAATGAGGTAAATGTAATTTGGTATGCGTGTAGCTTTAGTAACACAAGTATAGGCAAAAGTGTGAAATCCAAAATAACTGCAATTTGTATCCCAAAAAAAACCACATCACATGAACTCCCGTTGCGTTTAATTTGAATGAAACTGTAAGTCAAGTAACTTGGTTCTTTATTTCGTGACACTATTTTGATAGTCAAAGATTACAAATAATATTTTTTTTTTGTTTTTATGGGAGACTCGCGAGATCTCAGTTCGGGGCGAACCACTAGTTTAATTAATTATAGTTTATTATTTTTAGTAAAAAAAATAACATGTACCTACTTAAAATAAAGTTCTATAACATTTTCTTAGTGAAAGATACGTACTAGTATTTTCATAACCTAATACTGAAATAAGTCGCGTCAACCGACATCTGCATAATCACCGTGATTTTTAAAGGAAAGTTCTTTCAAATAAATGTCACCTGAGTCAATATCTATTTCAGTAGAGTCAACGAGCTCGAGGGTGGATAGAATCGATCGAAGGAGTCTCCCCTCGAGGGTGGAGGGTGCACAGAGGCATACGCATTACGCACCACTTGTTTCTTCCTTTACATTTAAATAATAATAAAAACACCCACTCAATTTATAATTTTAGGGTTTAATCTGATTGTAATAGCTCAGATATTGCTAGGGACATTCATAAAACAAAAGAATGTCGTCATAAGATAAAAGTATACCTATATCGTTCTTGGAACGAAAGCTTGTATTCCTAACTAAGTGTGCATGTAGCAGCAGATGAAGGAGCTTGTAAAACAGCATTTTGTTATTTATACTAAAAACGGGATATTTACCATGATTTGTGAGTGTTTGAGTAATATCGGGATACTCAAACACTCACAAATCATGGTAAATATACCATTTTTAGTATAAATAGTGTTCATAACCATAATACTTTCAAAAGTTATAGCATTTTTTTAATTTAAATTTATAGGCTTGCGTTTGAGCACGATCTCGCCTGATGGAGCGCGATGATGCAGTCTACGATGGTACACGCTTGCCTAGAAGAAACCTATTCACTCGCGACTTGAGGACTCCTAGGTTGTAGTTATCAGGAAACACAGAATCAGGCAAGGCCACTCCTTAGCGGAGCGCATTTAAAGTATTAAAGGTAGTTAACTCCTGACGCAAAATAAGATGTGATAAAAGCTCAAAGTTTCGTGCGTTTGGTTAGGGCATCGTAGCTCGCAAATAGATGCACCAAATTTAATACGGTGTATACTTGAAAGTAGTGGTTGTTAGAGAGTTGTTATGTATTTTTGATTCTTGCAGAATCGGTGCAGCTGTAGACAGTCTACACATAAGGAGTTTTACAATTTTGGTTTATGAAACCATATCTTTTGAAGTTATGAAAGTTGGCACATCTAAGTGTTTTTTCTTGGAGATTTATTTTATTTTATTAGCAAACTATATAATATATAACTTGAATTGTATGTTTCATTTCATCATAACTATAATACTCTTCTCGCACAATATTATCAGGAAAAACAATACTCGGACTTCCATAATGTTTATACGACACGATCACGATAACTGCCTTGTTATTAGAACAATTGGAGGCTTTTACAGCAGAATACAATAAAACCGTGTAAAAACCTTGAACAATATGCTTATGTGATTGAATAATCAAAGTAACAATTTTATTTAAAACTAGCTGACCAATCCACAGTTTCGCACACGTCATTTTTCAATAAAAACATTACCCTCCTTCTGTGCAGTTAGGTAAAAAGTAGTTTATATTACTCCGGGATTAAGTAGCATTCTAATGGTGAAAGCATTTTTGATATCGGACCCGTAGTTTTTGAGTTTATTCGTTACAAACATCAAAAATACAAATCTTTCCTCTTTATATTATTAGTATAGATATATCCGTAGAATCCTGCTAAAAAACATTAAACACTCGAAAAGAGCAGTGAGCGGCCTTATCGCTATTTACCATTATTTTTATGCGATCATAGCGCGTGCAAGTGTGTCAAAATATGGAGACAAGTCAATAATATGGTAATAATATGTATTTTTGAAACTATCTTAAAATAATGTGTTTTCACTAAAAACGGTATTTAACAGTAATTTATGAGTTAATTGATTGATTGTTTGAAAATACTTTATTGCACTTATAAAACTAGTACAAAGGCGAACTTAATGCTAAAGAGCATTCTCTTCCAGATAACCTTTGTGTATTGTAGAGAAGGGAACTAATGAAAAATTTGCACTGGACTAATAAAATAGCATAGGTACATACTACTTAAATACTTTTTATCATAAACTAAACTATACCAATATTAAATAAAAATACATACATAACAATAGAAGAGAAGTGTTATGGAAATATTAAGTTGCTCATTTTTGGTCGGTTTGACCGAGAAGGTGCCTATAGATTCTCAATCTGAATGCTTCAACTGAAGTAGCCTCGAAATAGTTTGGTGGCATATTATTCCAGAGACGAGTAGCGGTTATGGTGTAAGAGTCAGAGTATGTAGCCGTGTTATGCTGTGGAGTCATCAATTGGAAACGACGAGACGATCGCACAGCTCTGTCCTCAGTTGATACGAACGCAAATCGCTCTCTGAGGTAGCTGGGAGATAGAGGGTTGCGAAGAATACTAAACAGGAGGGATAGCATGTGCGCATCTCGACGAGCTCTGATGTCAAGCCATTTTAGCTTCTTGACGAAATACCGAGACATGGTCGTAGGGCGTAGATATAGGGAATACAGAGATTCTGCAGACGCTCCAACCTGTTCAGTTGCTCTTCCGTAGCATCGGGATAACATACATCTGCATAATCTAGGATGGGTAAGAGTAACGCATTAACCAGTGTGCTCCTCGTAGATTGGGGCAAGAAATTTTTTAAGCGTTTCAGAGTATGCATAGTACCATACATCCTCCTTAATAAGTGTTAATATTACATTATTAAATATTAATTAGGTAACAAAGCAACATTTATATAAATAGGTAGCAAAGGTAGCATAACAGTTTCCTTTGTATACCTTAAATATAATATAATCCAAATAAAATTTGATTTCGAGGGTAAAATTGTATACCTTGAAAATTTTTGTTTGATGTAAGTAATAAGTAAAATAATTATAATTGATATTTCTAAAACAATTACTCCTCCTAATTTAACATTGACAGAAAATAAATAACCGTGATAATTATATTGTGAATTCCAAGATGTCCAATAGTTATATGTAAATGAAACGGCCGTTATTATTGACCTATTAGATCACAAGTTAACCTACGAATGGCTACATCCGATGTAGCCATTCGTAGGTTAACTTGTGATCTAATAGGTCAATAATAACGGCCGTTTCATTTACATATAACGATGCATCGTTACGAACATGTCAAGAGCATTTAAGAACTACTTTCTCGAGACGAATGGTTTGAATTAGGTAAGCGATTTGAGTGACATTAAGATGAGACGACATAGCTTTTAGTAAACAGTGGTTTCAGCATCTATTGAAATGGCTTTGAAAGGAAGAGTGCCGTGTTTGCAATAATGATTATCGTTACATACAATTTTAATGAAAATAAACTCTTTCTAAAAATGTAAAAGTAAGTAAATAAATAATAAATAAATAAATATTGCTGGACATTTCACACAGTGCTATCTAGCCCCAAACTAAGCAGAGCTTGTACTATGGGAACCAGATAACTGATATAACACTTACATACTTACTTATTTTTTTTTTTGTAAATACATGCTTCTAATATGTAGAAAAACATACAGACCCAAAACAAATATTTGTAGATCATGCAAACACTTGTTCCGCGGCGGGAATCGAATCCGCTACCTCCTGCGTCTCAGCCGGCTATTCGCCCACTGCGCCACGGAGGTCGTCAACAATAACAAAATCAACAACAATAAATAAAAAATCTCGAATCATATACATTTTTCTATTATGTACGTAGATATGCACAATGGAACCAAGATGATTGAATTCTTGTGGGACAAATGATTTTTACATTAACACAGTCAAATAATTAGACAGTTTGGAACAAACTTTAGGTTTTTTTGTACTTACACGTAACTAGGGTTACCATATTATCTCAGGATTTGTCTTGAGATTTTAGGATTTTTGGATTCTTCTTAGGATTGCGGCTGAATTTTGCAAAACTCATGAAATCTCTGGTTTTTTAGAACTTTCAATAAAATACAGCTTACATTTTAGATATCTCTTTAATAAAAAGTTTAACAAACTAAAAACAATCATCCTTTCGTAATAATTGCACAATTAATATCAATAGGTACTTATTTATCCAAGTAGGTACTTAATCAGCCGCTTCCACCCCCCGGTGTGAGTGCGATGTGTAACGCGTGAGCGAGAGCCGCAGCGTATAAAAACGATAATATTACGACTTTTTTAAATTGCTAAGTAGGTACTTACGTTTGAGAGAAAATTCTCAAACTGTAAAAAATCTCAGGAATTTTCAATGGAAATCAGGCCTTTCCTCCGACTTTTGATTGTTTCATCTGGTAACGCTACACGTAACTCATTTGGTCAATAATTATTTATTTGTAGAAATTCAAAACTGGAACCAAAACAAATGGTCCCTCCCTAAGTTTGTGCTGTTGTATCGCACGCTTATTATTTTTTTATTATACTCGTAACCCACATGGGCCGCCAGCGCCATATGGGTGATGTTTTATTATATTTATGGTAGTGACGAAACGTCGACCTCGTCTGCCACAATTGCACCAATGAAGAGGCACCAGGACCACTCATCGCAATTTAAAATCATTAGAACGTAAAGCGATGTCACACTGAGCCATGTAAACCCGTATTGGGAACTCAATGACTGTGAATCGTGAATCTGTGGGAGGCATACAGATGTCTCCCGAGATAACAGTATCTCGCCTGATAAGAATGTCAAATTGCTTAGATGTGTTTTTTCCTATGTATAAAATATGGGGCGGGGCGGTCGCTATTTTGTGATAAATTGAATCTAAATTATATCCATGAAGGTATATTGCGATTAGTTTTTTTGGCTCCTAAGTAGGTTCTTCTTATCTACACTAACCAAAGAAACACAAACAAACATGAAAATAAAACCATAAATGACAGAATCATAAATTAGTAGGTAGGTAGGAGCTTCCAGCATTATTTTAACAAAAAAACCGGCCAAATGCGAGTCGGACTCGCGCACGAAGGGTTCTGTACCATTATCTATAAGAACGGCAAAAAATCACGTTTGTTGTATGGGAGCCCCCCCCTTAAATATTAATTTGATTTTAATTTAATCATTTATTTTTAAAGTGAATATATAACTAAATAATCTGTGAATATTTTAAGCGTCTACCTGTTGCCGTTGTCAATATCGAGCGAAAACGAGCAAAAAAATCACGTTTGTTGTATGGGAGCCCCCCTTTAATATTTATTTTATTCTGTTTTTAGTATTTTTTGTTATAGCGGCAACAGAAATACAGCATTTATGTGAAAATTTCAACTGTCTAACTATCACGGTTCATGAGATACAGCCTGGTGACAGACAGCGGAGTCATAAGTAATAGGGTCCGTTTTACCCTAAAAATCAAACCTCAAAGTAGGATCAAAAATTAAATGTTATTGTACACACGGCTACACATCAAGCTATACATTTCCAGTATAAGCTGACCTCTCATTCTACGAAAAGCCTACACAATGCGAGGTCAGCTTATACTGGAATATTATAGCTTGATGTGTAGCCGTGTGTACTATTACAAAAGTTGACTTCTCGTTAATAAAATACCATCATATAAATCAATATGATACATGATTACAATGTTTATACTAAAAACGGGATATTTACCATGATTTGTGAGTATTTGAGTATCCCGTCATTGAGTAGGTATCAGTTTACCCGTGATCATGGCGCATGCAACTGCGCCGAAATATCGGGATACTCAAATACTCACAAATCATGGTAAATATCTCGTTTTTAGTATAAATAGTGTTCATAACCATGATAGTTTC
The DNA here is from genome assembly GCA_918857605.2 of Philereme vetulata. Lineage (NCBI taxonomy): Eukaryota > Metazoa > Arthropoda > Insecta > Lepidoptera > Geometridae > Philereme > Philereme vetulata. The sequence goes on from OU975432.1 coordinate 12,847,233, forward strand.
AAAAGTTATATGATTACAATGATTAGGCAAGAATTATTATTGACACCGAATAACAGCGTCATTGCATGCGCTAGGCGCGTCATGCATGTCAAATAATCCTAATGAAAATGAAGATATGCTGCTGAATATGAATAGGCTTGCATTCAATGACACTATAACGCAGGTAGGTAACTACTTTCCTGTGTCCTATAAAACTTTATAATTTCTCCATAAAATCGAAATCAATAAAGAACTAATCGTTTGAACTGCTACATCACCCAAATATAATTTTATTGCATACCTAGTAGGTAAGTATATTCTTCTGATCTGTGTTTTGAATGCTCCAGTTCTATGACAATTCCAATAATTGTCTCAGAACCACCAGTTATTTATGAAATATATGTTTTCCTTGTCATGTACACTAATGTTTTTCCTGGAATTATTGAGTCTTTATTCAAGCAAGACTATTGGTAAGTTATCAACAGCGATTCATCTGTTGATTGATTTGATTACTTAACATTTGTCCAATCATCGTTTTATTGGCATTCACTAGGTCTTGTCTGTTATGTAGGTACCTTTAATTATTGATCGAGCGAAGCGAGATCTCCAAATCAACTTGGGCAAATCGGCGTTGTATGTATGTAGTGAGTATTACCCGTGCGCGATAAGTTGGGACCTGAGCGCGGTGACGTCATATTGGCGTGTTTGTACCGCCCGCAAAAAAGCGAACATAACAAGCAGCCGCCCGCGGCTTCGTCTTTGTTTTTTTTAACGTAATTTATTATGTTACTCAGGGAGGACGCTGCTTTTTATCTAATCTTTTTTACACTATTTGAATAAAATAAAAATACAATGTTTAAGTTTAAACATTCATTTTATCTATTATTTACATTATCTCATTTCGTCACTACTTAGTGGATTTATGCCTTCTAGAGGTTGTTCTTCGTCCTCAGTCTCACTATAATCACTTGACGAAGAGGTATCCGATAAATTTACAATTAATTGCGATTCATTCGTCTCTTGTAAGAGGTCATCGTCCCAATACTTTTGTCGAAGCGTGTCCACATGGTTGACTTCTTTTTTCCAGTCACTCTCACTTATGCTGGTAATTGCATCTCTCGTTAATTTTTCTATTTCCCTTTCTGACTGGTTGATATTTTTATCGGCTACTCTTTGCTTGACCAAATTCCAAATGTATTCTATTGGATTGAGGTCACACATGTATGGTGGTAGACGAACTACTTCGTGGCCATGCTCTTTAAAAAGTTCGTCAATCAAATATTTTTTTGGGGGCATATATATTATATAACAAAACAATAACACAAACGAAAACTAAAATAAATCCAGAGCGCGTCGTTACGTGACGTAGGCCAGTACGAGACTAAAAACCCTAGTAAAAAATAGTGATGCGAACGGTACAATACGGGCGCCATCGGGGAAGTGCAGGGGAAGCGGTCGGGGAGTCGCATTCCTAGCAGGTCCCAAGTTATCGCGCACGAGTAATAAGTATGTATGTAAGTATGTATGGATGTTTGGTTGTCCTAGGATAACTTTCGAAGTGTTGATCCGATCATCCTGAATTTTGAAACAGAGGTAAGTAGGTAGTGATGGCACAATTTTGGTGTTACTAAATGGGCTAAAAATGCTGATGGGTTGTTGAGATATTCAGGTTCAAGAGGGGTAAAAAAAAATCAAAATGAGACTATTAGGTCAAATGGGACGTCAGATGAAAGGTCTTCATGAGCACATTTCGACTCTGTTTTTATTTTTAGTAAAGTCTTTGTAGTTTTTGAGTTAACACGTTATCAACCATAATAAAAAACTGAACTTTGACGAAACTCACAGGGTACACCAGTGACCCCACAATGCTGTGATTTGATATGTGTGCAGCTTTAGCTTTTGTAGTTTTAGCTTCTGAAATCTAGAATAACTGCATATTGTACCCCTAAAAAGACTAACCAAATCACATGAACTCCCGTTACCTGTAATTTGAATGAAACTGTAGGTCAAGTAGTTTGGTTATTTATTTCGTGGCATTATTTTGATAATCAAAGATTGCGAATAATATTCTCAGTTCGGGGCGAACCACTAGTGTTAATATCATTAATTGATGTTTATATAAGTTAATATAATTAATTCTTACTTAAATAACAAAACAATGTTAGTTATTGACGTTATGCGCACAAGTTTTATATAGGTAGGTATTTAAGTGAAGGTACCTACCTACCTATAAATAATCAACCCAATAGTAGGTAGTAATGTGTGCAAATATTTACCATTCGGGCGAAATTCTGAAAGTGACTTGATCCGCATTTTCTTTTCTCAATGTATCCTTTTTGTAGTGTTCGAATAGGGTGCACTATCGAAAACCAAGCACCTTCATCACTATAACACTTTGACACAAGAGGATAAAACACCTCACATTTCGCGTCTTGATCTAATTTTGATAAAATAGTCAGAAAGAATACAAGTTACTTGGAAAAAATATTTAACAACCACTTTTCACATTGTTTTTGCACGTGACAAAACACAAGTAAAGATACTGCAACGTGAAATAAATAATAACATTAGTGTTGTTGGTACTCGACGAGGGTTGAACCGGGTATCACTTGATTAGACAGCTGCGAACGCGGTATCCCGTATTCCCGTCCCGATACGAGTATTGGACGACTCGCGTGAATGAGTTCGCGGGGTGAGGGAGAGAGACAGCGAATCTCTGAACCTAGGCACGAGTTACTGGACTGCTAGGGATCGGACGGGATACAAATAGAATGGGATTAATTAGAGTATACTGCCACTGCGCGTGTTACTAATTTTGATCCTTTATATCCCACAATCTTGTAAACGCGATTAAATTTAAAAAAAAAACTGCTGCACTGCACACGTAATGGATTGTTACAATCGCGAATATTACAATCATTAAAATAAAGTATTTATCGATAAAGATTTTATGTTTTCGTAAAATCAAGCGATACAAGGTTCAACAATTAGATAATTTATTTATCCTGGTTTGTTTTGGTTTTGTAACAAAAATAAAACTGACGTTGTTAATCGGATCACGATCACAGCACCGCCGTGTAGACCGTCAAGCGCGCAGGCGCTGTGTCTGTAACTGACGTCAGCATTCGCGGCAACTTCACACCGGTCGCCACTGTCACTTCTCATGGCAAAATTCTTACGAGAGTAGGGGCTCTGTAAACACCGGCCAATTTTATTTTAATCGTTCTAAAGTTTTTGACTTGACATTGGCACAAATGTACACAATGTATTTATTAAATCACGGAAATCAAGGGAAGGATAGGGTGAAATATAGTGGTTAAAAAGACATTAAAATCACTTAGGTACTATCAACTTTAGGCTGTCGAGTTAGGGATTTTACTAACACTTATCGAAATAAAAATGGGTATAAATCATACTAAGAATGTCAACTTAAAAAATAAAGAGAGTGAAAGAAAGTGATCTGCTTCTAATCTTGTAGGTAGGTACCTACAGACAAACACAAAAAAAAACATTTTGCGTAAGTGTTCAGGAAGATACGTAGGTATGTAATGTATAATATACTTACTGCTCAAATAAGGAAGAGCAATATGAGGACGTAGTAGGTATAAAATTGATAAGATCACGTACCTACTTATACTACCTACTAAAATTTATATAAGTGGTCCTTGTAGTAATTGTATAACCTCGACAGAATTGGCCAAGCATGTTGTAAAATATTAAGGCAAACTTTATGTTACAGGTTAATTAGTAATGACATAATATTAGCATTATTTCATATAGTAAGTAATTTTGTAAGGATTATCAATAGGTACAATTAACAGTCATGAAGGAAAACCCATACTTACAGGAAAATGTTAAAAATAGGCTGTAATATAAAATACACATACCTGACCTGTTAACTTGACTTATAACTGAATAACAACATGGAAACAAAACAAAGGGACATTACAAAATGTATTTGTTCATGGATAATCCGTGAAGTAGGTAGGTATAAAGATTGTTATTGTGGTTAACATACTCAGGTAACCCAAGCCATCGTTGCAGTATCAAAGAAAACCAAAAAGATTTACTGATTATACCAAATCCCAAACCAAATCTAATTCATATTTAAGCCAATATACGATTTTTATTTAAAGAACTGGAGAGTTAGGAAAGTGTTATTGAAACCTAACCTAATTCCGATAGGCTTTCTTGGTCCGACCCTTGTCGTAGCTCTAATACCGTGTACTAGGTACTGACAAGCTTAATCTTTACGAAAATAAATTACTCAAGTTCAAAAGGAGGGCAAAGAACCGATCTGAGTGGATCTGAGCTTTTGCAAAGCCAAGTTTCCTGTACAGTTCTAATGTCGGCTAAAAATGTAACGGTATGTTTGCCAAATCAGTCATATAAAGCGAAGCTAAGTGAATGACCGCGCGAATCAAGACTCGGTGAATATAATGCAGGCTGGATGCCTTAGGCCTAAATAAATAAGTAATTGCCAGTACTAGGTTAAGTGATCGTCCCTTACTACCTGTCATATAACTGTTCAATAAATGCAATACCTACTTAGTACATGCTAAGCTAACCTAAGACTAAGTTAAACACATATGTTTAGATAAATTTACCTACTAGACAATTTACCTTCGAGTTAATGTAGTCAAGTTTAAATGTAAGTAGTTATAGATGTGATTCATAAGATCCACGAGTTCCTTGGGTGGGACTCGATATACCGCTCAAATAAATCTTCTGTCTTAGGACCTAGGTATATAAAACAAAGTAAGGTTAGTTACACCATTTATAGTCTCAAGAATGGCTTGACCGATTTTGATGTGTAGGATCTTTGATTTGTAGGATTTGTCTCAGCCCCGAATATCAGAATAACTATTAAAATATCAGAAAAATTAACGCAAAACAAAATTATGATGAAAATTCATTTTCTCATACATAGATGCCACTAATGATCATTAGCAGCCTGCGTCATATGAATTTCAAGGCGGTACGAAGTTCGGCGGCTCAGCCAGTTAATAATTCAAAGCATAATAGGTACATACCTTCCCGAATCTTTATTAGTACATTGTTGGTAGCAAAAAATGGGTTTCTCCAATGAATCGAAATTAAAATATACCGCAAAATGAGAGCTAATTAAAAGGTGACCGAGATCACATAGTGGCAAACAACACCTTAGTTTTCGCCTACATACTTGACACATTTGGCCAAGACCTCGTCACCAGTGGTCATACGTCCTTTGTGTTATAGTCAGAGTAGAATAAAATTATAAACGTGGGTAACCCGGACACAGACAAATACCTATAAAACGGTGACTTGACAAATCTAGCTGATTCAGAGTAAGTAGAAAGAGTTGCTAGGTTAAGAGGACACAGACAAGGCATAACAGCTGAATCATCATCACAATTAAAGATAGTAGGTAAGTACGGCATTATTGTCGCGTTGCCCAGATGTTGTTGTAAGAGGACACTAAAATGTTTTTCCCGCCGCTAGCTATCCCCAATTGGTGAATAACTAGAATTGAGCTGAAATAGGTTATCAAAAACCTAGTTTTAAGTTCACCTAAAAGTCTAAAACTCAAGGGCAGAGCCATGATCAAAATTTATGCCCGTGTGCTATAAAGTAGTCAGGTTATTTAATTACCTATGTATCATTCTTAAATGAATTTGTTCACTATCATATATATTTGAATTATCACTAGAAGGTTTCAAACTAGCACCATCTGTTGGCCTGATCAAGAAATATTTACACCAAGCCACAGTGCTCTAGTGCTCGATACGAACGATCGATGTTCTAAGGCTTAAGAGCTTCATTGACTTTTGTATAGATGTCGTATTTAGTAATTTTTTTCACTCCTGTTACGTCATTTATTTTCATTATTGGATAACCTTCAGTTTACACAAGAACAGCTGATGTTCGTAATGCTATAATATTTTGGAGTTTGGTTGTTTTTCTAACAAGACAGTAGGCAATGTAAGGCGTCACGAAAGAAACGAACATCCTATCTAATCTCTCAAATGCAGTCTTATTAAAATAGAGAGAGTTAAAGATTAAATACCGATATCAAAATCGCCCTGGTATTTTGCGGGTCACATCACGAAATGTCATCATCTCTGTATGTAGTCGCCAAATTTTACGCCATATGAAAATATGTAAAACATGTCTTTCTATAATATTCTGGAGCATTTGTTACCTTTTTGCTCTACCTTTTTAAGGACTCGTTTTCTGCACGTTTCTGTAGCGTCCCAGATTTCTCGTTCATCGCAATACTCTTTCACAAGTTCCAATAACTTGAAAACTAAAAACAGCGCTACGCCAATCATATTCACCGTTTACTAAGATACCGAACCAGTTAACTTTATCTTTCACTATCTCGAGTTCACTGTCTTGTTCTTTCTTTTTATGAGCACCAAAACAAAATCCAATAGGTTAATCAATTGTTTATTTCGCGACATAAGCTTCGGTATTATTTTGAATGCACTATTTTCGTTCCACATAACCTTTGTCCACGATAAACACTGCACTCGTTAACTTCCAAGTTTATCAGTTAGGGCTTATCCGGAGGTTATCAGTGACACATGAGTTGAGACGAACAGAAGCCTGACGCGGTGACGCGTCTGAGAAAATCTTGTTTCCATAAAAGGCTAAAAATATAGGGCGCACACGTTCGATCATTCTGAACGGTTATGTAACTGCAATTGTTTAACTAGGGTATCAAATATAAACATTGGTTTAATCCAATTGTGCCTTGACTAATTATGTAGTTCCCTTGAAGGACCATTGGGAAATGGCTGCAAGCGACAATAGGATGTGGGGACTGCCGCAACGGTAATCAGTATGAGTGTCATTACGTGCTTTCTATTCAGATGTGCATTGTGTATTTAATTAGAAGACATAATAAGTGATTCACGAAGCAGTATTTTATTATTTATTTTACTATAAGTTTATTTTAATATCTACATAACAGTGTGCTTGTACCTATTGTAAATATTAGATTCTTATATGAAGCTTCGTCATTATGGCATTAGAGCAGGAGCTCTTGACCGAATGACGTCATACCTGACTAAACGCGTGCAATCCGTAGACATAAATGGTGTTTTCTCGGAAGATCTGAGTGTATCGATAGGCGTTCCTCAGGAATCGATTCTGGGACCATTTCTTTTCCTCGCTTACGTTAATGATCTCCCTTTTTAGATGAAAAAGCTTGCGAGCATTATACTCTTTACTGATGATACTTCATCATTACTTACAGTTGATAGTAAAAATCCTGACATTTTGAACATTAATAATATTAATAAATATTGCTGGACAATTGACACAGCGCTATCTAGCCCCAAACTAAGCAGAGCTTGTACTATGGGAACCAGATAACTGATATAACACATGGATACTTTTTTTTTTAATACATACTTATAATTTAGAGAAAACCATCCAGACCCGGAACAAATATCTGTAGACCAAGCAAACATTTATTCCGCGGTGGGAATCGAACCCGCAACCTGCTGCATCTCAGCCGGCTATTCGCCCACTAGGGGTCGTCTACATTAATAATAACTTGTCATTAATACATAAATGGTTTAGCGTAAACAATCTAATGCTAAATGCTAGTAAAACTAAATGTACAAAATTCACATTGACTAATTCCTGACATAATAATCAATAATAGTAACGTAGATATAACTCACAACACGAAATTTCTTGGACTTACCAAGCTTCAATGGGGCAATCACATTTCCCAACTATCAGAAAGACTTAGCTCAGCAGCATATGCGGTGAGGAAAATAAGAGACTTATTCGATTTTAAAACAGCTAGACTGGTATACCATAGCTATTTTCATTCCTTAATGTCCTATGGTATTTTATTATGAGGAAATGCCTGAAAAGATTTCCTGGAAGAAGTCGCTTTTAGCGATAAGGCCGCTCATTGTACCTATGATTTAGAATTGTGTTTTTTGTTATGTGTTTATATTTAATGGTGTGCAATAAAGGAATTATCTATCTATCTATCTAAATGCTGCCGATGCGAATGGTATATTCATACTGCAAAAACGAGCTATACGAGCAATATACAGACTTGGTCCGAAATATTCTCTGTGAGAAATGTTGAAACAGATTGACATTCTAACTATCCCCACCTCTTTACATATATGTCACGATGGTGCTAATTTTTACGATATTTATATTAAGATTTATTACGATACGATTAAATTAAAAATTTTATTATGTTTTTAATAATATGTAATTGTAAAAATAGTATAATGACGTTCATACTCGTAAGTGTACCCAAGCATACAATGTAAATGTACTTAAATCAATAAACATATTTTGAATTTGAATATTAGCTGTACACAGTGTTGCAATCCAGATCAAAACTGAATGTTTGTAGTTAGTCTTTATTTGTAAGCGGCTGTATCTAATGTGATTTGTGCGTCTAAATACATTTATAAAATAAGCATGCATCAATATCCAAGTTGTCTTGAAATTATATTGTTGATTATGGATAAGTAGAATTACTGGTCTCTGGTAGAAGTCAGCAAACCCTGAATCTATAAATGAATAAGTGTAACTAAGTGTGTGACCCTCCTAATAAATGATACATAGTTATGTACATACATACATGTAGTAAGATTATTCTAATCCAGAGTCAACACGCTATATGTATGCGAGCTCCATTTTCGAATACACCTTTAGGAGGTCTAATCACAATTTCCAATATTAAAAAGTTTGATACTCATTCTATTAAGTCTACTGGACTCAATATAAAAGTAGAATGATTTATCTCCATCTATTAAGTTCCTTAGTTAAAGACTTATTTGGGTCACGTACCTACTGTCGCTCCGGAAACGATATTCGTGTCAAACAAACCTGACATGCACGCTCAAATAAATAATACTTATAGAGTAGAGTAGAGTTTAAGGGCCCTATTTAGTGATTTAATACTTGATTTAAAGGATAAAAATAAAAAAAGCTAGTTTTACTTTAGGGACTCCTAGTTTAGGAGTAAAGCAGCAGTTTTTGTTGTAAACTGGCAATAAGTTGCTTAGAAGACTGATAAACGTTTATCTTTTATTCTTTTTGACATGTCAACAGAAAGTTTCCTTCGTTATTTCCCTCACTTGCTGTAACTTATTTCTATAGGTAATTAATCTTTATTTTCTGTTTTTATGACATTATTTTAGGTATGTCGTGTAACTATAAGTACTTCACGGCTAAAATGATAGATACGCTTTCTTGTTTTACAAGTAAAGAAACTATAATAATATTTTGTCTGTGAAATAGCGTTATATATATATATTTCTAAAAGTAATGCAATAAAAGCGATGTTGGTAGATTCACGCGGGGAGGGGGGGGGGGGGGGGGGGGGGTTGTCGGCTCGACAATGTCGGGATTAGAATTTCTAAACAAAGATGAACCGACAAAAATTTTCCGATCTTGCTTCAAACTTGAATATTTTTCATACATCTTCATTTTAAACAATTCAGCGAGCAGACGTCGGAATAGTTACCCCATTTGGATAAGCATGTCTCGCACTTTGCGTTTGCATTCTGCATTGCGCTCGCCGGCGCCGTAAGCCGCGACAGTATGGGTACAATGTTTGCTCTATTTTTGTCCATTTGGATAAGCATGTCTCGCACTTTGCGTTTGCATTCTGCATTGCGCTCGCCGGTGCCGTAAGCCGCGACAGTATGGGTACAATGTTTGCTCTATTTTTGTCCATTTGGATAAGCATGTCTCGCACTTTGCGTTTGCATTCTGCATTGCGCTCGCCGGTGCCGTAAGCCGCGACAGTATGGGTACAATGTTTGCTCTATTTTTGTCCATTTGGATAAGCATGTCTCGCACTTTGCGTTTGCATTCTGCATTGCGCTCGCCGGTGCCGTAAGCCGCGACAGTATGGGTACAATGTTTGCTCTATTTTTGTCCATTTGGATAAGCATGCCTCGCACTTTGCGTGTGCATTCTGCAATGCGCTCGCCGGTGCCGTAAGCCGCGACAGTAAGGGTACAATGTTTGCTCTATTTTTGTCCATTTGGATAAGCATGCCTCGCACTTTGCGTGTGCATTCTGCATTGCGCTCGCCGGCGCCGTAAGCCGCGACAGTATGGGTACAATGTTTGCTCTATTTTTGTCCATTTGGATAAGCATGCCTCGCACTTTGCGTGTGCATTCTGCATTGCGCTCGCCGGTGCCGTAAACCGCGACAGTATTGGTACAATGTTTGCTCTAGTTTTGTCCGTTTGGATAAGCATGCCTCGCACTTTGCGTGTGCATTCTGCATTGCGCTCGCCGGCGCCGTAAGCCGCGACAGTATGGGTACAATGTTTGCTCTATTTTTGTCCATTTGGATAAGCATGCCTCGCACTTTGCGTGTGCATTCTGCATTGCGCTCGCCGGCGCCGTAAGCCGCGACAGTAAGGGTACAATGTTTGCTCTATTTTTGTCCATTTGGATAAGCATGCCTCGCACTTTGCGTGTGCATTCTGCATTGCGCTCGCCGGTGCCGTAAACCGTGACAGTATTGGTACAATGTTTGCTCTAGTTTTGTCCGTTTGGATAAGCATGCCTTGCACTTTGCGTGTGCATTCTGCATTGCGCTCGCCGGCGCCGTAAGCCGCGACAGTATGGGTACAATGTTTGCTCTATTTTTGTCCATTTGGATAAGCATGCCTCGCACTTTGCGTGTGCATTCTGCATTGCGCTCGCCGGCGCCGTAAGCCGCGACAGTATGGGTACAATGTTTGCTCTATTTTTGTTCATTTGGATAAGCATGCCTCGCACTTTGCGTGTGCATTCTGCATTGCGCTCGCCGGCGCCGTAAGCCGCGACAGTATGGGTACAATTTTTGTCCATTTGGATAAGCATGCCTCGCACTTTGCGTGTGCATTCTGCATTGCGCTCGCCGGCGCCGTAAGCCGCGACAGTATGGGTACAATGATTGCTCTATTTTTGTCCATTTGGATAAGCATGCCTCGCACTTTGCGTTTGCATTCTGCATTGCGCTCGCCGGCGCCGTAAGCCGCGACAGTATGGGTACAATGTTTGCTCTATTTTTGTCCATTTGGATAAGCATGCCTCGCACTTTGCGTGTGCATTCTGCATTGCGCTCGCCGGCGCCGTAAGCCACGACAGTATGGGTACAATGTTTGCTCTATTTTTGTCCATTTGGATAAGCATGCCTCGCACTTTGCGTGTGCATTCTGCATTGCGCTCGCCGGCGCCGTAAGCCGCGACAGTATGGGTACAATGTTTGCTCTATTTTTGTCCATTTGGATAAGCATGCCTCGCACTTTGCGTGTGCATTCTGCATTGCGCTCGCCGGCGCCGTAAGCCGCGACAGTATGGGTACAATGTTTGCTCTATTTTTGTCCATTTGGATAAGCATGCCTCGCACTTTGCGTGTGCATTCTGCATTGCGCTCGCCGGCGCCGTAAGCCGCGACAGTATGGGTACAATGTTTGCTCTATTTTTGTCCATTTGGATAAGCATGCCTCGCACTTTGCGTGTGCATTCTGCATTGCGCTCGCCGGTGCCGTAAGCCGCGACAGTATGGGTACAATGTTTGCTCTATTTTTGTCCATTTGGATAAGCATGCCTCGCACTTTGCGTGTGCATTCTGCATTGCGCTCGCCGGCGCCGTAAGCCGCGACAGTATGGGTACAATGTTTGCTCTATTTTTGTCCATTTGGATAAGCATGCCTCGCACTTTGCGTGTGCATTCTGCATTGCGCTCGCCGGCGCCGTAAGCCGCGACAGTATGGGTACAATGTTTGCTCTATTTTTGTCCATTTGGATAAGCATGCCTCGCACTTTGCGTGTGCATTCTGCATTACGCTCGCCGGCGCCGTAAGCCGCGACAGTATGGGTACAATGTTTGCTCTATTTTTGTCCATTTGGATAAGCATGCCTCGCACTTTGCGTGTGCATTCTGCATTGCGCTCGCCGGTGCCGTAAGCCGCGACAGTATGGGTACAATGTTTGCTCTATTTTTGTCCATTTGGATAAGCATGCCTCGCACTTTGCGTGTGCATTCTGCATTGCGCTCGCCGGCGCCGTAAGCCGCGACAGTATGGGTACAATGTTTGCTCTATTTTTGTATTTGTTTTATTACTGTACTTTTATTTTTTGGGCGTTTATTTTATTTTAATACAGAGAACCTACCTTTGTCTTTCATTATTTATTGTTCCATTAAAAATACTTTATACAAAGTCAGTTTTCGATTATTTTTTAAGTTTGGGTTAATATTAGGTATATAATTTTATTACATAATTATATGGATTTCGTTGATGTATATTGATACAACTTCCAGAATTTACATTTCTATTTAGTAGACAAACAGCTACTTACCCAGCATCCTATTCAGTTCGCCTCTTTCAGTCATGATTGTCGTAGTTTCTCTTCATGTTTCCGTCCCTGGAACAAAAAATTACTTTTTATATCTGTACTTTTTCCTTTTGTTATTGTGCCTTAGTTAGTAATGACTGTATTAATTATAACATGAAAACCGATACAGAAAGAAGATTTTTTTTTTGATAAAGATGTAAGTGGTTTTCTATGCTGTGAGAGAAGAGAAAATAATATATATGTTGTAATATGTGTATAATATACATATGTTTAGGTATATCTAGATGTTGACCTTTGAAGAGCTTAATAACTTATAATTGGAGAAGAAATCACGTCTTTGTCAAAAATAAGAGTTTCTGTAACAGCGTAATAGTAAACTTAAATGCTAAATAATTACCATTATATATTGAACTGCGTTCACCTCTATCCCCTCATCCAACACTGATGCACAACAATTAACATTCACGGCACTGAACAATAACACTTGATTTCATATACAACATATATATAAACATTATGCACGAAATAACACCATAGTTTTTACACAAAAATCAACAGTTTTGATAATATAACGGGAAATGTTGTAAAGATTTTCCCGTTCGTCCTGACGGGGGTTAAACTGAGAACCTCGCGGAAATGCACGATCGCTACCGATCACGCCCGAATTCAAATTTTCTCACAGGGTGGGATTTGAACGAAGTTGACCTCTTTACATTTATGTACGGAAACTAGAAACTATATTCTAAAGGTTCACGTAATTTTTCACCCGACAGAAAAATAGAGTTTGTGCAATTTGTGTCATTGGAGAAGTCAAATAATGCCCAAATATGCTACCAAAAAATAATAATTTACAAAATGTAGAGCAGTCACGTAATTATTGACAATTATTATGCAGGTAAGTGAATATGTCATTAAAAAGTTAAACTGTTTTCGTTATCTATAACTTTATACGTCAATGAGCAAGTTCCAACACCGTAAAAAGCAAAGTAAATCCATGCCTGTGCTCCCCAATGCTTTTCTGCAGCGAGGTTGTAGCCGCGCCATGTTTTCCACGCATGCGCTCTAATTTCCACGAGGGGTAGGTAATCACTAAAATGCGGTGATATAGGACGGTGTTGCCAATACGTGACAATTTGAAATTAGAATTGGATTTAGTCACAATCACATCAATTTATTTATTTTAGTTTCTCTTTGCCCATGTCGTGTTAGAACAATATTTTTTTGTTATTTTTTTTTTCGTGGATTATTTTTCCTGCGTGCGCAGACCGTGACGTACAGCAAAGTGTAAGTACAGCAAGAGACGGATCAATAAAATGACGTCACGTCATTGAAAGTTGGATATAACCACTGCACTTCCCGATCTAATAATAGAATGACTTATTGTACGTTGTAGCTTGTAGCTATCACCTGTTATAGACATAGGACACTTTCCTATGACCTACACACGTCAGCTCTACATTGAACTATGTATTTCCTGACACTTGTTTAAAAAAAAACACAGATTTAATAATAATCTAGTTGTAAATTGTTCAAAATCAAACACTAGATTGTATTATAATCTACATTTAGAATCTTTATATGTAGACATGACAAAATAAATACTAGCAAGCTATATCAACAGTTACACAGTCCTGACACTATCATTTCCTGTATCGTTGGTAGGTACAGTATAGGAATCAATGAGTACCATGGAACATAGCACTCCGCAACAAACATTTGTAGATAATGTAAATATTTGTCCCGCATTAGGAATCGAACCGATCAAGCAACCTCTTGCGTGTCAGTCGGCTACTCGCCGCGATATATATAATACACAAAGATTGTAGCACCTATCCTGTGTAGTACCTAGGTATCCTGTGTAGTACCTAGGTAACCTGTGTAGTACCTAGGTATCCTGTGTAGTACCTAGGTATCAATCTCATGATGCGTAACTATTTACCTACGTGTTTTTAGTTTGTATGCGCAATATCTTGGCAAAATGAAACACTGGCTGGCCAAGGCCAAGCACGATGCTCCTCATAAGGAGATGATACCTATTCAATGCTAATGCTATACGTCAGAAGGTACCATGGGATTTCAAATTGTAATTTTATTCGTGGAAAAATATACGCACTACCTACTTATACTTGTGCACATAAGTTGGCAAATAAATGATAGATTTTCAAAAAGTCATCATTAATAATTTGGATCATCAGATCAAAAATGTACCTATGAAGTAAGTTTTTTCTTTTAAAATTTAGCTTCTCTCTTCACTTTTCATCCAAACGGCTAGACCGATTTCGATTAAATTTGGTATAAAGATAGATAATGACCGGGATAGAGACGTAGGCTATTTTTAACTGACTACGCAGGCATGCGCGCAAACCCGCGATTGCACATACTCATACTCAAAAGATAACATTTTCTGATAAGATTATGAAACTAGAAAGTGGGTTGAGCAAAGGAGAACGGGCATAAGTGTATGGAAGCTGGTCTACCTTGCAATAAAAATGAGTCATATGTCAATATAAAGGTAATTCTATGTATTTTCATATGTAGAAAGTCGCATTTCTCTAAGTATTGTCCGATCTGAGTTCTACTAAAAATTGAATCTGATAATATTTAGTGCCAAACATTGAATATCGTGGTAATTAAAAAAACATTTTGTGTAATGTAATGATTTTATTTAAGTTAGGTAAGTAGTAATACAAATAAAAACAACATCTTCTTAAAAAATCAAAACAATATGTTATTAAACATTATCATCATCATCATCATCGATGAGAATACTGTTAAGGAACAATGCAGGTTCATTGAACCCTTCATGACGGGCATAACCTACGTACCATATAATTGACAGTACATGGGCACAAGTACCTATAGTACGTCGCCCTGTCAAGTAGGTACAATAATATTGTGTAATATTGTTATTAATATTATTGATTAATATATAACAAAAATATTTCCTGGCTCGGACATGTCGAGACTGTATACGTCCACGTAATAGCCAAGCCTCTTCGTTGATATCATATTGTGCCAAGTCTTCTAGAGCGTTATCTCTATACGTCTCGATTATATAAAGACCATTTTGTAAGTGCTCGCTACAATATGATCGAGCGAGCTTTAACTGGTAAGTTCCCAAGGCAAAATGTATGACTTGTTCTTCACTAAGCCTTGGGAAGTTTTCTATTTCATTTGCTTCGATTCGCATGAAGTCTGCTCTCCTATAATTCAATCTCTTTGCTTCCACATAATTGTGCAATGTGTTTGGTATGTGTATTTTAGCTCTTATTGAATTCAAAAAGGCTGCTGCGTGTGAACTATCTTCGATGGGGGCGTGGAAGTGGTTTAGAATGGCTGCAGCTATTTTGAAGTCAACAAACATTTTTGGCAACGTTTTATTAAAATAGTTTTGACGCAAAAGTTTAAAATCTCGCTTAAATCTCCCATTTACTACTTCCACCACCCATCGGCACATGGTGACCAAACGAGACTGATTAGCTTGTTCTGTAGTGAGTTGATTTTCTCTTCTGTCTTTAGTTGGTGGCACATGATGTTCGTAGCCACAAGCTTCTATATCCTGCAAACTATCTCTAAATCCTCTGTCTAGGATAAACGCATCATTACGTTCGAGTAACCAATGCAGCGGCTCATCTTCGTTATTCATTATTTCACTCATGATCTGGGCATCGGTTCTGGTAGCGGCAAATGGCCCTTTGACATCTAATATATAGCCGTCCGTGAATACCATTAAAAACGGCTTCAACAAGTTTTGATATTTGTGTAAGCTGTATGACAGCCGTTGAAACAAAAAGTTGGAGCTTTTGTTAATATATATATATGTACCGTCACATATAATTATGGCTTTGATGTTTTCATCGTTTCCAAATAAAGCCCTTGGAATTGTTAAGTTTCTTTGAAGGATATCATTTCTAGTAATGTGGTCCACACCTAGATGCAGCACAACATAATCGTTGCTCAGACATTCTCGAACTATAGGCAAAAAACGTTCTAGTTTTCGACGAGACATATGAAATAACGTTGCCAGTCTCTCATCAGAGTCTCCAGTTCTAAGTTTTGTTAAATAGATGCCTAATGCAGTTCTAGGCTGGTTACAACGTTCACTTAGTGACGGAGTTTGTTCTAATATAGCTTCGAACTGATCGTAAGTGCGCCCAGTCCATAAGTGCATCTCTTCATTAGACAAGGTGCCTCTGTTTTCGAAGTCGATTCTGGGCTGGTTGTTAGCAGCCATTCTCATCAAGTCACAGAGCGATGTAAACTGAGCGTCATTAAAATCATGTGTCACATTACACATTTGCGGCAGGTTGCTCCATTCATTATTTTGTAAGTGTTCTGTACACACCCTAGCGCTATCAGGAATAAAAAGCTTGCTCTCACAAAATACATTAATTCTTATCGCGTTTGGTATATGATTACGGGTAATATTAGCACAGTTGTTGTAAATACAATGCACCGAAGTGTTCGGTGCCCTCGTGTATTCTTGAGAGTGCAATGTACCAGGCGCTCGCGCCGCTTGCTGTGCAGGTCTATGATCACGCTCAGTCCTCTGCCAACATCGGTGACACAAGCTTCGAGTACTGTCGAACACCACCTGAAAATAATAACAATTAATACTTAAAATAAATAAATCCTATGCCTAACTACTCAATATAATAAAAATAAAAGGTAACTAACCTCCAACACAGCATGTTGTTGTATAAACGCGGCAAATTCTGGTCGTTCCCTTTGCAGGTTATCAGCCAAGATATGCTGCTGGTACCGTCCGCGGTAAAGTCCTCGACGACACATCACACAGTTTCGAAAAACTTCCATTATCGGTAGGCAGTTCAAAAGTCAATAAGTCGAGCCAAAGTTAACACATTAGGGAAAGAAACAGGGTCCAAAAGCAAGCCAGGGTCAGTAAAACAGAGAAAGAAGTTCAAACACAGTACTATCGTAACAAGACGTGACGTAGCCACTCACTTGATGCGATGCGACTGATTATTGTAGCCGTCCGGCGCGGCGCGTACACAACCGTTCCCCTCCCCCGCGTACGCATCCCTCTCCCCACGGCCCTTACATCGCTCTTCTCCCTTCTCGCTCTTGCTACTGCATTGTATAGGAGCCTTTATGTATGGATATAGTAATCGTGAAACCGTTATTTTATGTTCTTTAAAACAAAAAATGCTGGTGTTTGCATGGCTGTAACTCAAAACGGACAGACTTTTGGGGAAAGTTCCAATAGTATATTTTGATGTACTATTGTATGCCAATTCGAAAATGTGCTGCTCATTTTTATTGGACTGTAGACCAGGATGCCCGTTCTCCTTTGAACACAATCTTTAATCTAATTTCGCTAAATATTTTTATAAGATAATCTAACAAATTAATAAGCCAAGGACAATATATTTTAAAATCTCTGTCTCGGTCCGAGTACAAAGTTAAACCTTTGTACTCAGACCCTTGATCATATCGTGGAGGGGATATTCAAAGGCCAAATAAGTTAAATCCAAATTAATACGTTTAGACATACAAACAGAAAAAATATAAAAAACAAATGTGCACAAATTACACATGCTGGAAACAGTGAAGGAAAACATTGTGGAAACCCGCTCTTTAGTTAGCTCTGAACTTATTAACTAATCCTTCCTGCGGATTTAGGCTGATTCATTATCACCATCATCCATCACATCAGCCAAAGGACGTCCACAGTTGAACATAGGCCTGCCATAGATTTCCAGAGCGAGCGATCTTGTGCGGCCTGCACCCAACGACTCTCACCAACCTTTACCAGGTGGTCTTTGCATCCAGGGGGTCCTACGCTTTCGTCTTGGTACTTAAGGTATTTTTTGGACGAGAAGACAATAACGAAGTTTCCCGAACTAGGCTGATTAAGTTGAGATAATGGTAATAGGTACGAGTAGGTACTAGGCAGACCTAACCTAAAACCCTATCCTAGGTACTACAGCGGTTGCCTACTTCACCGAGCCTGTGCAGAAACTTTTAACGCTGAATAAATCATCTTCAATTTATAGTTTAAGAATATTGTAAGAAAAATTATAAAAAAAAACCGTTTTAACAAGGAATCCTGGGTAATAAATATCACACGTATACACCAATGTTCACTTTTAATCCACTTTTATAAACTGTAACTAAGGATATAACGAGGCGACTCACTGATGTCTTGCGATGTTCGAAATAAATTTAACAACAAATGATAATACTTCGTAATACAAACGCAATAAAGTCGTTATTTCTGTGTACAGGGTTTCCGCCTGAAAAACGTAGTCTAAACCAGTTTTTCCGAAACTGATAGCTGCAGGTGATTAGCAACTACGAGTGGAATTTAATTTGGAACTCTCACTACCTAACCAGATATGTACGTATACGTACATATGAAAATCGCCTGTTATATATTTTAACAATATTAGTTATTTATATTTGGACACAGAAATCTCCGGATTATTCATTCGGTATTCACGGTTCTTAGATCTATGTATTTTGTCATTTAAATGATTATGTATTTTGTGTTATTATAGACTGGACCATTCATAATTATTAAGTATTTTTTTTTATAAAACCCAGTGTTTGATGTCAAATAGGGTAACAAAGAGAAAACTCTGACTATATAAGCATTAAAATAGCCTATATTTTTTTACCATCAGGTGACGTAGTGGTTAAACGATTGTCTGTACTAATAAAATAATAAAAATATATTTAAAGTCTTTTGCATAATCACAGTCGTATTTTTTTTTTGTTTATCATTTAAAAATATATATTTTTTCACACAGTATACATTCTTTGTTGTCTTTTGAAATTTCATTGAACGCAGCGCCATTTCGCACAATCTATTCGCTCATCAATGGAAATGCACTATCTATATTCCTACACATTGTTGATCACTACACTAGGCTAGGTACCCGACCTCCGATTATAAAATTAGCAATAGATAATCTCACACGTAATCTCCGAGTACCGACGCGCGCCGACCGAGATTCTCAACTGTTTTATTTTAAAGGCGGCTTCACACTTCGGCCGTGAAAACTTGCATTGCAACGATACCTACGCACATGTTAATATCCTAGGTATGAGCAATGTCGTTCAGTGACTGTGCCTACTGTCTTACAATATAAATCATTTTAACCCGTCTAAGATCACGCCAATACACTTTTGCATGGTTGTGAGGCCCTGAGCAGTTCACAAAGAAACAAAAATGATTTTTGTTGTGCAATTCGCAAGTCATTTAAACTCTTAGATATTTAAATAATTTTACTGTCTATAGGTACTGTCTATTCTACAATTTTGATTTAAAGACAAGTTGATTTTTAATATAATTTTCTTTATTTATTTTCTATATATAATATATTATTTTCTATATATAATTTTCTTTATTTATTTATTATTTTATAATTTTCATTAACATGTATGGAAATATTGTAATTATTTTCGAAAAAAGAACACGCGAAGTATGGAATTTACGGACAAGAAAATCCATTGCAGGAGCGTTTTTTTGAATTTGGAACATTACAACGCTCCAGCAATGTTGTATGAAACGGCGTGCTCCCGTGCTGGGGTTATTAAATACTCTCTAATTGGATCTCTTTTATCAATCTTGGCATACCAAGGTAAGTCTCTTTGCTTAGTACAAATTCCGTTCACGTGGTTGAAGAGTCTTTTTCACGAAAGAAGTCCCGCGGCAATTGGTGGAACTAATTTTGACAGATCAGCCATGTTGTCAGAGCTGTTAATGTGTTGTGTTCAGAATTTTCGGTCTCGGTCACTACCGCTAGTAAGATTTTTACTAATTTTGTTGTGTTGAAAGGGTGGTTTATAATGCCTAAAGTTGTTAAAAGTGCTGCCCGAGAAATGATACTGAAGGTGAAAGAGTTTTGTGAAGCAGAACAGCAGAATCAAGGTGTTTAACCATTAAACAATGTTCGCAAGAGAGTTGCCGCCATGACAGGTATATTTTAGGGATGCTATAATTGATTTTGACCATGACATGTTGTTTGGAAAATTAAAATTAATTAATTGGGATGCCCATTTTTACTAAAATAGGCGCAAAATCATGACTATCATGACGACATGGACCGGTTTATTATATCTACAGCGAGTGACAGCGAAACAGAGTCGCATCGCGATTCTGACGTGCATATGAATGATTCGGATAGTGATGCTAGTATGTCGGGCTCGGGCATAACTCCGCTTGATGATCATAATTATACAATCAAAATTTGAAAGTCATTTGTAATTTTTTATTTAATTTTATCTAAGTAGGTAAGTAAGTAGTGTATCTTACAACATCGTACACTTTTGTAAGATTGATTGATTGGTATGTGATCTCTTCCAGACAACTTTAAGATGGTCTCTCATGAGTACGACAATTGACTACATATAAAATGTTTAATATTAGTATATATAAATACTAAATATATACATATAAATATAATATAAATATATACAGCAACAAAGATATAATCTAAGTACAGAACAGAAGAATGGATATCCATAACACATTATATCCATACACTACTAAGTAAGTAAATATGGTTAAATAATCGTAGCCACATAAAATATATTTACAAATAGAATTACTTACCATCATATACTTTGCTATATTAAATATCCTGCCAAACAAAATGAGCTTACTAAATAAGTTTATTGCTCATAGTTAATAACAAAAACGCGTCTTTATCGCGCGTACCTTTATGTATTCCCGACTGTTTCGACCGAGTTACAACGGCCGACGTGATCACGGGTAGACTACCCGTATTGCAAATTTGGGAAGTCAAAAACTAATCGTTGACAACATTCCGTCGCGAGACTACAGCGCTGCGTCTGGGGGACTTCTTTCGTGAAAAGGACTATATAGCCATAATGCGTTTACCTTTCGGCACAGATGATAAATAAAAAATTGGCGGCAAAGCTGAAAATTCGTCTTGATTTGCTATTAAATATTTTATGAATATAAATGTAATAATTAAAATGCGTTTTAACGGTTCAGAGAGTAAAATGGAGATTGATTGTATTCCACCAGAGTTAAGATCAGAAGCCAAATTGGCAATGGAAAACCTGCTTCCAGCGAAGTACTCGTACAAAAATACATGAAAGTGTATGAAAATTTTATGAGTTGGAAAAACGAAAAAAAAGTGAACATTTTCTCCGAAACAGTATTTTTTGGCGTATTTTAATGAGATTGCTAAAACTAAAGAGCCATCTACATTATGGGCAATTTATTCCATGCTGAAATGTACAAGTTCATGTTAAAAACGGCATTAACTTGAAAAATTATGGAAATTTTACTAGATTTCTTAAACGCCAATCCAATCGACCGGATTCAAAAGCAAAAAATCGATTTTTTTACGAATGGCGAAAACATAAAACAATTTTTAATTAAAGCCCCAGATGATATATATCTATATATTTACAAAAAAAAATGTATGTAAGTATTATATCAGTTATCTGGTTTCCATAGTACAAGCTCTGCTTAGTTTGAGGCTAGATAGCGCTGTGTGAAATGTCCAGCAATATTTTTTTTTAATTTATTTATTAATATATTAAGCGACAAAGGTAATTATAATTAATTAAATTATTCATTGTTTATTTGAGACACAGTTAGGCCAAAATAACTGGATGGATTTGGATGAATTTTGACACACAGGATTTATAAATCTTATTAAATATGCCTACTGCCCGTGGCTGTAGCTTGATATTTAGTTTTGTTTGTTACAGGTTCCTATGATCATGTCGGAGAATCGAACTCTATAATATTACCACAAAAGATATAGAATTTCTTGATAAAAAGCAATAATAACATTGCGCGACACTAAATCAAAGATCGACCGGATGTTTGTAATCCGAGGGGAGTTCCTAACATATGTTAAAAATATTATAATCTTCGTCCAGCGAACACAATATCTTGATAGGTTTTTTCTTAACTATCATAAAGGGAAGTGCATGAAGCAGGTCATTAGAAGACACAAAATAGCTAACATACCAAAAGAAATAGCAACTTATTTAAACTTCACAAATGCTGAATGTTACACTGGACATTGTTTCCGTAGGTTTTCAGCCACTCTTCTGGCTGATTCTGGAGCGAATTTGACGACTCTGAAAAGACAGGGAGGCTGGAAGTCCGATAAAGTGGCTGAAGGCTACATTGAGGACTCAATTAAAATCAAAACTCATTTATATAGTAAAATAAATCAAAACATCACATTGCAACCTAATTCGCAAACATAATCTCACCCGCTGGCCACTTGCCAACATCTAAGTCCACAGCCATCCAACTCAAAACAGCATATTCAGCCATCTACCACTACATCCAATACCCACCTGCAAACTTTATCAGAAGTTCTACAAACAAATACAAATGTACCGGGGAAATCAATAACATTTTCTTTTAGTAATTGCCCCAATATGATTAATGTAGCTTTTATTGTTAATGTAAATATTATTTAATTAAATGTTTAATATAAAAAAGTATGTTTTATTTCCCTGCATTCTTTTGAGAAAAGCACTATTTATGCCTCGGCGGAAATGGCAATTGCCTTTCTCATATTAGTGAAGTCCTCGCCCACGGCTCGGTCTTCAAACTCATACTAGACCTGCAATTGCCTATTTCACGGCCTTTGCAATAATGCACTATTATTTAAACATCACAAAAAAGGAAACCAATCTGTACCATAATTCTCGCAAGTTTAACTTCATACAACATTTGATAGAATTCCGATATAAACAGGGTGTCGACGTGAACGGGCAATATTCGAACTTTATCGCACTTACTGGGTTCTTAAAAAAATACTTTAGTTCAAAATCCGTATCTTCATATAAAAAATTAAACTTTCGTATGTTTGTGCATGCAGAACACGCAAGCAGTCTATGGATTGACTTGAAATTTTTATCCAACTTTGCATGGATTTTTCATACTTTTTATTCCGAAAATCCAAGCGTGCGAAGTCGCGGGTGGATCAGCTAGTCAGTTATAAACATCAACTAAAATTTCATTACACTTTACAACGTAAGTGCGAGAAAATAGACACATGTGCATTGTGCACTACAGCACTGCGCTCGTTCTCAAGTCGCACGTTCAATATGGTAATGTAAGTAGGTAAACGGTACATTCATTGAAACTGATTGCAATTTTCAATCAAGGATCTTACCACAAATAAGTTAAACAACCACTAAACACTGTTTAAAAAAAACCCCTAAAAAATTTGAAAGGAAATTTTAAATACGCTTTACACAGTGTTTAACTTTGTAATTTGGTGTAACAATAAAGAATACCTATCTATCTAACTTTTTTTATCGTAACAAGGCTCTTAATAAATGTCGCGTCTTTTTGTTTTTTATTGGTTCGTTTCGTATATTTACGCCAGCGCAGCGTTGCCGTGCCACCCACCCTGTTTAGGGTGCTTTGGGTGTACAGATAGAGGTTGCAACTTTTAGATAGGTAACGTCAAACATTGCATCGAGATCGAATCGAAGTTGTCTAGTTGGCCTTTTGATTAATCTACTAGAAGTTACAAATTAGCAATAAATAAACTAAAGCAATGATAGCTTTTAATATATCATAACTATCATTGCGTTGCATTAAAATAAGTAGGTATACAAGGTGGGTCAGTGTGTTAAATAGAGATCACAATATAACTATTAATAAACTAATGTTATAAATGCGAAAGTTTGGAAATTATTTTAAACTCAATCACGAAATAACGGCTTGACCGATTTGGTATATAGATAGACCTGTGTCGCGCAATAGCGCGTAAAAGTCAATCAAAATTGACAATCGAATTTAACATGTATGTAGGTATAAATGATATAAAATTAAATTACAGATGTGGCATATGGGCATTGGATATGGGCAACGGAACTCCAGGGGACAGAGGCTGGCCGATTTTCTGGAGAAAGAAGGACTCTTTATGATGAATTCTTTTTTCCAGAAGCCGCCTCACAGGAAATGGACCTGGATGAGTCCCAACGGTTCCACGAGAAATGAGATTGATTTCATCTTGACCAACAAGCAACGAATATTCAATGATGTCTCTGTGATTCACAGGGTAAAAACCGGCAGTGATCACCGAATTGTTAGAGCCACATTGAATATGAACATTAAATTTGAAAGGTCCCACTCGCGCACATATCCAAAACCTCGAGAGCTTTCAACTCGAACTTGCAAATCGCTTTGACTGTCTAGAAATAGATGCATCAGTGGACGAGATCAATTACAGGTTCGTAGAAACCGTCCATACGGTGGGGTCCCAGTTCTTTAAGACCCCCCGTACCAATAGACCTCAGAAACTCTCTGATGACACCCTTAACCTCATGGCTGAATGACGTTCTTTGCGACTGCAGTCTCCCGATGATGGTCAGTCAAATAGGCAGCTCAATAGAAAAATTTGGAAATCCTTGCGCCACGATATTCGTACCTTTAATACATCTCGTATTAAAGATACGATAGAGCGGAATAAAAGCTCCAAAGTGTTCGCGAGAGATAATTCTATTGGGCAGAGCCGCATGACGAAGCTGAAGCGGAAAGATGGCAGCATAACGTCAAGTAAAGCGGAAGTGTTAAGGGAGGTCGAAAGGTTCTATGGACGGCTCTACGATTCGGTCACTAAACCTGTTTGCAGTGCCGCCAACGACCCAAGAGCCAAACTGACCCGACATTATACCGAAGATACTCCGGATATCAGCCTGTATGAGATCAGGATGGCCTTGAAGCAGCTTAAAAACGACAAGGCGCCGGGTGAGGACGGAATCACTTCAGAGCTTCTGAAAGAGGGTGGATCACTGGTACTTAAAGTTCTTCAGAAGCCTTTTAATTCCGCCTTGCTTGAAGGTATGACGCCAAAAGCATGGAACGAGGGCGTGGTGGTTCTGTTATTCAAGAAAGGTGACAACACCTTGCTTAAGAATTACAGACCCATCTCGCTTTTGAGCCATGTTTCAAGCTGTTTTCAAGGGTCATCGCGAACCGTCTCGAACGCAGGTTTGATGACTTCCAGCCTCCCGAACAAGCCGGGTTCCGTAAAGGCTACAGTACCATAGACCACAAACATACGCTGCGGCAAGTCATACAGAAGACCGAAGAGTATAAGTTGCCGCTATGTCTCGCGTTTGTGGACTATGAGAAAGCCTTCGGTTCGATCGAAACATGGGCAGTGCTTGAGTCTCTCCAACGATGCCGTATTGACTATCGTTACATCGAAATGTTGAAGTGTTTGTATAAAAACGCCACTATGTCAGTCCGAGTACAAGAACAGAGCTCGAAGGCGATTCTCTTAAAAAGAGGCGTAAGACAGGGAAATGTCATCTCTCCGAAACTGTTTACGACCGCTTTGGAAGATGGCTTCAAGCTTTTGGAATGGAAAGGACTGGGCATTAATATTAACAGCGAATATATCACTCACCTTCGGTTTGCAGACGATATTGTGGTCATGGAAAAGTCGATAGAAGAGCTCAGCAGGATGCTAGAAGGCCTCAATCGAGTCTCCCAACGGGTAGGGCTTAAAATGAACATGGAGAAGACGAAAATTATGTCGAATGTTCATGTCGTGCCTGCCCCAGTTATGGTTGAGAACTCGGCTCTTGAAGTTGTCGACGCGTATGTATACCTAGAACAAACAGTCCAATTAGGTAGGTCCAACTTCGAGAAAGAGGTCAATCGTCGAATCCAAGTCGGATGGGCAGCATTTGGGAAACTTCGCAACGTCTTTTCGTCCAACATACCTCAGTGCCTTAAGACGAAAGTCTTCAATCAGTGTGTGTTGCCAGTGATGACATATGGAACCGAGACGTGGTCCTTCACCATTGGCCTTATGAATAAGCTCAGAGACACTCAACGAGCTATGGAGACGGCTATGCTCGGGGTTTCTCTACGGGATCGAATCTGAAATAAGGAGATACGTAGGAGAACTTAAGTCACTGACATAGCCCGACGAATTAGCACTTTGAAGTGACAATGGGCAGGCCATATAGCGCGCAGAACAGATGGCCGATGGGGCCGGAAAGTTCTCGAATGGAGGCCACGGACCGGTAAGCGCAGCGTAAGACGTCCACCTACAAGATGGGCAGACGACTTGGTAAGAACCGCAGGTCGGTGTTGGATGCAGGCCGCTTCCAACCGCAGTTCCTGGAAATCAATGAGGGAGGCCTTTGTCCAGCAGTGGACGTCCTACGGCTGATATGATGATGATGATGATGAAGTTACAGATATATTCTACCAGATATTGATATAAACTCTCTTTTTCATTGGGAGTGTCGCGCAAATGCGCGAGGCCAATCGAAATTAACAATCGAGATTGACAATCGTTTTGACAGCTGACAATTAGGAAAGAGAGTGGGTAGTTTTTCGGTTGAAGGATCGTTGGTCACTTCGGGGGAACGAATAAGAAACGGAGGCCTGTTATAAAAAAGATGTCGATTGGAGCGAGACGAGATGGACGAGGGAACCAACACAGGTCCGGCGCATTGTGAAAAGCAGGAATGGTAGAAGTTTATCAGCGAACTGGTGAGTGCTAGCATGTAATAAATGATAATTCTAAATTACCACGAGGTGAGATAGAGATGAGTCCATCCGCAATAGACAATAGAATCACTTTTGGTGTCTTAGCTAATATAAGATAGTCCTATTTAGTGAGCCTTAAGAGTACAGGACTTAGCTTGGTTGATATGACGCAATGTAGGTAACTTCAAGACATGGACTATGTAGAGGGATGGATATCCCAAGAGTAGGAGATCCGGGGTTCGGGAGCCCAGGGTCTCCTGGCCTTTGTTGCCGAAAAGCGTGGCATTCGCAAGCAGGGCGTAGTGCGTACTATACGTATACCTACACACCTATACCCATATATCTACACATGCACACAGAAACATATGCGTATAGTACGTAATGCGTACTGCGTCACAGGACCCATGCATGGTTTGTCCACTTGCATGCATGGAACGATCGGCAAGTGCTTGGGAAGTAGGAGCAGCTGAATAGGGGAGGTAGTGTCAGCACTTGAGGCACCGATGGTAGCACATACATCGAGATGCTCCAAATCCGGCCCGGGTGCATAACAAGGGGATGTCAGTGTCCTCGTACAAATACAGCATGCGCCACTCTGACATCCCTGGGAGGCCGCAACCCGGACGAAATGAAGATATAAGAAATTAATTAATATTAGTGTACATTGCAGAGACCGGTGCCTTGCCGAATCGCAGGATGAGAGGGTCTGTAGAGTCAGACTCTAGGCTATTCATGAGCTATTAAAGTCATGCGTGAAACAGGATTGAGAAACTATAGTGGTCGAATCACCATCTCACCTCGTGTTAACTTTGTCGCAAAGTAAATGCTTTTTTTCCCTGTATAACCCTGTATAACTATTGAACTTAGAAAAGCGCGACAACATGGATTGAAATAAAGTACATTTTTATTTACAAACCACGCGTGTAAAGCTGCTGTTAATCCCTAATTGTAACAACTTTGATTTCTGTCTTCACTACTAATTTTGATTTAATTCGAAAGAGAAAGTTTAATGGCGGGTTCCTATATCCGTCGGTAACCGACTACGCCTCGTATCTCCTTGAAAATGTGTCAATCTAGTGTCAAATCTTGACAGTTTTTCAATGAGAGACGAGTCGTAGCTGGTTACCGACGGATATAAGAACCTGCCATTAACCGTTCAATGGAACCTTACCATCGATCGATTTTAGTATGAATGATGGTAACTGCATTCAAGGATTTAACAAAAATCGCATACCCCAGTCAGGAATGAATCCCGACTTGAGTATGCCATTGTAAAACGCCCGGTACGTATGGATCCAATCCGAATAAAATATCTACAATTTAATAGGTATATTTTTTACTAGCTTTTTATTCACTTGCAATGTATGTATTTATGTTTGTCCGGGTGGAATCTTACAACTGAATTTTAAACCCGTTCCCTTGAAGCGATTGAGCTGAAATTTGGAATACATATGTAACTTTGGTGACAATGCAATAGTATGGTACCATGGTGGTCTTGATGGAGACGGATGCTAGACAACAGAACTTCTGAATGGATTATAGTAAGCTACTAGTGTTTGGGCTCATTTGAATCTGCTTGCGGTTCCGATTATGAATTTTGTGAAAGCTTGTTTTGAAAAATTAATTTTTCAACAAAATACTTATTTTATTTATGAGCCCTTACCAAGGCGATTTTGAAAGAGGTGTCAGCTGTCTAACTAATATTGACGATAATATTGCAATTTGCGTATGTGCTCTGTATCACGTAGTCACAAGTTGAATGAGTATGGAAATGTTATCGTGGCAAGAATGTTGTATATCAAACTATTAAAAAGATTAAATGTCTGAACATAAAATCTTTAAACTAGGTCAGACTATCTCTCTTTTGTCTAGAATTATGTCTACCTGGTTCTTTTTAATTAAGTGAGAGATTCAAGGAAGATACTGTAAAAGACGGATAAAAAAATTTAATATACTAACTTCCACCAAAGTATAGCTTGACAACCAGATTGGTGAGTCATCTGTATTAATATTATAAAGAGGAAAGATTTGTATTTTTGTGTGTGTGTATGTTTCTAATGTTTGAACTCAAAAACTACTGTGCCAATTTCAAAAATTCTTTCACTATTGGAAAGCTACATTCACAGTGACATAAATTATATTTATTGCTAGAAAAGATTAGGGATCCTTACTAAAACTTAAATAACGTAACCCAAGGTGTAAAAAAGTGCCCTAAACCGTCTTTCGTCGAATGCGCTGCGGAAACTATTTATGATAGAATAAAAGTATGTTCTACAATATTAAAGAAAATATTAATACCTACAAAAAATAATATTATAAAGCCGAAAGATTTGTTTGTTTGGTTGTTTGCATTGAATAGTCTCAGAAAGTACTGGACCGATTAAAAAAATTTTTTTTCACGGTTGGGAAGCTACACTATCCCCGGGTGACATACCTACTTTTTACCCTACTGCGCAGAAGGAGGGTCATATTTTTATTGAAAAACTACGCATGCGAAGCTGCGGATTGGTCAGCTAGTATATTATATATCACAGACAATTGCTGCAATCAAACCAATTTGGCGATATCTCAGAGCAATACATACCTATAGCGTTTAGTTTGGTCGCAATTGACAGAGTTGGACTTTTACCATTCAAGCAAAATATATCACAGACAATTGCTGCAATCAAACCAATTTGGCGATATCTCAGAGCAATACATACCTATAGCGCTTAGTTTGGTCGCAATTGACAGAGTTGGACTTTTACCATTCAAGCAAAATATATCACAGACAATTGCTGCAATCAAACCAATTTGGCGATATCTCAGAGCAATACATACCTATAGCGCTTAGTTTGGTCGCAATTGACAGAGTTGGACTTTTACCATTCAAGCAAAATATATCACAGACAATTGCTGCAATCAAACCAATTTGGCGATATCTCAGAGCAATACATACCTATAGCGCTTAGTTTGGTCGCAATTGACAGAGTTGGACTTTTACCATTCAAGCAAAATATATCACAGACAATTGCTGCAATCAAACCAATTTGGCGATATCTCAGAGCAATACATACCTATAGCGTTTAGTTTGGTCGCAATTGACAGAGTTGGACTTTTACCATTCAAGCAAAATATATCACAGACAATTGCTGCAATCAAACCAATTTGGCGATATCTCAGAGCAATACATACCTATAGCGCTTAGTTTGGTCGCAATTGACAGAGTTGGACTTTTACCATTCAAGCAAAATATATCACAGACAATTGCTGCAATCAAACCAATTTGGCGATATCTCAGAGCAATACATACCTATAGCGTTTAGTTTGGTCGCAATTGACAGAGTTGGACTTTTACCATTCAAGCAAAATATATCACAGACAATTGCTGCAATCAAACCAATTTGGCGATATCTCAGAGCAATACATACCTATAGCGCTTAGTTTGGTCGCAATTGACAGAGTTGGACTTTTACCATTCAAGCAAAATATATCACAGACAATTGCTGCAATCAAACCAATTTGGCGATATCTCAGAGCAATACATACCTATAGCGTTTAGTTTGGTCGCAATTGACAGAGTTGGACTTTTACCATTCAAGCAAAATATATCACAGACAATTGCTGCAATCAAACCAATTTGGCGATATCTCAGAGCAATACATACCTATAGCGCTTAGTTTGGTCGCAATTGACAGAGTTGGACTTTTACCATTCAAGCAAAATATATCACAGACAATTGCTGCAATCAAACCAATTTGGCGATATCTCAGAGCAATACATACCTATAGCGTTTAGTTTGGTCGCAATTGACAGAGTTGGACTTTTACCATTCAAGCAAAATATATCACAGACAATTGCTGCAATCAAACCAATTTGGCGATATCTCAGAGCAATACATACCTATAGCGTTTAGTTTGGTCGCAATTGACAGAGTTGGACTTTTACCATTCAAGCAAAATATATCACAGACAATTGCTGCAATCAAACCAATTTGGCGATATCTCAGAGCAATACATACCTATAGCGTTTAGTTTGGTCGCAATTGACAGAGTTGGACTTTTACCATTCAAGCAAACCATCATTGGCAAGTAAATTAAAGCAAATAAAATACGTTAAATTCAGGCAAAACATGCATACGTGTGTGTGTTCCTGTAGTTATTTACACAAACAAACACACGCATAACATTTTAAAAATACAGAATGCACAAAAAATACACAAAATAATCAAATAAAAAATAATACACAAAATCTATGAATGCATAAGAATGATGAATTACCATTATATTCATAATAATGAATGAATCATAGTCTCTTCTATTTGTTACTTCTTTTACCGTCCATGCGGACGGAAAGCCAGTGCGTAAAATATATGTGATTTGAAAAATAGTCAGAGAATAAGGGAATTGTTTTTAAATAAAACCTTTTTTTTATCCTCTGGTACATAATTTGAAAGAGCTGCGTTTAAGGATTAATTACAAATTTAAGGGCAATTTAAGTGGTAGTATAAAATGTACAAAAAAATTGGAATTTAGATATTAACAGAGATAGTAGGAGTCAAACTCAGATGCAGTGTAAATGTACTTCTAAACTGTCCCTAAGTACAGGTAAACTAATACTACTTAAATTAAATATCAATTAATGAATGAAAACACTGTAATGTACCTATACCAAACAAATAAAAATTACAAACAAAATTTAAAGCAATTAATGATTATCGAATATCTAATCCTCCTAATAATGCAGTCAGGGTCATGGGGACACTTCCGCCTGGTAGTGATCTGGAGCAGTTTATCTATAGATCGTTTGCAACGGTCTTTAGATGATTCAACTGTTTCTTTTGTACTATTATTGTAAATAATCCTAATTAGTAAAATGAACTACTAATTGAGTGGCATGCTAATTGATTAACTTAATAAATTTTATAGAAAGTTTAATCTGACATGAATAGCGCTGAATATACGAGAAGTCTCTGTATGGACGTAGTTAAATTAACTCCCGTTCGCGTTCTTGCGGGTTACTACTCTAGCAAGGGGGAAATGTTCGCCGGCCGGTTAGACCGTCGTCAGTCAGTCACTGACTGCTAGAGAGTTATGTACCTACTTATTGTAGTGAGTAATGTTATTTTATCCAGTTGCATTATGCCATGTTTACAATGTACATTTAGTTCAGTCAGTTATCGTTCTATTTAAATAAGCGTTTTGTTTCCGTTTTACAAACATACCAACATTATCTTATCGACAGCATTAGTAGATGGAGTTTACGTACGGAATACACGCTTGTCTGGTTCTTAAAATTGTGCTGTGATGTAAAATATTAATGTGGATACTAGAATTTTAATATAAATAAATTAGTTGTTATCACCGAAACAAATATGACTGAAAGCTCGTTGGATCTCCGTGAGTTGGAAAAATTAAGGTTAGTTTGTTTTCTTTATATTCACAAAGTGAAATATTTTTAGAGAACACGATCGATTCGATACGGTCATGTAGACAATATCTGTTAATGAAAGTACCTTCTGTGATGTACCTGTACTTAGGACAACAATTACTAGAGGTACATTGTTTTATCTACTGATGTAATAATATCCAATTTATTGAAACTTATTTACTCGTATCAATTAGTGCATTACATACAGCTCGACCTACAAACAACAATCAACTCAACAGATCATTTTACAATCTTTGATACTTACATTAATTGACATTAAGCTCTCAAAAATGACATGATCACTTAAATACCATTTAAAATAATCAAAATTGTTGAAAAGTACCGTTCTCAATTTAGTTGATAAAAACAATAATTTTAATTTGAAAATAATGACCACGTACTCTACTGTACATGCCCTTGATTCTTTTAGGGAAGGATTAAGAATCTTGATAATATAATTCTTTGGTATCAGACAAGACTTATCTAAGGTATATGTGACTGGTGTTTGTTTCGACACGGATTTTTTAAATGATCACATTTCTATACGACCATTTTAACAAAATAATTACATTTGAATTTGTACTTTTTCAGACCAAATGTAAAATCAGAAGCAAAGGAAGATAAATGCTGCGGGGAGCCAGAAAAATGGCAGGTGCTCCTCGAACCGGCTCTGGTGGGAGCCATGCTGGCCATCAATCTGGGCCAGACCTCGTTACAAAACTTCTACCTTAGAACAGCGTGCACAGTCGACTTGAATCTCGACCCTAGTATTTGCAGCAAAGGGGTGGGAGAAGAGTTTCAGGCAGCGGAGGTAATTTTGAAAATAAACGAACTTGACGGACGTACCTACCTACCGATGCACGTTACCTATCAAACTGCATTATGTGGACCAACATATTTATCACCATGGAGTACTACTCATTCTAATCTTGATGATTGAGATAACATTTTTGCAAAGTGCCAAACATAACTTCCTTTATCTAAAAAGGAAATCTTAGATTTGGTGACGAAATTTGTAACTACCCAAAATTTACGAAATAGTTATGAGTATTGCAATCGTTCTCTTCAACCTTGGGATGATCTATCAAATTATTTTTATCACAAAAAAGCTTGTTGTTTTTATACAAATTTCTATGTACTTTTTCTAGGCCCAAAGTCAAGCGCTGCTCTCAAGCGTGAACATCAGCAGAAGTTTCGTTGGAGCTCTGATAGCTACCATCGTGCTCCTATTCGTTGGGCCTTGGAGCGATTGCAGTGGTCGTCGAAAACCGCTCCTCATTATGTCTTTGACTGGCATGAGCGTAATGACATCGTCAGTTTTGCTAATGCTAACGTTTCCTGGTGCAAACACTGTACAGGTTTTGTACGCGGTGCAAATACCCATATCGATGGGAGGGAACTTTGGGTTGTTACTCGCTGCAGCTTTCAGTCATATTGGTGATGTAAGTATGTATTCATATCTGTCCAACTAATTAGAAGCATTCTACTTACAATTAAGGTTACAAACTAGCAAAAACTCAGAAGAAACCATTATATCTTGCACTTGAAGTTGAACAAACTTTATGAGAGGACATCTTGTATATTTTCAAATTGTTTCAACTAAGTCTTACCTATATAAATTCCAGTTGTGCCACGCCACTGGAAGAGACGTGACTCGGAACATGGGCACCCACCGAGCTGCAATCCAGATAGCCCACGTGGTGGGCGCGATCAGCGGGCCTCTGATTTACCGCGCCCTAGGATTCTACGGTGTGTTCTCAATTGTTTTATTCCTGCAGGTATTTGCTTTGATTACCCGTTGCTCTTACAGCTATCTAATTATGCTACTAAAACTCAGTAGTTTCGTACTCTAGGCTTCTTGATAATTTTGATAGCAGGCGTAGGTCTTTTCATTACAGAATACCAGTACCATCAGCTGAGAACTTTTATTTGATATTTTCTTTCTTAGACCACTACGCTAGTAACGCTAGTTATTCAATTGTTTAAGTTAAAAATATGTGCACTTTTAAAAACAAACGTATGTTTTTTTACAGTTGTCATCGTTGACTTACATAGTGATTTTTATGAAAGACGTGAATATAAACAGCGAAAATAAAGTATCAGTGTTTAACTGGAGACTACCGTTCAATGCTGTCCAGTGCTTGGTGAGACGAAGAGATGGACACAAGAGGACTATTATCTTCCTCATGCTTATTGTGTCTCTTGGAGACAGGATTATTTTAACTGGTAAGAACGTGACAGATATAGCGTATGATAAATTTACTTGGGTCGGTAGAGACGACCGATGACGTGTCAGTACAAGTAGTGGCTGTGTTACAGCCATGCTTAAATACATTGTTGTAACACCAATGAACACTGCTTGGTTTAAAAACACTCGGGTTTAGTTTTAAATTTGTCTACCGAGCTAGATAAGTAGATGGCACTGTTATTGATTATTTTTCCATTGAAGAATTGCAAATTATTAAATCTAGTCTATTTTCAGTACTAACTGTAAACAATTGCATAAATGTATATCGAATACACGCTGCTATTTTCATTTCCCTATGATGCTATATAATTAAGAACCCTGCTGTAATAAAGGCTCAGTACGAAAAAGTATTTTATGTGATTAATATCATGTCTAATCTTCTTTTCCAGCGGATGTTTACTACGCATACATGTACTACAGAGTCAAGTTTCATTGGGACGACATTCTTTTTGGGTCCTTTCTCGCATATAGAAACGTCGTCAGTTTCCTAGGTTAGTAACAAGCTTGTCTTGTGTTCAACGACCTTTCTACTTTTTCACGTTCATTGCTTTAGGTGCATGGATATAACATTATGACTTAGCGACCGTTATATCAGCTGATCACCAAAAAAATATTTAGGCAAGATTCGTGACTAAGAACACAGTCTTTATAGGAATATATTTTACTATTAATCTCCATCACACAATTAACTTCAATACAGACTTTATCTTTAATGAGGTAGTCATAATCCCTTGACCCATCTGATGAGATGCGGTTACCGCTATAATCTATTATAGCCTATAACAATTGTATTGCTTAGGTGGCATTCTACTAGTCATTTCCGTCAACACTGAACATATAATAGAATATAAAGACTAGTGGTTCGCCCCGAACTGACATCTCGCGAGTCTCCCAACACACAACAAAAATATTCTTAGGGCGACTCGCGCAACGATGCCGAAACGTATTTAGTGGCTAAATATGATTTAAGGAGTCGTCAAATCATACAAATACGTAAAGTTTAAATACGTTTAGTCGCTGAATACGTTTAGGAACCGTTGTGCAAGCCGGCCTTAATCTTTGACTAATAAAATAGTGCCACGAAATAAATAACCAAACAAATGGACCTACAGTTTCAATCAAATTACAGGTAACAGGAGTTCATGTATTTTGGTTACAATTTTCTGGGCTATAAATTGCAGTCATTCTGGATTTCAGACTTTTGCCTATATTTGTGTAACCAAAGCTACATACATACCAAATTTCAGCACTGTGGGTTCACTGGTGTACCCTGTGAATTTTGTCAAAGTTCAGTTTTTATTATGGCTAATAACTTAATAACTTTAGTTTAAACTTAGGTTTACAATAAAATAAAACTGATAAACGCTTCAAAAGTTATGTCCACGGACATACAAACATACATACATACATACAACGCCGATTTGCCCAAGTTGATTTAGAGCTCTCGCTTCGCTCGATCAAATAGGTAACTTTTTATTGAATTACCAAACAAACAGAACATCTTCAGACAGGCGGCGTTATCGCTGAAAGCGATCTCTTCCAGGCAACCTTTGAGCATCCTTGATGTTGATGAACTATCTGATGATTTCAGGAACACTGTTGATCCTGACGGTGCTGAAGCGCCGGCTTTACTTGTCGGATGAGATCGTTGGAGTGCTGAGCAGTATATCGTTTCTCTTGGCAAGTTCAGGGCTCATTGCTGCTACGTACACCATCTGCGTGTTTATTCGTAAGTTTAAATGTTTATGATCCTAACCGTGCAGAATAGAGCGCCAGTTACTTCTATAGGATTAGATTGTTAGCGGGTTTTATTTTTAAATTTACATTTCATAAAATTAACTAAGTACTAAATGAAACTGTAACGAAATATATTGGCAAACGACCAAAATTCCTACGCGACACTTACGGTCTCGAGACAACATTCATTGCCCGCTATATACATCTAGATTTTTGTGACATTCATCATTATTTATATTTGTTCCAGTTCCAATATTCGGAATAATTTCCCAGGGTTCGCAAGTGGTTCAGAGACCCCTGGTCAACAAACAGATACTTCCTACAGAGCAAGGTAAATTCATGGATGAAATTTGTTTAATACTGTTACAAGCTGAGGGTTCGGGATAATTAATGAAGATCAATTTAACCAAAATAACACATTTACTAAACAGTCGAATCACTAATACACAATTTTAATCCCAAAACACTAATTCTCACTATCGTTTACAATAAAACACTTATAAACAATTAAAAGTCTCTTGAATGTATTGCACTTTTAGCTTAGTAAAGACTCCACTTATTGCTGAGGTAAAGACTCCACTCATCGCGGAGTTCATAGTTCATTTTTATTAATAACAATAAGTTGCATGTCATTTACATTGTTAAAAATTGAATACACGATGAAATAAAAATAATAAATGCAGTATGTTAAATACATTAAATATTATCGTATAATAAGCCATTTTTAGGGTACCCATAGGGGTAAAACGGGGCCCTATTACTAAAACTCCGCTGTCTGTCCGTCTCTCGCCAGGCTGTATCTTATGAATCGGGATAGTTAGACAGTTGAAATTTTAACAGATGATGTATTTCTGTTGCCGCTATAACAACAAATACTAAAAACAGAATAAAGTAAATATTTAAGGGGGGCTCCCATACAAACAACGTGATTTTTTTGCTCTTTTTTGCTCGATATTGATAACGACAATAGGTAGACGCTTGAAATATTCACAGAATATTTAGTTATATATTCACATAAAAATAAATAATTAAATTAAAGTAAAACAAATATTTAAGTGGGGCTCCCATACAACAGACATGATTTTTCGCCGTTTTTATAGATAATGGTACAGAACCCTTCGTGCGCGAGTCCGACTCGCACTTGGCCGGTTTTTTTAAATTAACGCTTAAAGGATTGCGTTGATTGTGCATTAATAATGTCCATTGGTAAGTGATTGTAGACGGCGGGCCCCAACACATGTACACACGGCTACACATCAAGCTATACACTTCCAGTATAAGCTGACCTCGCATTGTGTAGGCGTTTCGTACAATGAGAGGCCAGCTAATACTAGAAATGTATAGCTTGATGTGTAGCCGTGTGTACCAGCTTCGAAGTTTTGGTAAGGCGCCTCGGCACGGCCCTTAGCTTTTGAGCATTGGTGTCATTTATACCTATGACAATCACGGAGTCTCGGGTACTCGCTCAAGTGATTTCGTGCATAAGTAGCGGCACGAAAGATGACAAGGGCTGGGACTGTCCTTTTCCTTAGCAAACGAAAGATCGGACGAGCGGAACTGTCCCAAGCTACTCGGGCTATGGCGCGTAATGCATTCTAAACACTCGCTCCCACTCAGCCCCAGAGCTCAACACCGTATTGGAGTATACACTCTTTATAAACAATCGTTGTATAAAAATAATTTATAATACTAACTGTGAAGGCTTCAGTTATAAGAATCCGGTACCAAGTAGAAAAAAAATGTAGCAACTCTTATAGTTTTGCTATGTTTTTCTGTCTGTGTCCGACCAGTATTAGCCGCTTTATTCGTAAAATATGAGCGCTGTAAATCTGTAATTTGGCATGATGATTCGTTTTAGTGACGCCTATTAAGTTAACAAATAATAAGAAGCGTGTGTCGGAGGAGCTCGCACAGTGCAGGGTTCCGTACTCAGTAGGCACGCCTGTATTTTTATATTAAGTATTTGATTTTAACGTACGTACCTCTATCTTCATTCTAAACTAGTGGTTCGCCCCGAACTGAGATTTAGCGATTCTCCCAAAAAACAAAATAAATAATATTCTTAGGGCGACTTCCACAACGATGCCTAAACGTAATTAGTGACTAAATATGATTTAAGGAGTTGTCAAATCATACAAATACTTCAAATTTAAACATATTTAGTCACTAAATATGTTTAG
This sequence comes from Philereme vetulata, assembly GCA_918857605.2. NCBI lineage: Eukaryota > Metazoa > Arthropoda > Insecta > Lepidoptera > Geometridae > Philereme > Philereme vetulata. The sequence continues at coordinate 12,885,607 of OU975432.1, forward strand.
TGATCTTTGTGCATACCGGCCTTAATCTTTGACTGATAAATTAGTGCCACGAAATGCTAACCAACTTACTTGACCTACAGTTTCATTCAAATTAGAGATAACGGGGATTCATGTTAATTTGTTACTCTAGGGGTAGAAATTGCAGTTATTCTGGATTTCAGACTTCCCTATATTTGTGTCACTAAAGCTACACGTATACTAAATTTCAGCATTGTGGGGTCACTGGTATTGGTACCCTGTGACATTTTGTCAAAGTTTTATTTTTATTATGGCTAATAACTCAAAAAATACAAGAACTAAACTAAAAATAAAAATGGAGGTTGTTTCTATAAAGAACTTTCATTTGACGTCCCACTTGACCTAATAGTCTCATTTTTTTTTTACTTTTCTTGAACCCCAATATCTTAACAACCCCGAACATTTTTAGCTCATTTAGTCACGCCATAATTGTGCCATCACTGGCCACAAACGATGATCAACGCTTCGAAAGTTATCCTCGGACAAACAAACATACATACATACAACGCCGATTTGCCCAAGTTGATTTGGAGAACTCGCTTCGCTCGATCAAATAGAAAGTTAATTTTGCAGATGTTTTTTTGTAATTTTGTAAGAAGTGTTTGCAACCCCAACTACAGACATAAATAAGTAGGTGGTCGTAAACTAGTAAAGTCTACTCATGATAGATAGATAGATAGATAACTCTTTATTGAATTACCACACAAACAGAAATAATAAAAGAAATAAGTACTGGGTTAAAATAAATAAGGCAATACAATGGGCGGCCTTATCGCTAAAAGCGATCTCTTCCAGGCAACCTTTGGATGGAGCAAAATTTTTAAAAATTACGGAGTGCTTTAGCTTTAGCGGATACATTACATTTACACATAATATATTCTAAGATATAATAATAATATGAAGTTTTAATCCTAATACTTAATATACTTATAAAATAGACTAATATATAGGTATATACATATAGCAAACTATACTAACAGATAAAATAAGTACATAAATAGTAAATAAATAACGCTAGGAAGATGACATCGTCAGGTAATGATGTTTCACCTACTCATGCAGCTTTGATAAGTCTTGTTCGACACGCGCTTGCCCAATTATTGTACAGCTCCAAGGGACCACGGGATTTAAGTATTCCTAAGAAAAATGGCCTTGCAGACAGATAGTCAGACAAACAGACGGACAACAAAGTGAAGGTTCCTTTTTTCCTTTTAAGTTACGGAACCCTAAAAACCGAGCACAAAAATATAATGAAGTGTAATTTTATTGACACATGTTCAGTGTTCACACAGCCGTTCTCAAACCGAAAGGTCTGATACGTGACGATGGTAAGCGGCCTGACGGTATGACTCTTGTACCTTGGGAGAAGGGTATGCCATCTCATCTGTCTGGTATAGCAGTTAGGGCCGGCCGGTGCGGCGGCAAATTTTGTCGAAGATTTCAAGCGGCGGAAATATGGAAGTCTCGACAGAGCTTACGTATTTTAACCATTTGGCGTCGAAGCCCTGAATCTATGGGGTATATGGTATCTGGGTTAACACATAGCTAAGCATTGCAATTCAGCGGGGCAATGCAGCCAGTGTCCTGGGGACACTTCTACGTGGGAGTGATCTGGAGCAGTTGAGATATCTCAACTGATATGTCTGTATATGGTCTTTAGATGATTCAACTGTTTCTAACTGTATTTTATAGTCATGTAAATAATTGTACATTCTTTCTGTTAACCATGTTCAATTCTATCTTTCAGGTAAAATATACAGCGTGCTGGGAGCTCTAGAATCAGCCACGCAGATGATCACCACTCCGCTGTACTCCCTACTCTACAGCAAGACTGTGGCCACCATCCCCGACGCCTGGCTGTTCCCCGGCATAGCTTTATCCTTCCTACAACTACTAGCATTCCTATTTACAAGAAAACTTGGAGATATATCAAACAAGGCTGATTTAGATGCCAAGGATAATGTAGAACTTGACAAAAATAATGCAGACATTTCAAAAGAAATCAAAGATGTTAATCATTTGAATCATCAATCACCGGAAACTCAAGATAAGAAAAGTTAAAAAATAATTAGATAAAGCATAAAAAATATGTTATTAGATTGTTTATACAATGGTGATTTTAATAAACATATTTTTATATTCAAATTTGTTTGTTTTGAAAACCATGTTAAAATACTCCATAGTTATATAGGGTGTTTGATAATATACGCACAAAAATAAAATGGGTTATTTTGATGAGCATAATAAATAAATTTGAGAAATGTTTACCATAGAAATGTGAAATTTATTTTGGCATGTAACAACACTACAACACAAAAACAAACACTATATAAACTTATGTTGTGCTATTGCATAATGCTTGCCATCTAACCACAGATACTGTAGGTATTGGTGAGGTCTCGATATATCTCTTGTTGTCCCTTTCTAACCCAAAACCCGCAGCCATTTCCGAAAGAGATATCAAATCGGCCTTTATTTTTGGATGTCAATTGCAAGAGTAGGTAGTGAGTTTTATATTGAATTAATCACCTAAGCTTTCGATTTTATTTAAAATTGGTTATTATAACTAGTAGTTTTTTTTCGAGAAGTCTTTTTATGTTTTGAAAAACCGTCTGAAATATCGTCTGTATATTACCAAACATCCTATATGTACAACTAAACTCAGTAAGCCATTGAAATTGTGCCAATGTGCCACTCGCTTGTTCTATTTCCATGAAGTAGACAAAAAGAGAGAGATAGATCTCTACTCCAATGGAATGCAATCTTGTTCCATTTCCATGAAGTAGAGAAAAAGAGAGGGAAAAAGATCTCTTACCTTATGTTAAGAGGAACACAATAAGTTCCAATTACAAAGTTGCTGGTGAAATGGTAGACTACTACTGTAAGAGCTTCTTGTGAAAAGTTCATCCAGGGAAGTACTACCACCTGTTGTGTGTGTAGTGTTGTGCAGTGTTGTGTAATGCGTGGCACATGCACAAAGGCGAGCTTAACCCTAAGTAGAGATTTCTTCAAGCAAACCTTTGAGCCTAAAGAGAGATGATTTTATAAGTAACAAAAAAACATACTGGATATTTCACAGCGCGCTGTTTAGCCCCAAACTAAGCCATGCTAGTATCTACTAGGGGCACCAGATAACTAAACTTGAAGGCTTACGCCTTCCTGATATTAAGTGGTCACCGTCGCTTATAAACCCTGTACTTATATACCTTAAACTAATTATATCTAAATATACTTAAAGTATTACATATAATATGGTGATTATAATAAACTAGTAATATATAAACGAGTATATACCTAATAAAAATACATGTGTAAGACATACTTATTCCGAAGCACGCGGTATATATTCAAAGTCCTATCAGATTCCTATCATGTTGTTTTTAACTGATTACTTTTATCATGATTGTTACCGCCATTGTTTAATTCCGCACTATGCACGATAATGTTATGTGTAAAGGCACGTTTATGAAGACGCGTGGTGCGGTGCGCTGTGCGACGCGTTGTGCGTCGCGTTGTACGGCGTGCTGTGTATGCGGCGTATTGTACGGCGCATTATGCGGCGCGTTGTGTGTGCAGCGTGTCGTGCGGTGCGCTGTGAGACGCGCTGTGCATCGCGTGGTACGGCGCGTTGTGGGACGAATTGTGTGTGCAGCGTGTCGTGCGGTGCGCTGTGCGACGCGTTGTGCGTTGCGTCGAGCGGTGCCCGCCGCAAGCCCCGCACCAATGCTCCGCGGCATGCTCCGCCCCGTGAGCAACGCTTCATATCAAGCAAACGTTTCTACATGAACGGTCTCATACATACACAGCATATATTTTAACTGTGACTATAATTTTAGAGTTGACAGCGTGACATGCAAGGCGCTGCGTTTTCATATACGTGCCCTTAGATATTTAGGAACTTGTAATATTCGCTATCACACGCGCACACATCAAAAATAAACTTAGTATACCTAAGGATCACGCATAACTGTTTCGGTTCCTCTGTATCTCTATTTCGTTGATTTATGTAGAAGTACCTATGATGTGATGTTTTAATTACATACGTATCTACTAAGTTTTAAATCAAATTCTACTTAGTTTATATTTTCTAGACAGAACATTGTATTTTGTTTATGGTTTATGTAGGTGGGCGAAGTTAGGTATTGATTTGATAAAAATATTATAGATTTAGATTACATTTTATGATATCGGCTTATATAAATATAGTGCGCATCGCGAACCTTCTGCATAAGCAAATATTTTCCTCAAAGACCAGTCATAAAAATATATAATGTAAGTTGATTATAGAAGTGTTTTATAGGCCGTGTTATAAAATGAGGGCAAAGTAGTACCAGTTTTATACAAACAGAGAAGAGTGAATATGACATGTAAAGTTAGGCAGGTGGCCGGGTAGCATTAGCAAACGGGCTACCTAATTAAATAAAATCTTGTTCATTATCTGGTGCTTATGATTTTTATGTTATAGCTTGTCCTCCACTACCATGTATGTCTCAAGCTGTTTGTTGCTGTTCATTGCCTCAGGTTTTACTATCTAAGTAATAAAGTAATTACGATCACGACTTTGTTTAATGAATCCTCATGATCGGAATCCTAAGATCTGTTACTCAGTTCGCAGACCCTGGAGACCTATCTAAACCAGCTTGTAATAATAGTGTTCTGTTTTTAGAATGCAGCGACCTTTCAACAACGGTCAGCCGAACCAATTGCCACCCCGCCCGTTCTTTGGCGCTGGCCCTCCTGGTCCTGGTTTTGGTCCACCGGCCCCAGGTTTCGGCCAACAAGCCCCTGGTTTCAGCCAACAAGCCCCTGGTTTCGGCCAACCAGCCCCTGGTTTCGGCCACCCAGCCAATGGTTTCGGCCAACAAGCCCCTGGTTTCGGCCCACCAGCCCCTGGTGGTCAGAACTTTCAGCCAGGTAGCTGTTTCATGCCAGCAGCGACCATCCGTAAAATCAGTAACACCACGCCACCACGATTCGACCAACCCTTCCAGTAATGGTTGTGCACACGTTATGGAATCTCGTTTTGTAATTTAAGTTTTGTTTTGTAAATATCTGTTGTTTGTAATAAATTTGTAATGTTACATTATTTTTCATAATTTACTATGCGCATGATTTGGGTAGGAAGATCATCAATCAAACACATTTTATTGCCATTACATTTTTACCCTAGTTTTATAATGATATTGGTAGATTAGATCCCAACAAAAACATTCTGTAAAAACGGGCCAAGATTACTTGAGCATAAAAAGTAGATCAATAAAGAACCACGTCTAAGTGAATAAAATAAAACGATTAACATTTTAATATCACACTGATTGTACGTACTTAGCACTCCATTGACATGTTTAATTAATTTTTTACTAACAAATATAAATTTTTGACATCTGAAAAATAAATGAATTGAATCATCCACATTTATGAAAAATCATCACTTGAGAACGGCTCGAACGATTTGGCTGATCTTTTTTGGGTTCCGTACCTCAAAACGTAAAAAAGGAACCCTTATAAGATCACTCTCTTGTCCGTCTGTCCGTCTGTCTGTCCGTGTGTCACCGCCGGTTTTCTCGGGAACGGGTGGACCTAGCAAGTTGAAATGTATACCAGATACTGAAGTCTATAGTCTCTATTAGGTGTATAAAAATCAAGGTCCTGAGTCAACACGATAAAAAGATGCAGAAATGAAGATTTTCGCGAAAATTGATAAGTATGTACCAAAGTTTACCTTAATTTTCGACTTTTTTTTTTATTTTTCGGATTTTCCTCTTTACTTGTGCTGTAAGACCTTGCTTTTAACCAAAATTGACAATTATAGGTCAACCGGAAGGGTACTTCCGGTTGACCTATAATTGTAAATTTTGCTACCTAATAGGGATTATAGGTTTTGGGTCGAAAACCTATACGGCAGTTCCCGTTCACCTAGAATCACGAAATTTGGCAAAAAGCAAGGTCTTACAGCACAAATAAAGGAAAAATTTCAAACAATAAAACATATTGAACATTAAAGGGTGTCCCCATACATACATAGTAGACGCCAATTAAGATAGGCCTCTGAGTTGTATGGGCGCTCATACAATTTAGAGGACTAGCTTAATCGGAACCAACCAAATAACCAACTAAATAAGGTAAAGAAATAAAATTTTGCTATTGAATAAAATAAATATTTATGTGGGGCTCCCATACAACAGACATGATTTTTTTGCCGTTTTTATAGATATTTGTATTATATTATATTTGTACGGAACCCTTCGTGCGCGAGTCCGACTTGCACTTGGCCTGTTTTTATTTATCTTGTTTATAATTTTCTGAACAAGGTTTGTATGACAGAAAATTTTGAAAAGTTGCACAAGAAATGTGAAAAGTCAGGACAGGACTAGACAAATAGTTTTGTTACTTGTTAGAAGGCTCAACCAGTTTTTGATGTTTTTATTTGTCAAAAGAAAATGCATATCATACTGAACTACTTTTGCTAAGGTGGAATCTCTTTATCTCCAATCATTTAGCTGTTCCTACTATGGTTTCTCATCAGACAAAAGACGGGTGAAATGGGGGTGAACCCTCATTTTCATTTTTTTCCTTTGTGGGGGCACTAAAACCTATCCCTTTACCAAATTAAAGCTCTCTAGGTATATGAGAAGTACTAGTTCTACTTTGATGATCTATAAGTAAGTGAGTGTCAAATTAGCTAAATTTTACCATCAGATATCTTCGAAAATATCTAAGTTATAAATTTGAAGTTCTATGGTCCTCATAGCTTATTAGATAGCGATATTTTCAACGTTTAAATCCTTCCTAGTACCAAGATACAGAGGCTCAAAAATCGACCCAAATGATTCCGAAAAAGGTATTTTAGTTACGTTGCGTTCGACTTGGCGAGGGCACTACCGCGCCCCCAGACAACATGATAACTGCATACGTAAAGTAGGTAAGTAACGGCTGCAGAGCTTCAGCTACGCTGCGCTGGCATGATCGCCCTAAAGAGTTGCTCTCTACGAAATAATTACTTTCGAAAGTAAACACATGTGTACGGTCTCGCGTAGAAATGTTTCTACACTGCGACACGTTTCTAGGGTATTCTTGCTTGCCTGGCTGTAAGAGTTCTAAATTCTCATTAGTGAACAAATTTTGGATCAAGAGCTAAGTCAACCACTAAAACTGGGTCGCTCATTGAAAATGCGTAGACACTGACACCTACTTATCACTTTTTAAAACTAGGTCTTGCCTGTCCCTGTCATTGCGTTTATCAGTTATCAGCCTCCTGGCTGTAATCGTCCTTTGTTCGTTACTAGTGTATATTGGGGCGATGACGGAATAACTTCTTTAATTCCAATAGTCTTATCTCTAGATAGAAAGTAATCTGTCAATAAATTGTTGTGAAATATGTGTGTAGGTACATTAGCGCATTCTAAGAAAAACATATTAGTAGTGTGCGTGTTTTTCATTGTATATATTTTATTATTTTGTTCTTTATTGTTACTCGACAAAATATTTTCTCTCTCTTCCCATACCTAGCAAAGTTACACTTGTCTGGAAATCAATTGAATAAGAATCAAAGTCCTTATCATCTTCATCCTTCTTATCCTCCTCATCCTTCTCATTATCCTTAACCTTTTCTTTCTCCTCATACTTCTCATTATCCTCATCCTCTTTATCGAGGAGGATCCTTCTCATTCTATTCATCCATCTCATTCTCCTCATCGTTCTCACTCTCCTCATTCTTCTCATTCTCCTCAGCCTCTATAATTTCTGAAACTAGGCTAATTACATTTTGTGTTCATAAAATAGTTTATGATTTTAGTTTTTACTAATAAATTATGGACGTAATCTGAATATTAAATATTTTAAATAGAATTTAAAAAATTTAATAAAATGACAGTAAATTGTTGTCATTGTATTACTCTTGTTCTTAGTATTTTAGAATAGTTTAAAATAGTGAACTAGTAAAACCTAATTTAATAACAAATTTATTTATTTTATTATTTGTTTTACAATAGACACACAAATAATAAAACAATGTCTTAAAACTATAGAACATTGTTATACAAGGGCTGTAAGCGATCTATTGTACACGAGACATACTCGTACGAGTATCTTAGAGCTATGAGTCGAGGGTGCTAATGATCGCTTACATCGGAGTATAGTACATTGTTATACAAAGGCTGTAAGCGATCTATTGTACACGAGACATACTCGTACGAGTATCTTAGAGCTATTAGTCGATGGTGCTAATGATCGCTTACACCCGAGTATAGTACATTGTTATACAAGGGCTGTAAGCGATCTATTGTACACGTGACATACTCGTACGAGTATCTTAGAGCTATGAGTCGATGGTGCTAATGATCGCTTACACCCGAGTATAGTACATTGTTATACAAGGGCTGTAAGCGATCTATTGTACACGTGACATACTCGTACGAGTATCTTAGAGCTATGAGTCGATAGTGCTAATGATCGCTTACACCCGAGTATAGTACATTGTTATACAAGGGCTGTAAGCGATCTATTGTACACGCGACATACTCGTACGAGTATCTTAGAGCTATGAGTCGATGGTGCTAATGATCGCTTACACCCGAGTATAGTACATTGTTATACAAGGGCTGTAAGCGATCTATTGTACACGTGACATACTCGTACGAGTATCTTACAGCTATGAGTCGATGGTGCTAATGATCGCTTACACCCGAGTATAGTACATTGTTATACAAGGGCTGTAAGCGATCTATTGTACACGTGACATACTCGTACGAGTATAACACATAACTTTTCATCACGAATTCAAGGACATAAAAAAGTATTATTATAACAGTTTGTTGCTAAAAAGAAAATTTGCGTACCCGATGTCTATTTTCTTTTGCATAACTAGATTATGGCCTCTTTTATATAATAAAAATAAGGTTTTGTCATGGAGGTTGTATTTCATTATAGCATATTATGAATGAGGCCTTTTACATTTTAAAACAGAAATAAGGATTTGTACTGGAGGTTGTATTTTAGTATATTATGAATAGATACAATAAGCCTCCTTCTAGTTTAAAATATACTTACGGCCCACGGAGTGCAAAACGCATTTACGTCATCACATCAGGCTATCGAGCTAACAATGACCAACTTGAAGTGATGTAAAATACGTTAGTAGCTAACTAGTGGTTCGCCCCGAGTTAAGATCTCGCGTGTCTCCAATATAAACAAAAAAAATATTATTCGTAATCTTCGACTATCAAAATAGTGCCACGAAATGTCTTGACTACTTGACTACAGTTTCATTCAAATTACAGGTAACGGGAGTTCATGTAATTTGGATGATCTGTTTTGGGGTAGAAATTACAGTTATTCTGGATTTCACATTTTTGCCTATATTTGTGTCACTAAAGCTACACGCATACCAAATTTCAGCTCTTTGGGGTCACTGGTGTACCCTGTGAACTTTGGCAAAGTTGAGTATTTATTATGGCTAATAACTTAAAAACTACAAGGCTTAAACTAAAAATAAAAACGGGTTCAAAATGTACTCATAAAGACCTTTTATTACACTTTCCACTTGACCGGATAGTCTCATTTGGGTTTGATTTTACCTCTCTTGAACCCCAATAGCTCAACAACCCCCCTACATTTTTTGCTCATTTAGTCACACCAATATTGTGCCATCACCACCTACCTATATACTGAATTTCACGATGATCGGAAAACGCTTCTAAAGCTATCCTCGGTAAGCAAACACACATATTTACATACATGCAACGCCGATTTGGACAAGTTGATTTGGAGATCTCGCTTCGCTCGATCAATGAGTAAATTTTGAGCCCAAATTTTTTAATACATTTTTCATCATCGATTTGTTTCTTCGATACTTATATTTATCTAATCGTGTTTTATGAACGATATGATATGAGTCAGATGACTTACACAAATAATGATAAAGATACCTCTATCCGGTAGAACTGTATTGTTCAGTGAATAATAAATAGTTCGTTGTTTATAAAAGTGTAATTGTTTGTGAAAAATATAATAAAATGTCTCATAGTAAGTATATTTTAACTCACAATTTATTTATACTAGGTATATGCCATTGCACAGAGGTTGGAATTTGGACGTAATTCATAAGCGGAATAAGATTTTTAGCATTCGATCCTCCTTCTACATAAAACTTTAACTATGCTAAATCTCACACTGCTCAATAACCTACAATAAGCTTACAAAGGGGTACAAAGTTCACGTGTTGAAGTTAACGTTTACGCTTCACGTATTAATATAAGGATATTACATTTTTGGCAGGCACGAAAATTTATAACATACATACATAGCTTCAACTTTCTATCTGCAATATCTTTCCACTTATCCTTGTCTTTGGCAGTTGGCTAATTCTATTTGAAGTGTACACACATTGTATAAGTTTCGTGTTTTTAATGCACAAGTTTCTGGTGCACATTAGATAGATAGATAACTTTTTAATGTTACACCAAAAAATACAATAACTAAAACTCGAAAACCTATACAAACAATACTGTATCTCGCGAGAATCGATCTCTTCCAGGCAACCTTTGCATAAACTGGACATTAAACACAGTTATGTATTGTTTATTAATACTATTATTTAGGGTAAACGTCCCAATGCAGAGAAATCCTGATTTTACATGAAATGGGCAAAAAATATGTAGTATTGTTTTCAGATCCACCCCCGCATGGCCCTCCACCGCCATACTACGGGTACCCCGTGCCGCCCGCGCCTGGTGCCTTCGCATACGTGCCCGCCCCCGTAATGATGCCGATGCCTATGTACCCACACATGCCACACGCCCCGCAACAGGCACCCGCTCCTGACCCGCAGCCGACTTATGTCACCAATTATATCTACCAGGAGCCGCCCACCCCCGCACCGCACCACCGACCCGTTTCTGTCCAAACAGGTATATTTATTTTATTTGTTAATAAATAATCACAATAGTCGTGTGTCTCTCCCCCCCCCCCTTTCCCCTTGCCCTCCTCCCCAAGCCCAGAATAATTTTGGAAGCTGCTCTAATAGTTTACGAGCAGGTATATTCGGCCAACTTATTGGTGTAGTTGGAGATATAAGCAGTTCATATAATCTCCATACTTATATACTTATATACAAAATGACGAAATACAAGTGCAAAATGAACTTTGAATTTTAAAATTGCTAAGATACAGCCCTGACTACGGAACTGTTTCTGAGTTGTTTTTTGAATACTTTCAGATGTTATAGACTGGGTGCCCTCAAACCCTACATCAGCTCCAGCATTGTCACACCGTGCGTTTGTAGCAGGAAAGGAAGGATGGGATGGTACCCCTCTGTGGGTGATCAGGGCCCACCACAGCGGCGAGTTCGTGCCTGGCAAGCTAGCTGTGAAACATCGATCGGCTTACATACCTCACGCTGGAAAAGAGGTTCCCGTTCACAACTTTGAGGTATAAATCACACAGATATAAAGTATAACAGTTTATAACAGCCTACTTTTTGCGTAGAAGTTAAAATACAATGGCTGCAGGCTTACCACTCGTTGTTGATCATGGTAGGTACCTACTTCAATACAAACCATTTTAAAACAATTTAATTTTTTTATGATTGATCCTTGAGCATGTCAAAGTCGCGAGACGTCGATGAGTGAAGTACGGAGTGCGCGTTCCAGTACGCGTGCGCGAAGTCTTTGTTGAACGTGCGCACAGATGGATACGCTGATTAGCGCAGGATCGTGGTGGATGTCACAATCTTAGGGATGCCTATAACCACCATCATCATAATTATTGGCCTGTACTATCTTTGAAAGTGACGATGTTTAAAAAAACGAGAGTGCTTTAGATCACACGACTGAAGTAAAACTTATTTTTCAAAATTATATTTTATGAAATTGTTCAATTAGAAAATTGTCCACACGTCTGTAGGTCGATCAGTCTAAGTTCATTCTGAACAGACGCAATTTGCATTCGCACATTAACGTTTAAAAATATACGAAACGTAACTCTCTCTCTTTCTATCTTCACTAACTTATATCTCCCTCTCAACTACCGTTCGCACTTTTCGTAACGCATTCAGCAGCTTACTCCCCAAGTCAAGCGTGCGTAAAGAAGTTTTACGTCAAAACTTTACTATTTTGTTGTATTAATATTTCTGCTGTGAATTTTCCGTGATTGTAGTAAATGATTGTTACCCGTAGTTCCTGATATCTACGATATAGGGAATCCTAGTGAAAGCTCGAGACCGCTTATTTCACTGTTAGATGTTATAATATAGGTATTAATAAAACTAATACAGCTCACCTCACGACTATTGCAGGGGCTTTGGACTGAGTGAGTCTGTCACCTACTATATTTTAACTAATACAGCTCACCTCACGACTATTGCAGGGGCTTTGGACTGAGTGAGTCTGTCACCTACTATATTTTAACTAATACAGCTCACCTCACGACTATTGCAGGGGCTTTGGACTGAGTGAGTCTGTCACCTACTATATTTTAACTAATACAGCTCACCTCACGACTATTGCAGGGGCTTTGGACTGAGTGAATCTGTCACCTACTATATTTTAACTAATACAGCTCACCTCACGACTATTGCAGGGGCTTTGGACTGAGTGAGTCTGTCACCTACTATATTTTAACTAATACAGCTCACCTCACGACTATTGCAGGGGCTTTGGACTGAGTGAGTCTGTCACCTACTATATTTTAACTAATACAGCTCACCTCACGACTATTGCAGGGGCTTTGGACTGAGTGAGTCTGTCACCTACTATATTTTAACTAATACAGCTCACCTCACGACTATTGCAGGGGCTTTGGACTGAGTGAGTCTGTCACCTACTATATTTTAACTAATACAGCTCACCTCACGACTATTGCAGGGGCTTTGGACTGAGTGAGTCTGTCACCTACTATATTTTAACTAATACAGCTCACCTCACGACTATTGCAGGGGCTTTGGACTGAGTGAGTCTGTCACCTACTATATTTTAACTAATACAGCTCACCTCACGACTATTGCAGGGGCTTTGGACTGAGTGAGTCTGTCACCTACTATATTTTAACTAATACAGCTCACCTCACGACTATTGCAGGGGCTTTGGACTGAGTGAGTCTGTCACCTACTATATTTTAACTAATACAGCTCACCTCACGACTATTGCAGGGGCTTTGGACTGAGTGAGTCTGTCACCTACTATATTTTAACTAATACAGCTCACCTCACGACTATTGCAGGGGCTTTGGACTGAGTGAGTCTGTCACCTACTATATTTTAACTAATACAGCTCACCTCACGACTATTGCAGGGGCTTTGGACTGAGTGAGTCTGTCACCTACTATATTTTAACTAATACAGCTCACCTCACGACTATTGCAGGGGCTTTGGACTGAGTGAGTCTGTCACCTACTATATTTTAACTAATACAGCTCACCTCACGACTATTGCAGGGGCTTTGGACTGAGTGAGTCTGTCACCTACTATATTTTAACTAATACAGCTCACCTCACGACTATTGCAGGGGCTTTGGACTGAGTGAGTCTGTCACCTACTATATTTTAACTAATACAGCTCACCTCACGACTATTGCAGGGGCTTTGGACTGAGTGAGTCTGTCACCTACTATATTTTAACTAATACAGCTCACCTCACGACTATTGCAGGGGCTTTGGACTGAGTGAGTCTGTCACCTACTATATTTTAACTAATACAGCTCACCTCACGACTATTGCAGGGGCTTTGGACTGAGTGAGTCTGTCACCTACTATATTTTAACTAATACAGCTCACCTCACGACTATTGCAGGGGCTTTGGACTGAGTGAGTCTGTCACCTACTATATTTTAACTAATACAGCTCACCTCACGACTATTGCAGGGGCTTTGGACTGAGTGAGTCTGTCACCTACTATATTTTAACTAATACAGCTCACCTCACGACTATTGCAGGGGCTTTGGACTGAGTGAGTCTGTCACCTACTATATTTTAACTAATACAGCTCACCTCACGACTATTGCAGGGGCTTTGGACTGAGTGAGTCTGTCACCTACTATATTTTAACTAATACAGCTCACCTCACGACTATTGCAGGGGCTTTGGACTGAGTGAGTCTGTCACCTACTATATTTTAACTAATACAGCTCACCTCACGACTATTGCAGGGGCTTTGGACTGAGTGAGTCTGTCACCTACTATATTTTAACTAATACAGCTCACCTCACGACTATTGCAGGGGCTTTGGACTGAGTGAGTCTGTCACCTACTATATTTTAACTAATACAGCTCACCTCACGACTATTGCAGGGGCTTTGGACTGAGTGAGTCTGTCACCTACTATATTTTAACTAATACAGCTCACCTCACGACTATTGCAGGGGCTTTGGACTGAGTGAGTCTGTCACCTACTATATTTTAACTAATACAGCTCACCTCACGACTATTGCAGGGGCTTTGGACTGAGTGAGTCTGTCACCTACTATATTTTAACTAATACAGCTCACCTCACGACTATTGCAGGGGCTTTGGACTGAGTGAGTCTGTCACCTACTATATTTTAACTAATACAGCTCACCTCACGACTATTGCAGGGGCTTTGGACTGAGTGAGTCTGTCACCTACTATATTTTAACTAATACAGCTCACCTCACGACTATTGCAGGGGCTTTGGACTGAGTGAGTCTGTCACCTACTATATTTTAACTAATACAGCTCACCTCACGACTATTGCAGGGGCTTTGGACTGAGTGAGTCTGTCACCTACTATATTTTAACTAATACAGCTCACCTCACGACTATTGCAGGGGCTTTGGACTGAGTGAGTCTGTCACCTACTATATTTTAACTAATACAGCTCACCTCACGACTATTGCAGGGGCTTTGGACTGAGTGAGTCTGTCACCTACTATATTTTAACTAATACAGCTCACCTCACGACTATTGCAGGGGCTTTGGACTGAGTGAGTCTGTCACCTACTATATTTTAACTTCTAATATATGGGAAGAGCAAGTAAATGAACTGAAAGCCGCTTAGCGAGCTATGGAAAGAACTATGCTTGGAATTTCTCTCAAGCGTAGAATCCAAAACGAGGTTATCTGACAGAGAACCAAGGTCATCGACATATGTAGCTTAGAGGGTCAGCATGCTGAAGTGGCAGTGGGCCGGTCATATCTGTCGCAGAACCGATAACTGTTGGGGTAAACGTGTTCTGGACTGGAGAAGCGAAGTGTAGGACGCCCTCCGGCTAGATGGAGTGACGATTTGCGCGCTGTGGCTGGCAAGGGTTGGATTAGAAGAGCTGAGGATCGGGTGCACCCTGGGAGAGACCTACGTCCAGCAGTGGACTGTTATAGGTTGATAATGATGATGATGAGGTAAATGATTAACAGCATGTGCTAATACCATCTTGTATTCCCACATAACAATAAATTGTTACATGACTGAACCTAGGGAAAGGGGACAGCTGGCGAGAACGACGTGATATACAAAAAACTTAGGTACGCCTCCACCCGATTGCTACTTGTTTTGTAGCAAGCCGCCTCAACTAAATTATTAGGTTGAGAAAAAACATTTCTTCGCATTTTTTTAAAAAAATCAAAACATTTTTTAATATAGTTTATTTACATTTAACTAAAGTATGTAGGTACCATTTTGTTCGATAACTTTTTGCCATCTTGTAGGTAGGGGCATGATCCCATTGCTATAGAAATTTTGGGGCTTCTGATCAAAATACCGCGACAAGTAGTTTTGGCAGTCCTCTCGTGATGTTAACCTGGCACTGCATAAATAATTCTGAAGAGACCGAAACAGGTAGAAATCTGAAGGTGCAAGGTCAGGACTATACGGCGGATGCATTAACACCTCCCAGCCAAACTCTCTTAATTTTTGCTGAGTGGCTAAAGATGTGTGAGGTCTAGCGTTATCATGATGAAAAACCACACCCCTTCTGTTGATTAATTCCGGCCGCTTTTTCTCAACTCCTTGCTTTAATCTCATCAGTTGTTTGCAGTAGAGTTCACAATCGATGGTCCTGCCTGGTGGTAACAGCTCATAATGAATAATACCCTTCCAATCCCACCACACACACAGCATCAGCTTGTTGCGAGTTAACCTGGGTTTCGCCACAGTCTGTGAAGCCTGACCGGCCTTTGACCACGACCTTTTTCGCACGTTCTTGTCGTACGTGATCCACTTTTCATCACCAGTTATCAGCTTCTTCAAAAATGGTTCGGTTTCATTACGTCGTAATAAAGAATCACAAATGAGTACACGGTTCACTAGGTTTCTTTCATTGAGCTCGTGGGGTACCCAAATATCGAGCTTTTTTGTGTACCCAGTTTTTTTCAAATGCGCCAAAACTGTTTTGTAGTCAATTTCCAGTTCTTCAGCTACGTCGTAACTACTGATATGCCGATCTTGCTCCACTTTTTCAAAAATAGCATCAATTATATCCGTAATATACAAGAGCGACGTGCATTTTTTACATCAAAATTACCAGATTGAAAACGCTTAAACCAAATTTGTGCTACTCTGACAGACACTGTACTAAGTCCATAAACATCGCAAATTTTTGTAGTAAAATTTTAAAATGAATCGAATTTCTTCATTAGATTCACTCATCTTTACAGTACGAAAAACAAATAAACATCACACATTTTCCTAATTGTAATTTGGAATTATCTTCTTTAAAATTTAAACTTTGAATGATACCAAAACCAGCCAGATAAAATAGTATAGCCAAAGAGATTTTATTACATGTTCATACATACTATAAGGCGAAAAGACTTTTTCCCCAACCTATTAATTCCCATGATGTACATACGGCCACACATCAAGCTATATATTTCCATTATAAGCTGACCTCTCATTCTATGAAAAGCCTACACAATGCGAGGTCAGCTTATACTGGAAATGTATAGCTTGATGTGTAGCCGTGTCTACATCCTCAAATCGTTTACTCAGTACGCAGACCCGAGAAGATATCCCACAAGGGGGAAGATTTAATACATTTATATGAAATCGTGTTAATTGTGTAAGGTGCTGTGTGCGCCGGCCCAAGCTCTTCGCTGGATTCCGGCAAGCAACGGCGAGATCCCCACGGGCGGTTTGGTGGCAGGCAACACGCACAACGCTGAACCACTCTACGTTGCAAGAGTCAGGCATCACCTCTCTATCACACCTGGAAAAGTGAGTTCGTTCATACCTGTAGGTATACGGCCGACTTTCCTTTCAGGATATTTCTTTATGCATTCTGGGAAATTATTTTAATTTATACACTTTGTGTACATATGATTCTAAAGAAGATTAATTAACCCAGATTTAAGAAAAGGTAGGGGCAGAGTTGCTCTGAATTCATTCAATCTTTCATATACTCATATATACGCATTTCTGATTTTTGCTTTCTTCCTTCTATTTTACAAGAATACGATGCACATAAATAAATTACAGTCATTGTTAAATACTTAGTTTATTCGTTATAAAGAAATCGCAATGATTCAACATTGTATTATATACTATCTGACAAAGCCGCAGCTTCGCGCGCGTAGTTTTTCAATAAAAACAGTACCCTACTTCTGCACAGTTGGGTAAAAAGTAGCCTATGTCACCCGGGGATAGTGTAGCTTCCCAACAGTGAAAGAATATTTTAAATCAATCCAGTAGTTTCAGAGCCTAGGTATTCAATACAAACAAACAAATATTTCCTCTTTATAATATTATTATAGACTTAAATATATTTATTATGCCGAAAGTGAATATAATTTAACTGTAGTAAGCGCATTAAAGTTTCTGAATTGCATAACTATAAACCCTATTTTAAAATGAAGATTTTAACCGTGTTATTATACTTAGGTACTATTAAAATATTTAACGATATCATATTCTTTTTTATTTACTGTTTGTCATTTATTAGGAATAGTGCAGCATTAGGGTATATTTCAACTCAATGTTACTTTAATGTTCATTAAAACTCACAATGATCATTAAAAGAGTTCTTATTTTCAGGTTCATCCAAGTCACGGCTGCTGCTACATATCGTTTGGAGGAGCTGAAATCCCATACAAAAGTTATGAAGTTCTCTGCAAAGTCGTTGGGTGAACCAGTAACCCGGAAAAAGCAGAGAGCCGAAATTATGACTTATATTTTACAAATTTGTTAACCATGCGCAGTCTAACTGGACTTTACAGTAGCAAAATAATACAAAGTTATTTATTTTTTTAGAAAAAGGTGTATTACTATTTAATTAACACAACTGTCATCAATCTAAATACCTAGGTCAATATTGTAAATTGTAATAAAAGGCTTATATTGTAAATCTTTAGAGGATCGGAGATATCGTTTTGTATTTTAGTTTCGGCCAGAGACCGTAGTATCGCGCCAAATAAGAGTTTTTTAATATTAAATGTATGCTTCCGTTCCGATCTCGGCAGCAAGCAACAGTGCTGCCACTGTAGTGCTGCGCAGCAGTGCTGCCTGCCGCGCTGATTCCGGGCAAGGCGGCAGTGTTGCGTTGTTTGTGGTGATGCGCTGTTGAATAGTCATTTATTTGATTTTAGTTGACAAGATGTCGATAAGTTAAATTAATTAGTTAGAAGATAATGAAACAAATAATTAACTAATGATTAGTTAAATTCATCGTTTGTTGCAAATTTATTTGCCAAAATTCACGTAGATGTCATCGCTGTGGCGTCGGACGCGTCACTACTGGTCTGCAGCGGCGGCAGGGCGAGACTGCCGCGCAGCAGTGCTGCCGCGGCATTGCTGCTGAGCTCGGAATGTAATCTCATATAAACCTACAGAGAATGTATGGGGATCAGTAGTGCTGCGGCAGCACTGCTGCTTGCCGCCGACATCGGAATCATACCTTTAGATAAAGTGATTTGCAGACTTGCAGTCACAATTCAACACGCAATGCCAATTTATTGATCACGCTCCAATGGCGGTTTTTACACCAAAAGGTTATAGCTAAGTGAAATTGAGTTTTCCGATTGTTCACAATAATATAACTGGTTGCTGTGAACAAGATATAGATTTTATTCTATGAAGGAGCGAGACAGATTCACAACCAAGAGCTAACCAATCATAAGAAAAACCTAAACATTTGAAATACCTACGTCTTAAATTTGAATAACTATATTATTCTCGGGTGGAGTTAAATCTAACGTGGTTTTTTTTGTTTCTTCTGAGCTAATGGATATAAATCTGGTATCAGAGATATAATAGATCACTCGAAGGCAATATTATAGGGATTTTTATAGACAATAAACACATACGAAATGTTGAATGCATAAAAAGTCCTGGCTATAGAACGAGCGGCGCTCGTGTTTCCTCGCACTTGACGAAATTTCATTTACTACATCAATTAGGAACAACCAATCTAGCAACCGTTAATGGCTAACCGATAGCAGAATGTAACTGAAAATCTAATAGTTGATATTTAAACTAGCTAAAGTTAGTTTCGTTACATAAAAATGATAAAATATATTTTAATCATGAAAATATTAGTGGTAAGTTTGGTTTGTGGCAAAATCGAACTCAAACTTTTTTTTTATTTAACTAAGTATATCTATTAGATCATTTTTAATCGTCAATATACGCCTGTTCCTCGCTATCGGGGAGACTCCGGCAACAAACCCGGCTGGCTTATAAATTAACACTCATTAGTCACATTAATGTCTAGTGTCCTCATGTTAGACAATTATTTCAGATTTCACAAGTGAATTCAGATACTGCAAGCGACGATGACGGTAATTAATCTAAGGCCCAGATAGACAGGCGAGAAACCCGCCCTAACCTGACCTGAGGGTCTACGATGACACTTTGCATGCTTCATTTTGTATTTCAGCTCCTTAGAGCACAACCATGTTTTAACTGACTTCAAAAAAGGAGGAGGTTCTCAATTCGACTGTATTTTTTTCATTTTTGTTACCTCAGAACTTTCGACTGGGTGAACCGATTTTGATAAAAAAAACAAAATATTATTTGAAAGCTGGTGCTTCCCGTGTGGTCCCATTTCCATTTGGTCTAGTTCTGACAATGGCATCCATGAGACAACCATATAAGTCTAAATCTTTATGTTACGTTATGTTTTTTAGCTCAGAACTTATTTATCATTTATCAACCGATTTGGAGAAGTTATTTATCATCCGATTTGGAAAATTAGTTTTTTATTTCAAAAAATATACTATCTGATTAGTTCTATAGAAATTTCATCGAAATCGGTCCAGTAGTTTGTTTTTTCTGTTATCTGAAGTAATTTATATGTTATTAAAATAATATAAATATATAAAAAAAATATATATATTGCTGGACATTTCACACAGCGCCTTCTAGCCCCAAACTAAGCAGAGCTTGTACTATGGGAACCAAATAACTGATACAATACGTAGAATTGTTTTTTGTAAATACATAAGGTCAACTCGGCTATGACCGGCATAACTAAATTTAAAACGATACAAATTGTCTTGGTTTGGCTATTCTATAATTTTAAATCCAAATTTGGTTAAACTAGATGTTAGTATATTTAGTTGATCATACAATAAATATGTCAAAATGACAAAGAAACTGTCGGTTCAGAAAATAAACAGCATTTTTTAAAACACGGGAAAATAGACGGATTTGGCTTCCATGTCGGGCTAGACCGTCTAGTGGCAAATTTCTCTACTTTGCGATAGTTAATGTAGCTATAGATACGCACACCTGTATGAATGAATGCGTGTGCAAATAGTAGTTCCTTCCAAATTTCATATTTGTACCCTAAATATAAGAAAATAAGGTTTCATTTCGCTTATTTCGCGAAATTCTGAATTTGTCGGGTAAGACCGGCATACAATGTAATTCCAGGGGTACAAAACCTTAAATAATAACCCACTGCTTTTTAATGAGTAAGAAAAGTTTTATTAAATGATTATATAAAGTTAAAGGCTAAATTAAAAACAAAATGTCCTTATAGTATTAGAACGATGAGATCCAAAATCGTAGGAAAGTACCAACTTTAAAATCTATTCATAAGCAGAACCTAAAATTAGTAACGAAAACTCTCTACTTTTCTTTGAGCATAATATTCTTCGTTTTATTAATGACAACGACCTTATATAAAAATTGAGATAAAAAATCTTTAAAGTTGTAACATTAAAAATAATTGACCCTAACTGTTCGGCTCTGTTTTATTCAATTTATAAACAACAAAAGTAATTTCGTTTAAACTACAATTTTTTTATTCTATGACAATAAAACTCAAGTTAATCAAATAAATATGAACCGGAGAGTTGGGTATTAAGCTTACGAGCTAGTCGATTTTGACATTGATAAACAAGAATCATTCAAAAACTACAGTAACACATAATACTTCAATACTTTTATAAAAAATGCCCTTAGGTAGGACTAGGTAGGTATATAATCATTAAGTTTTAAAAGTAAATCAAATTTTCATCAGAACACATAAAAAAGTTATTAGGTGCTTTAGGGTCTTGTGTCAAATCAATTCTTTTTACAATCTGCATTTCAGAAACGTCGTCATGATCACATGTTTTAGTCATCTTGAATACAAGTTTTGGCTTTTTTATTGTTTTATAAAATTTTATTGAATAACAGAATTCTTCGTCAATTAATTTGATATTTTCTATTATCCCTATGTAGTATGTCCACTTTTGTCGCGTATAATATCTCAACAAGACATTGTCTCCTACATTATAAATGTGTTTTTGATATTCTTCATTGCTTAAATCGGGGATTAAAATGTTTCTGTCCACATTTTCTTTGTTCAAAATTTTTGCTTTGGTATTGTGTTCAACGTCATCTATTAACGATGTATCTGATTTTATATTAATAATATCCGAATCGCTATGGCT
The DNA here is from genome assembly GCA_918857605.2 of Philereme vetulata. Taxonomy (NCBI): domain Eukaryota; kingdom Metazoa; phylum Arthropoda; class Insecta; order Lepidoptera; family Geometridae; genus Philereme; species Philereme vetulata. Next base: position 12,907,447 of record OU975432.1, read on the forward strand.
ACTGATTGAGCCCGAAACACTCGTTGAAGAATGGCTGCGACGTCGTTTTAATCTGGTCTTGCAAAGTCCTGATGGTCCAGGCTTAGGGTTCTTGAAAACATTTTGTTCCTTTCTATTCTCATTTTTCTTTTCTTCTTTATTATTTTTTATTTTATCTGCTTTTTTAATTAATATATTGGAAATAATTTTAACTTTTTTATTATCAGATTCTTGTTTCTGTAAACAATAAGGTAGATCAGTATATTCTTTGGCTACAAACCGTTGCAACTGTATATTCTTTTTTGAAATGTTTCTTAAATACACAACTTCATCTTGTTCTTTGGTTTGATTCTTATTTTCTTCTGATTTACTACTCATCTTTTTTTGTTCGATTTTCTTTTCTTTTTTTATTATCTGTTTTGGTATTAGTTTTTTCTTTTGTTCTTTTGTTTTCCTTTCTAGTACGTCGTCGTGGGTTATGATTTCAGCGCCTAGTGCTACCTTATGGCGCCGTGGTTTTGGTAAATTATCACCAGGTTTAAATTTTTGTAGGAGTAGTTCTTCAAATGAAGTTTTCTGATCCTGTACTAAATTGTCCAGTTTCTTGATAATTTTGGTTTCTACTGGACTCACAAAGTTTTCATTGTTTAGAGTTCCAAAGGCATTCTGATCCTGTACTGATGTTTCCAAAGATTTGTTGCGTCTATTGGATTCATTTGCACTGGCAAGGAATACTGTTTTCAGAGTTTTATTTAAAAAGTTAAGTACTATCTTGAGTAAGGTTTCCGGATTTCTCTCTGTGTCCTTTTGGTTTTGTGTTAAAGTGTGTCGCCCACTCTCAATTTCTTTCCAGTGTCTTAGCTTTAGCATGTCAAATTTGTCCTCTTTAATTTCTTCACGGTTCACTGGGTAAATACCGGCTTTTCTAAATCCATTGCGCAAAACTTGGGGATCTATTTCAGACCAAACCTGCCCAATCAATCGTGCGAATTCAGATTTTGGCAAACATTTTCCTACGTTCAGTCGTTGCCATTGAACTAATAAAGGGTCCCAGCGATCTTTGAAGGATTTCATTACTGATATATCCAGCGGCTGTAAAATATGACTGGAATGGGGTGGCACTTTTAAAATTGTAATATTTTCTTTACGTGCCTCTTCAATAATATTTAGTCCTACGTGAGTCGAGTGGCCATCGTATATAAGAATTATATCGATCAGCGGGCGTTGATCTTTTACTAAAGGTAAAAAGGTTTTTTTAAAATATGTTTTAAATATTTGGGTCTCCATCCAGCCATTATTACTTGCGGCATAAGCTGTGCCCGGATATGCGTCAGGTGAGGTCCATGTATCCCAAACATTTTTCCCCTTAAAAATTATAAGAGGTGGTGCTTTTTTACCAGAAACACTAGCACCAAGAAGAACTGTCGTGTTTTCTCTACCTGGTGACGAGATCACTCTAGTTGATGCGTGCCCTTTAGCACCAACAACTTTAGTTTTGGTTGGATCGTTGGAAAAGCTTGTCTCATCAAGGTTCCAAATCGCCGATGGTTTATTTTGTAAATTTAAATCGCATATTGTTTTTTCGAGGAGATCAAAGTAAGGGTAGATAATAAAGGGGTCTACTGCCTTTTTTCTAGCATATTCTACGGATTGGGGTCTTTTCACGGATAGAGCATGGCGCTCTTTGTATGCTAGGAACCAATCCTTACCGGGAATACCGTTTTTGAACGGAGTTATAAGTTTGTTTTGATTAACGTAATCGCCAACCATTTCCAAGACTTCTTTTCTACTAAGCCCAAATCCATATTTCTCCATCATATGAAGAGATGTTGCTAGTTTATATTCAATGTCAGGTGACAGAGCAGTATTTCGCCCAAGTGATGTAGATTTATCTCTTTTTCCTTTTACGTGGTCCATAATTGTCATGCGAGGTATTTTGTATGTTTTTGATGCTTTATAGCCACTCATCCTGCCGCTTTGAACTTCACGTATTGCTTCCTTTAATTTCTCTTTCGAATACGATCCTCTTTCCGTTCTTCGAGTATATTTTCCCATGGCTAAAATAAATAAAAACTTTTAATAATCTTACAAATACTTTTATTTAGTACTTATTGCGGTTGGAATAATAAATGCTAAATTACATTTAGTATTAGTATTAGAAAATAGTATATATAGGTACCTATAGAGATTTTATTATTTTATTAAAGAAAACACCAAATGTTGACAATTTCTGTGTGCGGCGAAGACCGGCATATGACGCTTATTACCCTCCAAGACCTAGACGGTCTTCGCCGCTCCATTATTTTGAGGTTAGTTTTTATGTTCTTCAACCAAAACTTAGTAAAAAACGGGTATAATACCATAATAATTTAATAACCAAATAGATAAATTAATAAAGAATGAACTTACTTGCATCGATCTTTCAAATAATTGATATTTAAGCAGATAAAACTTTTTTTGTTAGCACGTGGTACACTCCGAATGCAAGTTGCTCACCATACTACACACATACCGCTTTTTTCAGTTAAACCTACATATACCGCCATCTATGTCAATAAATAAGAACTTAAATGGTATTATTGTTCCGCTGATTGTATTGCCATCTTCGTATTTGCCGTGGATTAGTTGTAATTCTTGTTGTACGATCTTTCCCGATAGACGGTCTTCGCCGAGTTGACCTTACTTATAATATATATGTAGGTATAGGGAAACAACCAGACCCGGAACAAATATCTGTAGATCATGCAAACATTAGTTCCGCGGCGAGAATCGAACCCGCTACCTCCTGCGTCTCAGCCGGCTGCACCACGTTACTTGTTTGTCATTGCAATAACAAATTTTCTCAAAACTATTCATGTTACCACCTTACCAATAGTAAGATGAACTCAATATATTCGAATCGTCTATTAGAGACTCCCTTCATGCAAAAGAGATGCAAAGCGCTCACTATTCAGTCAATCACCGTAATGTCACGGATTTATATTTGACAACGTTTTCTTCCAGAAGCTAGAACATCAGGGCCTGATCCACTTGATGAGGTAATACTCTACTTCACGCTTAATATGATACAACACCTGTCTGAGGAACACTTTTTCCGGCACTCCGATACTTCATACTGGCATCAAATAATATAATTTATTCTGTTTCAGTGGCATATGGACTATGTACCTGTAAGTGCCTTCCTGCCTACCAAAAAATAACGTGAGATATAAATTACTTCTGATTAATATGAGTTAATACGGTGGTTTTTTGCAGACTGGATACTTGCCCGACAGCGTGTACCGAGAGCTGGCGTGGTACGGCATCCTGCAGGTTCAGCCTCTGTACCGCAGCACCAAGCACAAGGTGGCGGCGCAGTGGATATGGCAAAAGACGCTCGGCCGGCCTTACGTTATCGTAGAGAACCAACCACAGGTGTGGACAATTACTAATGGAGTATACAAACAATCGCCTACATTGTATGCTTCTGCCAAATAAAGTATCTTACAACTCACAGTCAATGCAGTCCGAGGGGACTGTTAGCCATCAAAGTATTGCGGAGGAGTCAGCTAAGTGGTCTCGGGAGCGACGCCTAGCTCAGGATGTGCTGATGGAGAATATCCGCCTCGGAGGGAACGGGCTCACCGTGCGGACCGTCGTCAGCGCCACGCTAAAAACCTCTTACATCATACAAAATGGTCAGTCTCATTATGCGCACTTTTGAGTCGAATCTTATTCTATATACTTCTACTTCGGACATCATAACTTATGTTCGTTGTAACATACGAGTGAATTCATCCCCAGGAATGTACTTCTCTTGCGAGGAGTCCGAACCGGATGTGGAGGCGTTCCGGGAGCAGTCGAGCGTACACGAACGCAAATGTACCTCCGGCAAGGAGGCGGTGCTGCTACGCTACGACCCGTGCATCGACGCTGAAGCGGCGCCCCTCGAGTACAGCTACACCAACAAGTGGATGTTCTGCCTCGGCGATGGAGAGCGGGAGTCCACCTACTCTCCGGATGGGGACGTGGACTGCGGGAATAAGACAAAGGCAACGCGACGGATCTTTTCACTGATCGATTTTAGCTAACACACTTTATTTTCGACTGATGATTACCTGTAGATATAAATTGCAGATACATTTCAGTGACTTCTTGCGGGACTGTGCGATAGACAACAACGTGGTGATATTGTACGAGTACTTTGGCGACGAGCCTCGCAAGGACATGGTGCACAACACCACGCTGTGCACCTCCTGGGACCCCTGCCGCATATCCTATCTCTACAGAATAGAGGTAAAATATTGCTTCTCAATAAATGTAACTTACTTAATTCATTGATTGATTTTAATCATTATTATAAATACGGGATTTATCAAGTACCGTCTTATGGGTGTTTTGACCGACAATGTTTCGGTTCAATTCGTGAACCTTCATCAGGGTGAGTGCGATCCGCTCCGAATAACGTCTCACCTCACACTGCGCGCCGCTACCTTCTGCGCGCGAGTGGACGGGCGGGGTGGTGGGGATTGGATCAACGAAGGGACAGCGTGTTGACGGGCTGTGTCATCATCACCATCATCACTGCTGCTCTCTTCGGTAGTTCTTGGTACAGGCAAACACACAATACTAACTATGTCTCTACCAGGGTCAGTCACTCTCACTTCTATCACTTGCATCATGAAGACACGGCCTCCAGGCTGGCGGTAGAACCCATCCTCTATCTTTGTTAAAGTTCGGCACATGACTTATTTCTATAGCCTCTCGAATCTTGCAAGGAACGAAAAACTTCTCTCTCGCTAAGACCCGGGCCTTGTCGAAATGTATGTAGTGCGTCGAATCAGAATCTAGGGAATGTTCTGCCACTGCAAAACTGTTGGAGTCGACATTCTTCATTGCACGTATGTGTTCAATCAACCTAGTAGATACGCTTCGTTTTGTTTCACCAATGTAGCATTTACCGCAGTCACACGGTATCATATATAAGCCGGGGACGCCTAGAGGATCTCTGTCCATCGGCGAACGCAGCAGCTGTCTCAATTGTGTTTGAGGACGGAATATCGTCTTGATGCTGTACGTATGGCGTAACAAGTTTCCGATCATAACCGTTATTCCTTTCACAAAAGGTAAGTACGCTACTGCTCTATTTACCGTTGTTATGCGTGATCTTGTGGACGTATCCGCAATTCGACAGCTCTATCTCCATCCGTAGCCGTTTTGATGTAGCACCCCTTTTATGTGGGAGAGCTCGCGGTTCACGTACTCAGAGTCATATAGCCTTAGTGCTTTATTAGTTAGTTTTTTTTTATACATTATAGGCTTGCGTTTGACAACGATCTCGCCTGATGGTAAGCGATGATGCAGTCAACGATGGTACACGCTTGCCTAGAAGAAACCTATTCACTCGCGACTTAAAGATACCCAGGTTGTAGCTATAAGGACTCTGGCAAGGCGTTCCACTCTCTGGCGGTGCGCAAGGGAGGTATTTCTACCATATAGCGGTGGCGCATCGCAGAGCGTCTGGTTGTCCGTTGATAGAATGGAGATGGTGGGATCAGGTTGAAAAGTTCCGCCGCACACTCCCTGAAATGTACTCGATAAAAAACCGAGAGGCCAGCAACATTTCGTCGATGCTCCAGGCTGAGGAGCCTTGCATCAACTAGCTTATTCCCTATGAGCTTCTTGGCTCTTCTCTCAATTGATTCCAGAGCTTAAGTTGGTACTTCACTGATCCGCCCCAGAGGTGAGAACAGTACTCCAAACACGATCGGACTTGTGCTTGGTACAAGTTGAGCAACTGTCCCGGTGTGAAGTAGTGCCTCACCTTTGCGAGTATACCAAGCTTTTTAGCAGCCAACTGAGCTTTCGACTCAATATAGGAGCCGAAATTGAGAGTCGGAGCTAATGTGATACCAAGAAGCTCGAGGTGGTCAGATATCGGCACGGATACATTTCGGAAAGTAGGAGTCAGATTAAATTGACTTCGTTTTGCGGAGAACAGACACGCCTGGGTCTTATTCGCATTGAACTTGACCAGATTGGTATCACCCCAGTCGGAGATTGCCTTCAAGGACAAGTTTAAGCGCTCGACCATGGCCTCCCTGAGTGACTGAATTTACGCTCCACTGGCTAGTGCACTAGATGTATAGCTTTCCACAACTGTGCATACCCAATGGTACCGAGTTTTAGCAGATCGTTGATATGCAGCAAAAAAAGAGTTGCGGAAAATACTGACCCTTGTGGGACCCCGGCGTTAATTGCCAATTGATCGGACGAGCAGCCTTCAACGACAACTCGTATCGAACGGTTCCTCAAGAAGTCCGATATCCAGACACACAGACCACTGGGCAGACCGTATGATGGAAGCTTGCTAATAAGGCTATCATGCCAGACCCTATCAAAGGCCTTTGAGATGTCAAGAGAAACAGCCAGCGCTTCTCTGTGTTTCTCAACGGCCTCGCTCCATATGTGCGTGGCATACGCTAGAAGGACCGATTTCGGCGAAAGCCATATTGTCGATCACTGAGGAGGTTATGCGTTTCTAGGTGTGCTAGGAGCCTGTTGTTCAGTACACGTTCCATAATCTTACAGATGACGGACGTGACTGAGATGGGCCTGTAGTTAGAGGGGTCGGCACGACTACCTTTTTTAGGCCCGGGCTGCACGTTTGCAAGCTTCCAGGATTTCGGCACTTGTCCAGACTTCACAGAGCGGCGAAAGAGGCGTGTCAGTACAGGAGCGAGCTCGGTACGCGGTACCGAGGCTAAGTGGCTAAGATACCTGTCTGTATGTGTTGGCTAACGGTATACCGTATGTGTGAGTCCTCCTGTCTGTTCTCATATAACCAACACGTTCAGGAACGGTAGGCATCCGTCTTTTTCCAGCTCTACCGTAATCCTTCACGGTAGAGCTGGAAGCAGAATCTTAGGATGTTTACAATTGAGATAGCTAAGTAAGGTGTGTTATCTCCTCGTACTATTCCAAACACATCATCTACATACCGCCACCAGTATCTCGGTCTACAGGGTACGCTATCCAGTACCATCCTCTCAAACCACTCCATAAATATATTGGCCACTACTGGGGCTATTGGTGATCCCATTGCTACACCCTCCTACATATGTAATACATACATATGTAATACATACATATGTAATAATCACCCCGCCTTACATTGTCGGTCGAAACACCGATAAGACGGTACGTGCTAAATCCCGTATTTATAATAATGAATTTGGAAGAACTCTTGAGTGCCTCTGAGCAGTCTTGTCCTTCGGAAAACCTACACTATGCTTATAATGCGTACTTACTACGTTTTCTTTCAATAAAATACTAAGTTTTAAAAAAGGTTCCAGATATCCCTGAAGTTCCAACGACTACCCCGGACCCGTGCGACACGACCATATGCCCCGAGTGCGTGGAAGGATTCACCGAGGATTATGTTGTACCACGTGAGGAGCCGACAGATGAAGAACGCACAACCGTCAATCCATTACGTCAAAATAGTATTCTTGCACTTTAATAAATCAATAGTCAATATTCATTTATTATTTCCACAAGGATCACTTTGATACACATATTTTACCGCCTATTCCTAAGTAGGGTGTCAACCTCCAATTTATGGTGGTAAATTATCTATCCTAGCCCAAATTACCCTGTGTTTTTTAAATAATTCTTTTATAAACAGCTAGCTGACTAATCCGCAGCGACGCACGCGTAGTTTTTCAATAAAAACATTTCCCTCCTTCTGCGCAGTTGGGTGAAAAGTAGCCTATGTCACCCGGGGATAGTGTAGCCTCCCAATAGTGAAAGAATTTTTTAAATCGGTCCATTAGTTTCGGGGCCTATTCAATACAAACAAACAAATCTTTCCTCTTTATAATATTAGTACAGATATAGATTATCAGCAAAACGAGGCGTCAAAGTTAACTAGAAGATAGATTTGGCAACCCGAAAAATTAAAACATAGTCACACAAATATAAATTTAAGAGTACTTAGGTAGGTACCTAGATATGTGTTAGATTCAATGCAACATTAATAATTATTTACGAGTAGGTAGGTACCTAGATATGTGTTAGATTGAATGCAACATTAATACTTATTTACGAGTAGGTAGGTACCTAGATATGCGTTAGATTGAATGCAACATTAATACTTATTTACGAGTAGGTAGGTACCTAGATATGTGTTAGATTGAATGCAACATTAATACTTATTTACGAGTAGGTAGGTACCTAGATATGCGTTAGATTGAATGCAACATTAATACTTATTTACGAGTAGGTAGGTACCTAGATATGTGTTAGATTGAATGCAACATTAATACTTATTTACGAGTAGGTAGGTACCTAGATATGCGTTAGATTGAATGCAACATTAATACTTATTTACGAGTAGGTAGGTACCTAGATATGTGTTAGATTGAATGCAACATTAATACTTATTTACGAGTAGGTAGGTACCTAGATATGTGTTAGATTGAATGCAACATTAATACTTATTTACGAGTAGGTAGGTACCTAGATATGTGTTAGATTCAATGCAACATTAATAATTATTTACGAGTAGGTAGGTACCTAGATATGTGTTAGATTGAATGCAACATTAATACTTATTTACGAGTAGGTAGGAACCTAGATATGTGTTAGATTCAATGCAACATTAATAATTATTTACGAGTAGGTAGGTACCTAGATATGTGTTAGATTGAATGCAACATTAATACTTATTTACGAGTAGGTAGGTACCTAGATATGTGTTAGATTCAATGCAACATTAATAATTATTTACGAGTAGGTAGGTACCTAGATATGTGTTAGATTGAATGCAACATTAATACTTATTTACGAGTAGGTAGGTACCTAGATATGTGTTAGATTCAATGCAACATTAATAATTATTTACGAGTAGGTAGGTACCTAGATATGTGTTAGATTGAATGCAACATTAATACTTATTTACGAGTAGGTAGGAACCTAGATATGTGTTAGATTCAATGCAACATTAATAATTATTTACGAGTAGGTAGGTACCTAGATATGTGTTAGATTGAATGCAACATTAATACTTATTTACGAGTAGGTAGGTACCTAGATATGTGTTAGATTCAATGCAACATTAATAATTATTTACGAGTAGGTAGGTACCTAGATATGTGTTAGATTGAATGCAACATTAATACTTATTTACGAGTAGGTAGGTACCTAGATATGTGTTAGATTCAATGCAACATTAATAATTATTTACGAGTAGGTAGGTACCTAGATATGTGTTAGATTCAATGCAACATTAATAATTATTTACGAGTAGGTAGGTACCTAGATATGTGTTAGATTCAATGCAACATTAATACTTATTTACGAGTAGGTAGGTACCTAGATATGTGTTAGATTCAATGCAACATTAATAATTATTTACGAGTAGGTAGGTACCTAGATATGTGTTAGATTCAATGCAACATTAATAATTATTTACGAGTAGGTAGGTACCTAGATATGTGTTAGATTCAATGCAACATTAATACTTATTTACGAGTAGGTAGGTACCTAGATATGTGTTAGATTCAATGCAACATTAATAATTATTTACGAGTAGGTAGGTACCTAGATATGTGTTAGATTCAATGCAACATTAATAATTATTTACGAGTAGGTAGGTACCTAGATATGTGTTAGATTCAATGCAACATTAATAATTATTTACGAGTAGGTAGGAACCTAGATATGTGTTAGATTCAATGCAACATTAATAATTATTTACGAGTAGGTAGGTACCTAGATATGTGTTAGATTCAATGCAACATTAATAATTATTTACGAGTAGGTAGGTACCTAGATATGTGTTAGATTCAATGCAACATTAATAATTATTTACGAGTAGGTAGGTACCTAGATATGTGTTAGATTCAATGCAACATTAATAATTATTTACGAGTAGGTAGGTACCTAGATATGTGTTAGATTGAATGCAACATTAATACTTATTTACGAGTAGGTAGGAACCTAGATATGTGTTAGATTCAATGCAACATTAATAATTATTTACGAGTAGGTAGGTACCTAGATATGTGTTAGATTCAATGCAACATTAATAATTATTTACGAGTAGGTAGGAACCTAGATATGTGTTAGATTCAATGCAACATTAATAATTATTTACGAGTAGGTAGGTACCTAGATATGTGTTAGATTCAATGCAACATTAATAATTATTTACGAGTAGGTAGGTACCTAGATATGTGTTAGATTCAATGCAACATTAATAATTATTTACGAGTAGGTAGGTACCTAGATATGTGTTAGATTGAATGCAACATTAATACTTATTTACGAGTAGGTAGGTACCTAGATATGTGTTAGATTCAATGCAACATTAATAATTATTTACGAGTAGGTAGGTACCTAGATATGTGTTAGATTCAATGCAACATTAATAATTATTTACGAGTAGGTAGGTACCTAGATATGTGTTAGATTCAATGCAACATTAATAATTATTTACGAGTAGGTAGGTACCTAGATATGTGTTAGATTCAATGCAACATTAATAATTATTTACGAGTAGGTAGGTACCTAGATATGTGTTAGATTCAATGCAACATTAATAATTATTTACGAGTAGGTAGGTACCTAGATATGTGTTAGATTGAATGCAACATTAATACTTATTTACGAGTAGGTAGGTACCTAGATATGTGTTAGATTCAATGCAACATTAATAATTATTTACGAGTAGGTAGGTACCTAGATATGCGTTAGATTGAATGCAACATTAATACTTATTTACGAGTAGGTAGGTACCTAGATATGTGTTAGATTCAATGCAACATTAATAATTATTTACGAGTAGGTAGGTACCTAGATATGCGTTAGATTGAATGCAACATTAATACTTATTTACGAGTAGGTAGGTACCTAGATATGTGTTAGATTCAATGCAACATTAATAATTATTTACGAGTAGGTAGGTACCTAGATATGCGTTAGATTGAATGCAACATTAATACTTATTTACGAGTAGGTAGGTACCTAGATATGTGTTAGATTCAATGCAACATTAATAATTATTTACGAGTAGGTAGGTACCTAGATATGTGTTAGATTCAATGCAACATTAATAATTATTTACGAGTAGGTAGGTACCTAGATATGTGTTAGATTGAATGCAACATTAATACTTATTTACGAGTAGGTAGGTACCTAGATATGTGTTAGATTGAATGCAACATTAATAATTATTTACGAGTAGGTAGGTACCTAGATATGCGTTAGATTGAATGCAACATTAATACTTATTTACGAGTAGGTAGGTACCTAGATATGTGTTAGATTCAATGCAACATTAATAATTATTTACGAGTAGGTAGGTACCTAGATATGCGTTAGATTGAATGCAACATTAATACTTATTTACGAGTAGGTAGGTACCTAGATATGTGTTAGATTCAATGCAACATTAATAATTATTTACGAGTAGGTAGGTACCTAGATATGTGTTAGATTGAATGCAACATTAATACTTATTTACGAGTAGGTAGGTACCTAGATATGTGTTAGATTGAATGCAACATTAATAATTATTTACGAGTAGGTAGGTACCTAGATATGTGTTAGATTCAATGCAACATTAATAATTATTTACGAGTAGGTAGGTACCTAGATATGTGTTAGATTGAATGCAACATTAATACTTATTTACGAGTAGGTAGGTACCTAGATATGTGTTAGATTCAATGCAACATTAATAATTATTTACGAGTAGGTAGGTACCTAGATATGTGTTAGATTCAATGCAACATTAATAATTATTTACGAGTAGGTAGGTACCTAGATATGTGTTAGATTCAATGCAACATTAATAATTATTTACGAGTAGGTAGGTACCTAGATATGTGTTAGATTCAATGCAACATTAATAATTATTTACGAGTAGGTAGGTACCTAGATATGTGTTAGATTCAATGCAACATTAATAATTATTTACGAGTAGGTAGGTACCTAGATATGTGTTAGATTCAATGCAACATTAATAATTATTTACGAGTAGGTAGGTACCTAGATATGTGTTAGATTCAATGCAACATTAATAATTATTTACGAGTAGGTAGGTACCTAGATATGTGTTAGATTGAATGCAACATTAATACTTATTTACGAGTAGGTAGGTACCTAGATATGTGTTAGATTCAATGCAACATTAATAATTATTTACGAGTAGGTAGGTACCTAGATATGTGTTAGATTGAATGCAACATTAATACTTATTTACGAGTAGGTAGGTACCTAGATATGTGTTAGATTCAATGCAACATTAATAATTATTTACGAGTAGGTAGGTACCTAGATATGCGTTAGATTGAATGCAACATTAATACTTATTTACGAGTAGGTAGGTACCTAGATATGTGTTAGATTCAATGCAACATTAATAATTATTTACGAGTAGGTAGGTACCTAGATATGTGTTAGATTGAATGCAACATTAATACTTATTTACGAGTAGGTAGGTACCTAGATATGTGTTAGATTCAATGCAACATTAATAATTATTTACGAGTAGGTAGGTACCTAGATATGTGTTAGATTGAATGCAACATTAATAATTATTTACGAGTAGGTAGGTACCTAGATATGTGTTAGATTCAATGCAACATTAATAATTATTTACGAGTAGGTAGGTACCTAGATATGTGTTAGATTGAATGCAACATTAATACTTATTTACGAGTAGGTAGGTACCTAGATATGTGTTAGATTCAATGCAACATTAATAATTATTTACGAGTAGGTAGGTACCTAGATATGTGTTAGATTGAATGCAACATTAATACTTATTTACGAGTAGGTAGGTACCTAGATATGTGTTAGATTCAATGCAACATTAATAATTATTTACGACTAGGTAGGTACCTAGATATGTGTTAGATTGAATGCAACATTAATACTTATTTACGAGTAGGTAGGTACCTAGATATGTGTTAGATTCAATGCAACATTAATAATTATTTACGAGTAGGTAGGTACCTAGATATGTGTTAGATTGAATGCAACATTAATACTTATTTACGAGTAGGTAGGTACCTAGATATGTGTTAGATTCAATGCAACATTAATACTTATTTACGAGTAGGTAGGTACCTAGATATGTGTTAGATTCAATGCAACATTAATAATTATTTACGAGTAGGTAGGTACCTAGATATGTGTTAGATTGAATGCAACATTAATACTTATTTACGAGTAGGTAGGTACCTAGATATGTGTTAGATTCAATGCAACATTAATAATTATTTACGAGTAGGTAGGTACCTAGATATGTGTTAGATTCAATGCAACATTAATAATTATTTACGAGTAGGTAGGTACCTAGATATGTGTTAGATTCAATGCAACATTAATAATTATTTACGAGTAGGTAGGTACCTAGATATGTGTTAGATTCAATGCAACATTAATAATTATTTACGAGTAGGTAGGTACCTAGATATGTGTTAGATTCAATGCAACATTAATAATTATTTACGAGTAGGTAGGTACCTAGATATGTGTTAGATTGAATGCAACATTAATACTTATTTACGAGTAGGTAGGTACCTAGATATGTGTTAGATTCAATGCAACATTAATAATTATTTACGAGTAGGTAGGTACCTAGATATGTGTTAGATTCAATGCAACATTAATAATTATTTACGAGTAGGTAGGAACCTAGATATGTGTTAGATTCAATGCAACATTAATAATTATTTACGAGTAGGTAGGTACCTAGATATGTGTTAGATTCAATGCAACATTAATAATTATTTACGAGTAGGTAGGAACCTAGATATGTGTTAGATTCAATGCAACATTAATAATTATTTACGAGTAGGTAGGAACCTAGATATGTGTTAGATTCAATGCAACATTAATAATTATTTACGAGTAGGTAGGTACCTAGATATGTGTTAGATTCAATGCAACATTAATAATTATTTACGAGTAGGTAGGAACCTAGATATGTGTTAGATTCAATGCAACATTAATAATTATTTACGAGTAGGTAGGTACCTAGATATGTGTTAGATTCAATGCAACATTAATAATTATTTACGAGTAGGTAGGTACCTAGATATGTGTTAGATTGAATGCAACATTAATACTTATTTACGAGTAGGTAGGTACCTAGATATGTGTTAGATTCAATGCAACATTAATAATTATTTACGAGTAGGTAGGTACCTAGATATGTGTTAGATTGAATGCAACATTAATACTTATTTACGAGTAGGTAGGTACCTAGATATGTGTTAGATTCAATGCAACATTAATAATTATTTACGAGTAGGTAGGTACCTAGATATGTGTTAGATTGAATGCAACATTAATACTTATTTACGAGTAGGTAGGTACCTAGATATGTGTTAGATTCAATGCAACATTAATAATTATTTACGAGTAGGTAGGTACCTAGATATGTGTTAGATTGAATGCAACATTAATACTTATTTACGAGTAGGTAGGTACCTAGATATGCGTTAGATTCAATGCAACATTAATAATTCCTTACCAGTAGGTAGGTACCTAGATATGTGTTAGATTGAATGCAACATTAATACTTATTTACGAGTAGGTAGGTACCTAGATATGTGTTAGATTGAATGCAACATTAATACTTATTTACGAGTAGGTAGGAACCTAGATATGTGTTAGATTCAATGCAACATTAATAATTATTTACGAGTAGGTAGGTACCTAGATATGTGTTAGATTCAATGCAACATTAATAATTATTTACGAGTAGGTAGGTACCTAGATATGCGTTAGATTCAATGCAACATTAATAATTATTTACGAGTAGGTAGGTACCTAGATATGTGTTAGATTCAATGCAACATTAATAATTATTTACGAGTAGGTAGGTACCTAGATATGCGTTAGATTCAATGCAACATTAATAATTATTTACGAGTAGGTAGGTACCTAGATATGTGTTAGATTCAATGCAACATTAATAATTATTTACGAGTAGGTAGGTACCTAGATATGTGTTAGATTCAATGCAACATTAATAATTATTTACGAGTAGGTAGGTACCTAGATATGCGTTAGATTCAATGCAACATTAATAATTATTTACGAGTAGGTAGGTACCTAGATATGTGTTAGATTCAATGCAACATTAATAATTATTTACGAGTAGGTAGGTACCTAGATATGTGTTAGATTCAATGCAACATTAATAATTATTTACGAGTAGGTAGGAACCTAGATATGTGTTAGATTCAATGCAACATTAATAATTATTTACGAGTAGGTAGGTACCTAGATATGCGTTAGATTCAATGCAACATTAATAATTATTTACGAGTAGGTAGGTACCTAGATATGTGTTAGATTCAATGCAACATTAATAATTATTTACGAGTAGGTAGGTACCTAGATATGTGTTAGATTCAATGCAACATTAATAATTATTTACGAGTAGGTAGGAACCTAGATATGTGTTAGATTCAATGCAACATTAATAATTATTTACGAGTAGGTAGGTACCTAGATATGTGTTAGATTCAATGCAACATTAATAATTATTTACGAGTAGGTAGGTACCTAGATATGTGTTAGATTCAATGCAACATTAATAATTATTTACGAGTAGGTAGGTACCTAGATATGTGTTAGATTCAATGCAACATTAATAATTATTTACGAGTAGGTAGGAACCTAGATATGTGTTAGATTCAATGCAACATTAATAATTATTTACGAGTAGGTAGGTACCTAGATATGCGTTAGATTCAATGCAACATTAATAATTATTTACGAGTAGGTAGGTACCTAGATATGTGTTAGATTCAATGCAACATTAATAATTATTTACGAGTAGGTAGGTACCTAGATATGTGTTAGATTCAATGCAACATTAATAATTATTTACGAGTAGGTAGGAACCTAGATATGTGTTAGATTCAATGCAACATTAATAATTATTTACGAGTAGGTAGGTACCTAGATATGCGTTAGATTCAATGCAACATTAATAATTATTTACGAGTAGGTAGGTACCTAGA